>JAUJPP010000005.1:21282091-21764418 GCA_030562195.1 Nipponacmea schrenckii
ACTAGAGTAAATATACATTATCCACCACTAAAGTAAATATACTAGATCTTCAACTAGAGTAATGGTTCATAATGTATATTTACTCTAATGGTTCATAATGTATATAAAAAGTAAATATACATTATCCACCACTAGAGTAAATATACAAGATCTACAACTAGAGGTAAACATACAAGATCTACCACGAGTGTAAATATACATGATCTACAACTAGAGTATATATATATAATCTACTACTAAAGCAAATATACACTAGAACTGTGAACAGCTCCGAGCGTGGCAACTATGCGTTATCCCATGGATTTCGAACATTTTGAAACTTCTAACCTGCTAGCTTTCAATTCCGGTACTTTTCAGCCTTGTGGAACAAGCGTAACAATATTTTTAGATCTATAGACAGCTGATGTCAAGGCCATTCTATATGGAAAATTTCAAGGTCATTGAAGGTGAAGGTCACAAGATTTAGAATTTCAAATTTTTAAAAAATTCAAACGGGCATAAATAATAAATGACGGACTAATTAAATTTTAAAGAAAATTTGCCATTCTCGGAAAAATGGCGCATGCGCAACTAGCAATTGGAATTTTTTTCTTCTCGGGGGATACAAATTATTTTGTATAGCTAATATATACTGTTTTTGCTTACATTCTTGAATTACACGGGATGTAGGGTCGCCTGAAATGAGATAAAAAACCGGAAGTCCCCACGCCCAAACCGGAAGTGATCAAAAAATTTTGATGATATATTTTTAATTGTGTTGCGTATTTATCTATATCCTGTAAATTTCAGATCGATCCGAACATTAGAGCCCGAAAGTGTAATATAACCGTCCAAAATTGCAAAATAGTCAGATTTTTTAGATAAAGTATCAAGGTTTTGATAGACACCAAAATCATAAAAATCGGTCAATAATTGGCGGACTTATTAAATTTTTAAGAAAATTTGCCATTTTTGAAAACTGCGCATGCGCAACATTCAATTTAATTTTTCTTCATCTCAGGGGATTAAAATCATTTAGTATTGCTTAAATATACTGTTTTTGTTTAGATTCTTGAATTACATGGGAAGCAGGGTCGCCCGACATGAGACGAAAAAACCAGAAGTCCCCACGCCCAAACCGGAAGTGATCAAAAAATTTTGATGATGTAGTTTTAATTGCGCTGCCTATCTATCTATATCCTGTAAATTTCAGACCGATCCGACTATCAGGGCCCGAGCTAGCTTGAAATCTTATTTGCATATTATGCAATAAGCCACTTTCGGGTTAGCGAAAATATTATGTTAGATATTCATTTTTGATTCCAGCCCATATAAAAACCATTGGTGAAAACAGAAATAGTCTATCTTTTTCCGTTTGGGCTAGCGAGCTTCCCAAAAAAAAAAAAAGCAAAAAAAAACTAGAACTGCTCCGAGCGTGGCAACTGTGCGTTATCCCATGGATTTCGAACATTTTGAAACTTCTAACCTGCTAGCTTTCAATTCCGGTACTTTTCAGCCTACAATTGTAAGCGTAAACTTTCCGCTATATAGGCAATTTTTTCTACTATAAGTTTCTACTATTGAATATGTATGCAAAAATTTTACAAAAAAATAAATAAATTTTATTAGCAATTGGAATTTTTTTCTTCTCGAGGGATGCAAATTATTTTGTATAGCTAATGTACTGTTTTTGCTTACATTCTTGAATTACACGGGATGTAGGGTCGCCTGAAATGAGATAAAAAAAAAACGGAAGTCCCCACGCACAAACCGGAAGTGATCAAAAAATTTTGATGATATATTTTTAATTGTGTTGCGTATCTATCTATATCCTGTAAATTTCAGATCGATCCGAACATTGGAGCCCGAAAGTGTAACATAACCATCCAAAATTGCAAAATAGTCAGATTTCGGTGGGCTATAAAACCGGAAGTTAATATTTGTCATGCAATATCAGCACATCTATAGACAGCTGAGGTCAATGATATTCTACATCTCAAATGTCAAGGTCATTTAAGGTCAAGGTCACGAGATATAGAGTTTTAAATTTTCGAAAAATTCGAACGGGCATAAAAAAAATTCAAATTCGAAAATCAAAATTCTGTTCCCAACATTTTTTAGATAAAGTATCAAGGTTTCGATAAACACCAAGATAGCTTGCCAGGCAAGGTAATATACACCCACTGGCAGCATTTATTTCAAATAAAAACTTTTCAGTAAGGTTACAATAAGTGGAATGAATTATTCAACCTACCAACCTATTTTTTTCTAGGGTCTCTAGTTTCATTAAAAACTGTCAAGAATTGTACCTAATAACAACTCATTAAATATTTTTCGGTATTTTTATGATTTGCAATAGAGTTCACCCTTAATAATATTTTGATATTTTTAATTCTTAATAAGGCTCATCCTTGGTTGATATTAAACAATTTCAGCGAGTTTTGTCAAAAAGGAATATTTAGAGTGTTCACAAGCCAAAAGTTGAAAGCGTTTTTGAAAACAGGCGCAATAACTGACACTAAATATTTTTCGATTTATCTGATTTTCAATAGGGTTTATCCTTGTGAGAAAACAAATACTAAAGCCAAGTTTCATCAAAATCCATTCAAAATTGTTCTTTCTAGAGTGTTTACGAGTTAAATTGAACGCGTTTTCAAAAATAAGGTCAATAACTTGTACTAAATATTTTTCGATTTTCAAGAGGGTTCATCCTTGGGAGACAACAAATACTCCAGCCAAGTTACATCAAAACCCATTAAAAATTGTTCTTTCTAGAGTGTTTACAAGCTAAAATTGAACGCGTTTTCAAGAACAAGGGCTATAACTGACACTAAATATATTTCTATTTATTTCATTTATAATAGGGTTCATCCTTGGGTAAAAACAAATACTCAAGCCAAAGTTAATCAAAATCCATTAAGAATAGTTCTTTCTAGAGTGTTTACAAGCTAAAATTGGATGCGTTTTCAAGAACAAGGGCAAAAATTTTTTTTAAATTTAGCTGATTTTCAATAGAGTTCATCCTTGAGTTATAATACACTCTCACACCAAGTTTCATCGAAATCCATCAAGAATTGTGCCATGTAGAGTGTTTACGAGACAAAAATCGAACGTGTTTTAAAGAACAAGGGCAATAATTCATATTAGATATATTTTGATATTTTTAATTTTCAATTAGGCTCATCCCTTGCGATATCCAACAATTTCAGTGAGTTTTGTCAACATTGGTCATGAATTGTACCTTCTAGAGTGTTTATTAGCCAAAAAGTTAAACCCGTTTTCAAACACAAGGGCAATAACTGACACTAAATATATTTCGATTTATTTGATTTTCAAAAAGGTTCATCCTTGGGTAAAAACAAATACTCAAGCCAAGTTTTATCAAAATCCATTAAGAATTGTTCTTTCTAGAGTGCTTACAAGCTAAAATTGAACGCGTTTTCAAACACAAGGGCAATAACTGAAACTAAATATTTTTCGATTTAACTGAATTTCAATAGGGTTCATCCTTAGGTGATTACAAATACTCATGCCAAGTTATGTCAAAATCGCTCAAGAATTGTGACTTGTAGAGTGTTTACAAGGCAAAAATCCAACACATTTTATAGAACAAGGGCAATAATTCCTATTAAATATATTTCGATATGTGCTATTTTCAAAAGGGTTCATTCTTGGGTGATATTAAACAATTTCAGCAAGTTTCGTCAAAATCGGTCAATAACTGTGCTTTGTAGAGTGTTTACAAGCTAAAAATTGAACGCGTTTTCAAAAACAAGGGCAATAACTGATATTAATTTTTTTCGATTTGACTGGTTTTCAATAGGCTTCATCCTTGGGTGATAACAAATACTCAGACCAAGTTTCATTAAAATCCATTAAAAATTGTTCTCTCAAGAGTGTTTACAAGCTAAAATTGAACGCGTTTTCAAGAACAAGGGCAATAACTCATACTAAATGTTTTTCGATTTCGCTGATTTTCGATAGGGTTTATCCTTGAGTTATAACATACTCTCACACCAAGTTTCATCAAAATCGGTCAAGAATTGCACTTTGTAGAGTGTTTACGAGCCATTCAAGAACAAGGGCACAAACTCATACTAATTTTTTTCCGATTTCGCTGATTTTCAATAGGGTTCATCCTTGCGTGATCATAAGCACTCATATTAAGTTTCATCTAAATCCGTCAAGAATTACACCGTGTAGAGTGTTTACGAGCAATTGTGGGGCGGACGGACGGACGGACGGACGGACGGATGTGGGTGACGACAATATACGCCCCCCATTCATGTGGGCGTATAAAAATCATAAAAATCGGTTAATAATTTGCGGACTTATTAAATTTTTAAGAAAATTTGCCATTTTTGAAAACTGCGCATGCGCAACATTCAATTTAATTTTTCTTCATCTCAGGGGATTAAAATCATTTAGTATAGCTAAAATATACTGATTTTGTTTAGAATCTTGAATTACATCGGAAGCAGGGTCGCCCGACATGAGACGAAAAAACCGGAAGTCCCCACGCCCAAACCGGAAGTGATCAAAAAATTTTGATGATGTAGTTTTTATTGCGCTGCCTATCTATCTATATCCTGTAAATTTCAGACCGATGCGACTATTAGGGCCCGAGCTAGCTTGAAATCTTATTTGCATATCATGCAATTAGCCACTTTCGGTTGAGCGAAAATTTCATGTTAGATATTCATTTTTGATTCCAGCCCATATAAAAACCATTGGTGAAAACAGAAATAGTCTATCTTTTTCCGTTTGGGCTAGCGAGCTTCCCAAAAAAAAAAAAAAAAAAAAAAAAAAAAAAAAAAAAAAAATAATCCGAACGAAAACAAAGCGTGACAAATTTTATTTGCCACGCAATAATCCACCACTTGAGTAAATATACAAGATCCACCACTAGAGTAAATATACATTATCCACCACTAGAATAAATATACATAATCCACCACTAGAAAAAATATACATAATCCACCACTAGAGTAAGTATACATTATACAACATTAGAGTAAATATACAAGATCTACCACTAGAGTAAATATACATTATCCACCACTAGAGTAAATATACAAGATCTACAACTAGAGGTAAACATACAAGATCTACCACGAGAGTAAATATACATGATCTACAACTAGAGTATATATATATAATCTACTACTAAAGCAAATATACATAATCCACCACTTGAGTAAATATACAAGATCCACCACTAGAGTAAATATACATTTTCCACCACTAGGGTAAATATACAAGATCTACAACTAGAGTAAATATACATTATCCACAACTTGAGTAAATATACAAGATCCACTACTAGAGTTAATATACATAATCCTCCACTAGAGTAAATATACATTATCCACCACTAGAGTAAATATACATTATCCTCAACTAGAGTAAATATACATAATCCTCAACTAGAGTAAATATACATTATCCTCAACTAGAGTAAATATACATTATCCACCACTAGAGTAAATATACATTAGCCTCAACTAGAGTAAATATACATATCCACCACTAGAGTAAATATACATTATCCTCAACTAGAGTAAATATACATTATCCTCAACTAGAGTAAATATACCTTATCCTCAACTAGAGTAAATATACATTTTCCACCACTAGGGTAAATATACAAGATCTACAACTAGAGTAAATATACATTATCCACAACTTGAGTAAATATACAAGATCCACTACTAGAGTTAATATACATAATCCTCCACTAGAGTAAATATACATTATCCACCACTAGAGTAAATATACATTATCCTCAACTAGAGTAAATATACATAATCCTCAACTAGAGTAAATATACATTATCCTCAACTAGAGTAAATATACATTATCCACCACTAGAGTAAATATACATTAGCCTCAACTAGAGTAAATATACATATCCACCACTAGAGTAAATATACATTATCCTCAACTAGAGTAAATATACATTATCCTCAACTAGAGTAAATATACCTTATCCTCAACTAGAGTAAATATACATTATCCTCAACTAGAGTAAATATAAATTATCCTCAACTAGAGTAAATATACATTATCCACCACTAGAGTAAATATACATTATCCTCAACTAGAGTAAATATACATTATCCGCCACCAGAGAAAATATACATTATCCTCAACTAGAGTAAATATACATTATCCTCAACTAGAGTAAATATACATTATCCACCACTAGAGTAAATATACATTATCCTCAACTAGAGTAAATATACATTATCCACCACTAGAGTAAATATACATATCCACCACTAGAGTAAATATACATTATCCTCAACTAAAGTAAATATACATTATCCACCACTAGAGTAAATATACATTATCCACAACTAGAGTAAATATACATTATCCTCCACTAGAGTAAATATACATTATCCTCAACTAAAGTAAATATACATTATCCACCACTAGAGTAAATATACATTATCCCCAACTAGAGTAAATATACATAATCTACCACTAGAGTAAATTTACATTATCCTCAACTAGAGTAAATATACATTATCCTCAACTAGAGTGAATATACACTATCCACCACTAGAGTAAATATACATTATCCTCAACTAGAGTAAATATACATTATCCTCAACTAGAGTAAATATACATTATCCTCAACTAGAGTAAATATACATAATCTACCACTAGAGTAAATATACATTATCCACAACTAGAGTAAATATACATTATCCACCACTAGAGTAAATATACATTATCCACCACTAGAGTAAATATACAAGATCTACAACTAGAGTAAATATACATTATGCACCATTAGAGTAAATATACATTATCCACCACTAGAGTTAATATACATTATCCACCACTAGAGTAAATATACATTATCCACCACTAGAGTTAATATACATAATCCACCACTAGAGTAAATATACATAATCCTCCACTAGAGTAAATATACAAGATCCACTACTAGAGTTAATATACATAATCCTCCACTAGAGTAAACATACATTATCCACCACTAGAGTAAATATACATTATCCTCAACTAGAGTAAATATACATAATCCTCAACTAGAGTAAATATACATTATCCTCAACTAGAGTAAATATACATTATCCACCACTGGAGTAAATATACATTAGCCTCAACTAGAGTAAATATACATATCCACCACTAGAGTAAATATACATTATCCTCAACTAGAGTAAATATACATTATCCTCAACTAGAGTAAATATACCTTATCCTCAACTAGAGTAAATATACATTATCCTCAACTAGAGTAAATATAAATTATCCTCAACTAGAGTAAATATACATTATCCAACACTAGAGTAAATATACATTATCCTCAACTAGAGTAAATATACATTATCCGCCACCAGAGAAAATATACATTATCCTCAACTAGAGTAAATATACATTATCCTCAACTAGAGTAAATATACATTATCCACCACTAGAGTAAATATACATTATCCTCAACTAGAGTAAATATACATTATCCACCACTAGAGTAAATATACATATCCACCACTAGAGTAAATATACATTATCCTCAACTAAAGTAAATATACATTATCCACCACTAGAGTAAATATACATTATCCACAACTAGAGTAAATATACATTATCCTCCACTAGAGTAAATATACATTATCCTCAACTAAAGTAAATATACATTATCCAACACTAGAGTAAATATACATTATCCCCAACTAGAGTAAATATACATAATCTACCACTAGAGTAAATTTACATTATCCTCAACTAGAGTAAATATACATTATCCTCAACTAGAGTGAATATACACTATCCACCACTAGAGTAAATATACATTATCCTCAACTAGAGTAAATATACATTATCCTCAACTAGAGTAAATATACATTATCCTCAACTAGAGTAAATATACATAATCTACCACTAGAGTAAATATACATTATCCTCAACTAGAGTAAATATACATATCCACCACTAGAGTAAATATACATTATCCACCACTAGAGTAAATATACAAGATCTACAACTAGAGTAAATATACATTATGCACCATTAGAGTAAATATACATTATCCACCACTAGAGTTAATATACATTATCCACCACTAGAGTAAATATACATTATCCACCACTAGAGTAAATATACAAGATCTACAACTAGAGTAAATATACATTATGCACCATTAGAGTAAATATACATTATCCACCACTAGAGTTAATATACAAGATCTACAACTAGAGTAAATATACATGATCTACAACTAGAGTATATATATAATCTACTACTAAAGCAAATATACAAAATCCACCACTTGAGTAAATATACAAGATCCACCAATAGAGTTAATATACATAATCCCCCACTAGAGTAAATATACATAATCCTCCACTAGAGTAAATATACATAATCCACCACTAGGGTAAATATACATATCCACCACTAGAGTAAATATACAAGATCCACCACAAGAGTACATATACATTATCCACCACTAGAGTAAATATACATAATCCACCACTAGAGTTGATATAAATTATCCACCACTAGAGTAAATATACATTATCCAACACTAGAGTAAATATACAAAATTCACCACTAGAGTAAATATACAAAATCCACCAATAGAGTAAATGTACAAAATCAATCACTACAGTGAATATGCAAGATCTACAACGTGAGTAAATATACATGATTTACAATTTGAGTAAATAAACAAGATCTACAACAAGAGTAATTATACAAGATCTACAACAAGAGTAATTATACAAAATTCATCACTAGAGTAAATATACAAAATTTATCAATGGAGTAAATGTACAAGATCAATCACTAAAGTGAAAGTACAAGATCTGCATCTAGAGTAGATATACATCTACATTATCCACCAATAGATTAAATATACAAAATCCACCACTAGAGTACATATACACACTAGAGTAAATATACAAAATTCAATCACTAGAGTAAATATACAAAATCCACCAATAAAGTAAATGTACAAGATCTACAACTAGAATAAATATAAAAGATTTACAAGAAGAGTAAATGTAAAAAATCCACCACAAGAGAAAATATACAAGATCTACCACTAAAGTAAATATATGTGATCTAAAACTAGAGGAAATATACAAGATCTACCACTAGAGTAAATATATGTGATCTAAAACTAGAGGAAATATACAAGATCTACCACTAGAGTAAATATATGTGATCTAAAACTAGAGGAAATATACAAGATCTACCACTAGAGTAAATATATGTGATCTAAAACTAGAGAAAATATACATTTTCTACAACTAGAGGAAATATGCAAGATCTATAATAATTAGAGTAAATATACAAGATCTGCAACTGGAGTAAATATACAAGATCTACCACTAGAGTAAATATACATTATCTACAACTAGAGGAAATATGCAAGATCTACAACAAGAGTAAATATACAAGATCTACCACTAGAGTAAATATACATTATCCACCACTAGAGTAAATATACATGATCTACAACTAGAGGAAATATGCAAGATCTATAATAATGAGA
Source organism: Nipponacmea schrenckii (assembly GCA_030562195.1). NCBI lineage: Eukaryota > Metazoa > Mollusca > Gastropoda > Lottiidae > Nipponacmea > Nipponacmea schrenckii. The sequence goes on from JAUJPP010000005.1 coordinate 21,291,606, forward strand.
GAATATATAAAAGATCTGCAACTGGAGTAAATATACAAGATCTACCACTAGAGTAAACATACATTATCTACAACTAGAGGAAATATGCAAGATCTACAACAAGAGTAAATATACAAGATCTACCACTAGAGTAAATATACATGATCTACAACTAGAGGAAATATGCAAGATCTATAATAATTAGAGTAAATATACAAGATCTGCAACTGGAGTACATATACAAGATCTACTTCTAGAGTAAATATACAAGATCTACAAATAGAGTAAATATACAAGATCTTCCACTAGAGTAAATATTTACAAGATCTGCAACTGGAGTAAAATACAACAGAAAACACTAGAATTGCGGTTTCAACGTTTCTATTACTACTATCGATTACATTACATTGGAATTTTTGAAGACGAAAAGGTCAGTATTATAAACTTAAAAAATTAAAGAAAATAATATTCACACTTGAATTCGAAAGTATTTTTATCTTGAACTCTCTGTTGAAATATAAAATTACATAAAATTCAAATCTCAACTGAACAAACTGTGATAATAATGACATTAGACCTTTTGTTTGTGGCGGTTTTGTTTCCTCAAATATTTAGTCAGACAAGTCCATTATAGACCTATTAGCATCAGGCCCTATATCAATTTAATTGGCCTAGATACGCTTCTGATTCTCCGAAGAATTGATTAAATTAGAACCTGTATTGTAAAGTAATTTCAAGTATTTTACACAATCTGTTATTGTAATATTGAGTCTAGACATGCTAAAGCCAAACTCGTTGGAGAAAATAAGATACATTATACAAATCAATTCTGTTTTTTAGTAAAGAACTCGAACCAACATTTCATTAGGGATTGTAGGTTGTAACATTGCGGTTAAGCAGTGCTACGAAAGCATAGGCACAGGCATGTAGGCATTACCTCCAGTGATAAGAGTATCGTATGTGCAGTTGTGCAAAAAAATATGGAATGAAAAGATCAAGTAATCATCTATAATCTATATAATCTGAAATTTAAAAAAATATACTACTGGTTCCCACAGGAACATTAATATCAATGGAAATTATAATACTTTTTTTTAAATGTTTTTTACTTGTGAAACTGAAAAGTTAAATGGAAAAAGGGAGAAAAGGGACATAGCCTTAAAGCATGTTGAAGATAATAACGAGGAAAGGCACTCTATAGATAGTGGTTACATCAGAAATAAGGAGAAAAGAAATGAATCTAAGGAAGGGGAGGTAATCTACCACGGACTAAGATATCATTTAAATTTTTATTTCGGGTATAGGCGACAACTAAATCGTTTGTAAAAACTGTTGGGAATTTTTCTTGCAATTGTTTGTAGAGGTGGATAATTATACGAGGAACTTGACCAGCTGTACTATTGTATTGAATAACCAAGGGTATAATCTGAAAGTCTACTTGGATATTCATGCCGAACGGATGCATGGTTTGTAATTTGTTAATCCACAAGTTTTCACGAATTAATCGAACTTTCTTAGTATTCATACCAGGTTGTTCATATATCTGTTCTATTGCAACAATTTTCTGTTAATTGATGATTGGATTGGCTAAAGTGTTTAGATACTGTTTTATTTGTTTTTTTTTTTTTAGGTTGATGTCAGATTGGTGATGATTAAAGCGAACCCTTAACGAATTCATTGTCTCGCCGACGTATTGTTGGCTACATCTTGTACAGGAGATAAGATAAATGATGTTACTGCTGGTACAACTAAGTTTGTCATTAACTTGAAAAAGTACATCTGTACGTGTATTTTTTCCAGCCCCGTCGCTAGGGTGGGGCCCACCGGGGCCGGGCTCCATCAAATGAGAATTGAGCCCCACCAACTGACCTGTCTCAAAACTTTTTTCGGTTCAGCAGAGATTGATTAATTTGCTGTGTCTTCATCTGCTTTTCGTTTTATGGTATAATATCAGAGCCTATATAAAATAGGCTCTGATAATATGTATTGATTTATCCTTTCCTCAGACGCATGAATACCGATCCGCATAAAGTCTATTTCTGTTATGGCCAAATTTACTATTGTTTGTAGTACCGTATTGAGTTATCTTTCTTGTTTTGAAGCGAGACTCTTAACGTTCTCATCCGAGACTATTAATTGTAGTCTCGAATAAGGAACTAAATCCCTTTTCATGACCAAAGAAAAAAAAATGTTGGTTGGTAGGTAGGGAGGTTGGAGCGAATAACCTTATTAAATTAGAAGTTGCTAATTTTTTGCATGGTGGTAGCTTAAAGTATCAGTATTGAGAAAATGCAAAATTTAGCATAGGTCACCGACTTAAATTTTTGATATAGAGGGCGTTATTTGTGTAGGGGTGGGGCACAATACTTGACCTACTTCTGACTCTCAATTCACAGTGTTTTAACACTTCTATAATATTGAGTTTTGCAAAAAAAAAACAACATAATGTGATTCCAGACATGTCAGTAATACTTTGTTATCAGCAATATGCTAAAATACAAATTTTCAGACAAAAAACGTTTGGCAGGCCGGTTAATAATTAAGCTTCCAGAGACACTGAAAGACCTATAATACCGATCCGCATAAGTCTATTTCTGTTATATACGACCATAACCGCCATAGGGTGACCTTTTATTGCTTATATCTACTTTTTTCAAAACCTGTCACCACGACAAATTCTACTCTTTGCGTGAAAATTTCATATTACCCGCCTTTGTCGCTGGAGTTGATCTTGTTGATGGAATAGCCATTTTCTTTTCGTCAGAATATAGTTCGCGGGGGAAAGCTCTCAAAATGTAAGAAAAAACAGTGTTTATCTCAATTTTATGTTTAATCTTTATAAATCAATTCATTTATCAATAAATATAAAACATTTTGGTATGAATTCCGTCTTTAACGATGAAAAGCAACAAAATCATGAAATTTAATGAACGCGGATACAATTGAACAACGGAGAGGTGATTCGGTGATAGACCTGACCGCATGTAAACAAGTAGGAAAGTTGAGAAAATGAAAGAAACTATAAAGACCAATCTAGAAGAAGGCCCACTCCATATGTCGATAGGTGACCACAGTTTACACTCAATTCATTTAACTTCCGGTAAAAGTATAGTATTTTGAAACTTAATATTAAACAATCCATAAACCTGCACTTTTAGGCTCTTAAACTGAAGCGAGTAACTAGGTCAAATGGGTCTACGGCTACTACTACACTCAGGCCTAATTCGATTGATTTCTATCGTATTTTGCCAATTATTCTTGTATGAGACTGTGAGTATTAGATTGGCTTTGGGTTAGGCTAATGGAAACTTTATTACATATTGGAATTCAACATTAAAATTGGAATTTTACGTTCAAGCGTGGAGATGATCGACGTTAATAGCGCGACGGCCATGTTTATTTACATTGGTTACCGTGTATTACTACGCTCAATGTTTTGGTGATGAGGCAATGGCAGTTATTGTCTCATAAACGCCACACGTATTAACATTAGTCCTTTTGAGAAAAACAATAGCTAATGTAAATATTGTTTTATAATTCCCATAAGTCTTGGCTTATATTATCGAACCAGGTTGACGTTATTAGCAGTTAAAGTTAGTTTTCGCCCCCAGAGCCAGGCTAATCTGAAAATATGTACTTCCGGTTTGACATGCGCATTGCCAATTTAAATTAATTAAAACTGGATACCTTTTTATTATTTTAGAGCTATTAGTAAAGATTTGTAATATAATTATTTTTTTTCCTACCATCCATTTAAAACTGTTGAATATGACGTGTCTCTGGGTTTACAATATTGCAGTCGGGGCTTAGTGCAGTGATATCACTACGCCAAGCTCCCTCGCAAAGTTTAATAGACACAGACACGAGTGGGGTTCTATTATATATATGTGCGTCTAATTGTATGAAATAGTAGGCCAAGCTTCGTGAAAACAAAAAAGATTACCATTTTGATGGAGAATTTGGCGCCTCAAAATCATCAGAAATGCGCGCTCTGGGCTTCTAGTTTTTACCCCCAGACCCCCTTATTGGGTCGCGCCTTAGGCGCTCAAACAACGGGCTTCGCCCGCTGCACCAGGTATTAGAATGCGGGCCCCAGCACTAAATACATCCTGGCGACGGGGCTGATTTTTTCATTAAGCTTAGACTGTCTCTTAACAGATTTCAATCCGATTTGTTAAGGAAACAATCCGGGAGTCACCCTAGATCTAAGTTGGAGTAACAAAATGAAAAACGTTTAGTCGTTCAAATATTATTAAACCTTGGAGTCATTACACTCACTGATTAAACAGAAGCCACGCCTACTAAAGGGCACTGTAGACTAATAGTGCAGTTTGTACATTGGACTGTCATATTCATTAGCCTAATCAGTTCAAAAGAGTAAGGCAGACATTTAAAACATGCCAATTTTAATTGCATCGGACAAAGTCAGTGTTAAAATGTAAGATTTCGGAGATAATTGCACTTTTTTAAATGTAGGGGAGGTAATAAGAAACGATTGTAGTCTGAAATATATTTGATATTTCGTCTGGAATGATCGTGTCATATTCCGGTAACTTCCTCTAACTTCTACTTCCTGTTTACACTCTGCTGTCAGAAAATGGTTAATAAATCCAATTATCTATTAATAGAAGCCATTGAACCATAATTTTAAACTAGTATGAATTTGTTTTTAACTCTCTTTGGACATAAATTTTTGTTTCGAAGTTTAAAGCGTCTTAAATATAAGATTTCGTCTAGAGGCGATTTCACACCCCCATGTTGTGTCAATAAAATAGGGACGTCCTAGGTATATATTGCGAGACATTAAATGATTAGGAACGTGAATTTTCATTGGAAAAGGAAGTTTGTTTATTTCAGATCTAAAATTGCCAATTTATTTGGATTAATTTGGGAACCGTTTATTAAACAGTAAATCTACAGTACAAATGTCAGGTATTAGAAAGATTTTGCAACTTTGATTTGATAAAAATGACACCTTTGTAAGTTTACTTTGAGTTTGGTCTTTAGATATTAAATCTAATTAAATCTCCTTCCATCGAATAAATTTCTATCTGTAATGTTTTATTTTATCAACAACAAAGACAATGACACTGTTAGATTATCTGTAGACTGTAGGCTACTGATGCAGATTCCATAAAAAAGTTGGTAGAGTTGCATAGTTAAATTGGCTTAAGTGTTTTTTCTGTAATTTCTACATAGGTTAGTGTGCTTATTTCAGTTGTAAAGTAGTCAAACCTTGATCTTCTATTGACCAGAAAACAAAACAATTAATTAGTAATAAACATTTTATATTCTAGAGTCAGTGACAAATTCATCATTAGTTCATTTTTTTCAGAAACTGACAGAATCATCAAGATGCCATTAAGTAAAGGGGTAGCATCACCTAGATACCTTCCAGTTGCTAGTAATAGATTTAGTTGGTTACCAGATGAGATATTTAAACTACCATATTTTCACCAAGAATTGATAGATGGTGACATGGTAAGTGAAGTACATATTTATTTCTCCTTAATTTGGTTAAATAAAACAATTAGTAGTTTATTCAAAACTCTTGCCTTCATTTATAAATAAATCAGGGGTCAAACTGGTTCCTGTAGTTGTTTTCATGAAGTGTTAGAGTGTTTTGTGTTAGAGTTTAATAATAGTAGAAACCTATAACCATCACTTTACAAGTTTTAGACTACATAATGAAATTTTAGGCGGCAAAGTCATGAAATGAATGTACTTGACGTTAATATGCTGGCAGAAAAAGTACCGGCCGGCTTAAAGACATCACTGATTTAGTATTGGTTTTCGTCAGAAATATTTGTGTTTTTCAGGCTGCAACATATATGAAGAGAAATACACGACAATCTGGTAGCTTTCTATTGAGAACTAGTTCAAAGGGAAAGAATCATCTATCATTATCTGTCAGGTAAGAAAAGTTTCTCCATCTGATTTAACAATGCAAGTGTTATATTTGGAAATAATTTTTCAAATAAGATACACAGGTTAAGGGACAGGTTCACCATCAATTTGAACATTCTTATGTGTCAGAAAATTTTCAGCTAAGCTATTCAGTATTAGGTGTTATAACAGAAACCGTCCTATAGAAGTAGAATCTATATGGATTCTGTATGAAAGTAAATCAGCTTGAATAAAATACTGTTCACTGAAAAAAATATAGTGTTCACAGCACACTGAGACTCTGCCATATGTATAGAAATCCAAAGTGAAATTCCTAGTTTGAGTTAAATTTAAAAGGAATTATGTGATTTTCATACATTTCTTGTATTTCCGAAGACTATTTTCAAAATAAGTTCATTCAAGACCCAAATCAACACCAGAAAATGTTGAATTTGTCCCTATTAAGATTACATCGATTATTGAAACTTAGGTCTATTTGTAAAACAGAACAATATAGTGCTTCAACATCAAGTCCAATAAGTTGACAAAGATGCAGCACCATAGTGACAAAATTAGCGTTGTATGTTAATTGATTAATTATTATTGTAATTTTTTAGTGTTGATGATGGTAAGATACATCATATTCAAGTTTATGTTTCGGAGGTACGATCCAGCTATAGCTATTACATTGTACCAGATATAGTCTTCAGGTCGTTCTCAGCATTACAACAATATTACTCCAAACATCGCATAGGTAATTTGGAACAGGTAAACAATGTTAAACTAATTCACCCGTTAGTTGGACGCAACCGTACTCAAAGCCTTCCTAATATAGAACAACCAGAAAATCCGAAATCGAGTAGGAAAGCTGTAGAATTGTCAAGGAGAACATCTGATTTATCAGCAAGCCAGAGACCTGGTACTAATCTAAGCAATAGTCATGGAAACAATACAAGTTTAACGGACCTGAGACAACGTCCTCCGCTACCACTTCCACCTCTTCCCAGTGCAGATGGGCCATGTCCTTATTACACAAAGCCAACAAATGAAGAGATAGATAGAGCCGGTGAACTAGCTGAATTGTTGCGAAATAACGAACGCTGTGATTGTGGACTTCTCTTGCATGAAGCCGAACTGGGAAGTGATTGGACTGTACACAAAAGTCGCGATGCATCCACCATTGGAAAAATATTTTACCAACATGCAAGTGGTGAAACGTCTTGGAGTTTACCAGAGAGTGTGTTAATTAAACTCAATCCGCAGAAAATTAATTTTATTGTGAATCTGTATCGTGAAGGAAATCAGAGAGTTCCATTTGATCCGCATTTAGTAGATCAATTAAACTCTGCCATTATGTTTTAACAGTAAACTGATATTTACACCTCAAATTGAAGATATTTACACCTCAAATTATGTTAACACCTCAAATTTAGGATGTTTACACTCAAATTAAAGATGTTTACACTGTAAATTTAAAATATTTAAAGGAATACTACTTCTTAAACTGGACTGATCATAAGTATTGTTCATTTAGATCCAGGTGGCATAACTAAAGAATAAAATCCATATGTAAAGACAATATTTCCATTAAACTTATTAATGTAATCAAGTAATTATTGAAATCATGTTTAATTGAATATTACTTAGTTTATGGATTTATTGGATTATAGAGAGATTTTTGAGTTCTGACACAAGATCCACTGATGAACATAAACCAAGACCAAAAATTTGGTAGTACATGTATCTGTTTAAATATATGTCAAGGTGAAAGTGTTATCAAACTTTTAACAAAGTTATATCCATTAAATTGTTATAAGTGGATGTATTATTTTTATGAATATGTTATGTTTTGAATTTGTTGGATTTTATAGAATCTCTGTTACAAAATGAATTATACTTGAATTGACAAATGATCAAAAAACTCATTCCATGTATGTTATAAACTGTTATATATCACCTTGTTTTGTAGACTAACAAAGTTTGTCTTATATCGTGTCCTGTTTTGTTCCGTTCAGTTTGCTCTCTTTATCTTTCAATGTAAATTGTGCTTTTACACAATACAAATATCATAGAACAATTTATTATAATCATTATAGCCCATTAACTAATAACTAACTAATATATAAACTTATTCATTATATGACCAATCTAATTGTGTCAGAGATATTAATGATTTTAATAAGATTGCCCAACGACTAATTATTTTATATTATATCTCTTAAAGGCTTGCCAAACAACTATTTATTTTATATTACATCTCTTAAAGGCTCTTAATATAACATTACATGTATTTAGCTAATAATGTTTGATGCTTGAATATAAATTTATATGATTTGTCAAACTAGCCATTTATTTTCATTATTTCTTGTAAAGGTTTACTACTTATTATGATAACCAAAACATTGAAATATTTTAATCTATGAAACTAAATAATAATTCAAGACACTAAGAAGCAATTCCAATAATTACAAAGTTTAATTTAGAGATTCTTTTTTTTAGTCAGAACACCTAATAAGTCCATTTGGAGAATATATGCTGTAATTAACCAAGTTTGCAGCATTAAATTTTATTTCTTAAAGGCCACTTAAATAACATATGTTAGTTTTATATTCCAACATCAATTATATATTCCTTTTTATATTTCAGCATCAATTATTTATATAGTTTTATAAAACAAATCAGATAAAAAATTATTTAAAATATACATTTGTTTTTGTAAATCATTGTTATATCTTAATTTGTTTTGAATGTTTTTCATTGTTACCCTATCTGTACTAAGTACATATTAATTTTAAGGTGGTTTAAAGCATGTATAATTGATATTAATGCTGTTGTATATTCTTATGTTTTTCTATATTGCAATATATTTGTATATGTATTTGGTATGAAAAGAAATTCCCTTCCGAATCTTTTTTTTATTAATTAACAGGGAACTGCAGTGGCTCAATGAGTTAGACGCTTGCTCGCTAACCTGAAAGTCAAGGGTTTAATCCATGGAAAGGTTGAGATGGACTCTCTGATATATTTCATCCTAATTTTTCTTGTCAAAGAGGCTGACTTAGAAAATGATCAAGTCATTGAGACAATAAAATGAGGCTCAGTGTGCTACAGGCTGTTCACATACCCTCAACCGTTCAAATGCCCGCTGTCCTGGCAAAATTTTCCTCATCGTACACTGCATGGTGCATCTTTATCAGCCCATTAGGCTCAAAGGGATCTTGCATGAAAAAGTTGCAACTAGAGAAGAAAACTTGACAGATAAAGAAGGGTGCATATAAAAAAACTCTTTGAAATATAAGAATTTTCTTTTTCATGAAGCAATTTAAACATATACAGCTTAATAAATTTTCTAAAGAATTGAGATGAAAATAGGAAGCATTGAGTATTATGACTTAAACAACAATAGGCTTTATTCTTGAAAACATAACTAAAAAAATCTACATTTTAAGAAAAAGTTATTTAATTAGATAATAAAACTTTGAACTAAATTGATTTTGGTGATGGACCGATCAGTAACCATATTTTAGCATATGTGATAGCTCATAAGTATTTAAATGTAGTCAAGTAAATATAGTTGTGCACATATAGGTTAGATTGATAACACAAACAAAGACAGTGTACTTAACTTTGTGGTTAACATTAACGAATTGAAGTCAATGTTTCAACATTTTCGTGGATCAATCATACCTTAGTCTCATAAATTGTAATAGTTCACTAAATATGAGCCTTTTTAGCCATGTGAATACTTTATTATCGGTGTTTTAATTCTAAAGAGACAATTTGTTTTTCTAAAATTGTTCTTTTGAAGAACTGTTAATGACATCACAGTAGAATCAATCATCCAGTCCCACTTCCATCTTTGAACAGCTTCAAGCTTCAAGTTTGTACAATATCTACCTTGTATATATACAAAGCAAATTTCTTAAAAATAAGGCAAGACGTAAACAAATAAATATACCTAACGTATATATCTATAATACACCAGTTATACAACACTTTTTATACAAAAATATACAAAAACATGTTGAGAATTGGCTTCAAAACATAACCAAGAACAGAGAATGTAGATTAGGACAGATCCTAAAATACATTTTGTTCAAATAGCAACTTCCAACAATTGGCACCATCATTAGTCCAATAAACAGATTTCTTAGATTATTAAGACATGTAAGACAAGGCTTGAATATTGAGACTAAATAACTAGGACTACATGTCTATGTGGTTTACATCTTGTCTTGTGTTAAAGGTTTCATGACTAAAAGAAGTGGACTTCTAATGTTCAAAAGCTTGTTGAGTCACAAATGCACAAATACAACTTTCAGCTTATGACTTGAAAATAATAGCCGTCTTTCTTTTATCATCAAATGAAGAGATATGATTAGATATATATGCCAGTGAATAAGCCAATATGAGCCCTGGACAGAAAATCTGTAACTATTATTATGGCTAAGGGTTTACAGACCTTTTGTTGAGGCCTCTGATTGGCTGTATTTGCTCGCATACAATCCCATCAAATCATCACATTTATAAAGTTCTGTAATAAAAGAAACATGGTTATTGTGATCAAGGTATTAGACATATAATTATTGAAGTACCTCTTTGACAATCTTATTTTGCATCCAGTATAACATTAAGTTAAATTAAGAAATCTTAATGATAAATCCATTTTTACAAAACATTAACATATACAATAACAACAGTTTATTTCTTAACTAATTCTGCCAAAATTCCACAAAAAAATTTGAAGAATCAATACTACTTGGCACCTTTTCTACATGACATATTGAGCACTTTCGGATATCTCCTTCTACAAAATATTTCTTAAAAATAAAGTTCAAACATAACAAATATATGTATATTTTCGCCTGGCTACCAAATGGCTAAGAATTCAATTTCATTTTAAGAAGTTTATGTCCTCACTGGTGGCCTACATTCTTCTCCCTACGCAAAAAAAAAAGAAAATTTCAAGTCCTTAATTTAATTCATTGTAAATAAATACTGTACAAATCCTCCATACATTTATAGATATATTTACATTTTCTACCTTTTCAAATAACATTTACATTTTATATTTACATCTATTTAGTCTTATCATGCTTTTTTACAATTTATTTACTTGTTAAAGGAAATTTCATAAATTTACCAAGTCTCCAAGATGGACCTTCAAATATACTGTATTTACTTGTTATACAAAATATTTATTTAAGTCTCCAACATGAATCTTAAAATATATTTACTTGTTCATACAATATTTGATATTCACCAAGTCTCCAACATGAATCTTAAAATATATTTACTTGGTCATACAATATTTGATATTCACCAAGTCTCCAACATGAATCTTAAAATATATTTACTTGTTCATACAATATTTGATATTCACCAAGTCTCCAACATGAATCTTAAAATATATTTACTTGTTCATACAATATTTGATATTCACCAAGTCTCCAACATGAATCTTAAAATATATTTACTTGGTCATACAATATTTGATAGTCACCAAGTCTCCAACATGAATCTTAAAATATATACTTGTTCATACAAAATATTAAACATTTACAAAGTCTGCAATGAATTCTAAAATATATTTACATTAATATTCTCCAAATTTACATATTCTTGTATTGTTTATTGTTATATTTACTTCATCAGCTATTCACTGGTTATACAATAATATATTTACATGTAAATATAAATATAGTAACTATACATTGTAATTGCACCATGTTATTTCTCAATGAGACAAAGTCATTAATATGAAGACATCTATTTAAACTCAGACGAGAAAAGTGTTAATATGACCAATATGATAGGGGAATTCTAGTAACTCTATGGTAACATAGACATACATTATTGTTCTATCAGCTGATAAAGCAAAGTACGGACTATGAAATATGATGTTTCCACCATCAAGCAACTGACTATCATATCTAGGAATGTATGACTATATAATCATTTTAAATACTGAAAGACTGGTAGCACCTGTTAAACAAATTTCAGCATAGTATATAATAATTGAGCACATGTCTCTGTTTGAGAAACACAGGGGCATACAGAGTCACTACCCTTGTCAAAATACATTTTCATTCATAAATATAAATGAGATGAATGGACCACTCAGCAGGGTAAATATCAGAAATTATCTAAGAAAATAAATTTGGTTTGTAATGCTTTTTGCCATTAACGTATTATAACATCACATTATGCATAATGAAAAGTGCTTTTCTGAAACAAGTCAAGGGTCACTATCACATATGGAATAGCAATTTCAACTTCATATTAGAAGAAGGAAAAAAAATGGGGTGCATGACTAGTGATGTCTTTCAAATGCCAATATAAAGATTGTAAGACTTTGTAAGAAATTTTGAAAAGTGCTGTAAAAATGTTTAAGCTTTCTATGATTAACATTGTGGTATGGAGAATGTATGCTATTTCCTCTTCAATTTTTCTGGATTGTTTGAAGCCATATTAGAGAAATCTTTAAATACATCGGTAAAAGTTTCATCACTGGGTTGACCAAAATATCCATCACTTTCTTGCATTTCTTCATTTAACTTGGAAAGACGTAATCTATAATGACAGTTAAAATAATGTTATTCATAACATAATTTAACATTATTATCATTATAATAGACACATTTATAATCACAGGATCAGTATTAGCATTAAAATTAATCGTTTAAGTTTGTTTAAATTAACCATCAAATGTTACATCATGTATGTTTCAGCAAATCATCAAATGTTACATTAAAATTGTTCAACTTAGTCATCAGATATTCCAGCAAGAATGCTTCTATCATCAATCATCCAACATGAATGTTACATCAACAATGTTCATATCAAAAATGAAATGTTTCATCATGATTGTTACACTAAATCTTCAAATGTTACATTAACATTGCTTTAATCAATCAAAAAAATGTTACAATATATCAAGATAGTGTCCATTAAACAAAAAACATCAAGTCTGTTTTAACCAATTATCAAATGCAAAATCAAGCATGCTCCAGTCAATAAATCATCAAATGTTACACCAAGATTGTTTCAATCAATCATAAAATGTTACACCAAGATTGTCTCAATCAATCATAAAATGTTACACCAAGATTGTTCAAAAAAGATCATCAAATGTTTAAATTGATTAACAAATAGAAATCAAAATACATGTACTTACAATGTAACAATGTCAGCATTAGCAGCTTCGACAGCAATAGACAATGGATCCTAAAATATATAAATTGTTTCTTTTAAAGAGATAATAGGCGTTAGAATACACTCGTCCTACGGCTTATATTTATGTTTCATATTGACTATTAGTTAAATAAGTATGCATCCAACACTTTACCAAATTTTAAAAAGCCACAATAAAAATATATTCGGAATTTAAAAAAAAAAGTGAGCCAGTGACGATTCCATTCAGTTTGAGAATAAAAGCGTCTGGTAAATCAACGCTAAAACATCATTGTGGAATTTGACAGTAGGGGTCAAGGACACGTGAAAACCCACATGTTAGAGTTACTTCCCTTTATATTTACACGATTTGAAAATCGCTTGATGGATGGCTCAAGCGTTTTATGATTAACTACTTTATTTTCGGATTTTAGAGGGATTTTGATGTATTGGTAAGTCCACTGATGGATATATACTGTTATTGTCCAAATTTGAACTTAAAATTTTATGTTCGTTCTAATGCCTATTATCCCTTTAAAGAGATTAAAACCCACTTGATATAAGATAAGACATACTGTTTGAAATTGGAATGTTACTGTGCACTGATGGAAAATTTGCATAGAATCACAGTGTCTTATAGTGTCTACTATGAATGTTGAATCACTATGATGTAAAGATTTCATTAAACAAATTAAGTATTATGAAAATTAAAACAGGAGACTTTGTGTTCACTATATTACCATGTATATTTCAAAATGTCTTTCATACCTTTCCTGAATTATCCATTGCCTTCAAATTGGCTCCACGTTTCAAAAACTGGCAAACTTGACTACAAAAAATACAATGATCAAGTATATAAAATATGAAGCCTACTTATTTCATTGTCTTTTCTTATGGCTTGGCTTTCATGAATCAAAACATCTATTTATTTATCAATCAATATAAGTATGAAAAGTGAAATATGACGGCAAATTTTTACACTATGCGAATTCTTGTTCCATTTATGTCACATAAAAACATTGAAAAGTATATAAAGGCCAATATAAGACATAAACTTTTTCCCTTTGGTGGTTATGGTTGTATATCAGGAGAAAGATTGACTGTATACTGTAATTGATAAACAAGCTAACGTGCATTCAATTCTCCAGACAACCCTTGTCCTGATATATGACCATAATCAGTGGTTATTAACTGCAATAGGGTAACAGTTTATTGATTGTAAAAATTGATATCATATACCATCAGGACACAAGCTCATGTGATATTATTAAAACCTACCCTGTATGACCTTGTATAGTAGCATGATGTAAAGGTGTCCTTCCATTTATATCTTTTCTATCTAACTTAGCTCCATTCAATAATAAAAACTCACACACTGTTAGAGAACCCTAGAATAGAAGTTTTTATTCTTCCTAGAATTGGTTTTGAATTGTACATTTTGAACAGTCAAGAGCCCATAAGGACCATAAACTCAATATTTAAAAAAATATCTTGAGATAAGCTGATATTTAAACAATCTCAATTCTTCAATTTACATTTCTGTATTTCTAAACGATAATACTAACATTTAAAGTATCACTGTACATTAAGAGACAACAATTATCATGAATATAGACTTCTATTTATTCTTTTAAACACAAAGTTTCATTACACATACAGGTAATGTTATCAAGTGATAATGATCACATGTATGTCTAATGAAATGTTGTATTTAAAAGAAAAAATAGATGACTTAGCTTATATCCATAAAAATTGTTGTCTCTGGATGATACTAACATTTCTTATAGATATATATAAAATAATTCATATTTCAGTTATTTTTTCAGAAGAAACTTTACCATGAGAAATGGTACTACTTTTATATTAGTCATACATATTTTTACTTTCTAATTTTCTAAACTTTTGCAAGCACCTTGTTTTAACATGAATCTTTACTTTGTGATTTAGGCCAGTACTTTAATGAGACTAAGTTCACAACACTTTTGAACATTAATGCTATAAATTGTGGTAGTAATATTTAACCAGATGCTATTTACAGTAAAATTCCCAGTTCCAAAGCAAAAGATGAACTTACAGCTTCAACAGCCTTCATTATAGGTGTTTTCTCTTCATCATCTTTATTAAACCAATTGACATCAGCACCATGTGATAAGGCATCTAACATGACAGGTACATTTCTAGCTTCTGCAGCCTTATATAATAATATATTGGGATCTAGTTTACTCATATCTTCCCAGGATGTGGTAGACTTGTCATCACCTTCTTCCTCTTCTGTTGCTGAACTCTCAGAACTCTCTAAATCTAGATCTGTTGACAATTGGAAAGTGTAATCCTTGTAAGACATTTAGAAGTTTCACTTCACATTAAGAGACAACAATTACTATGGATATAGACTTCACTGTATTCTTTTAAACACAACGTTTCATTACACATACCGGGTAACGTTCTCAAGTGATCACTTGAAAGAATAAAAAAGAAATAAATAGAAGTCTATATCCAATTGATTATTGTCTCTTAATTTGAAATTGTTATCAATATGCTCTTTGAGTATAACTTCAAAATGATTCCAATAAGCAAAGATGTAAAAGGACTTGAAAATGAACACTTGACAATAAATGGTACAATCAGAATTCCTAATCGTTCAGATTTCACCACTATATCTATATACTGTAGTCATATTGAGCTGGATATAAGGCTAGCTGTGAGAGAATTCTGAAAATCAGGCATTTTTTAAAAAATGTTATAACTAACTCAAAGATGGGATTGAACCACTGGCTTTAGCAAGGAAAAGAGTGGGTAACTCACTGAGCAATCACGGCTACCTCATTTCATGTGAAAAGGTTCATGGATGATGACTCTAGAAGCAAACATACATATAGATGATTACAAAGACTCTATATATCTTACTTTTACAAATTTCTGTAGCTTGTAGTAAATCGGTACCAAAGACTATAACATCAGAAGAACTACCACCTAAACCACTATCACTATCTTTATTTACTGTTGATACTGACATTACAGCTGGAACAATAATAAAACATATCTTATCAATAATTATTCATTCCTAGCCTGTTTCTAAACACAACAGTTATAAAATAACTCAGGGTTATTGATTGAAAGATTGACATAATATACATGTATATGACATAATTTAAACGAGGTACAGTGTCCAGAGTCTGGAACTGACACTATTCGCTGCTATTATTTATACTGTGTCAAAAATCCTACACCTTCTCTTTTCACAGCTAAAACTTGTTCTATCTATACTCTACAGTTATGATAAACGGCTATTGCAGTGCTGCCATAAGATTTGTCTGTGGACATGCCAATTTCAAATTGCTTTGCCAAATAGATTAATTCCTGATGAACTTACCTTCCATTAAACCACTGACAACATCCTCAGATTCAGAATCATCTTGTGAACTAGGTTTAGATGATGGTAACATAGATTTTCTTACTTTCTTTTTTACACTCCAACTTTTAATTCTCTCACCAGATGGTGATTTCTGACCAGGTAATTTATTAACAAATGATTTCGTTATATATTTCGCTTTAATCCAGGCTTCTCTCACATTTCTAAAATTAATTTTTGCAATTTAAATTTTAGATTTAATCTAAAGACATTACAGTATCAATCTTGTATTGACAATAAAATCTATGTACTTTAAGAACATTAAGTGAAATCCATATTTGAAGCAACACAAATTTACAAAAGGAACATATTGCTATATCAACGTGAATTTTTACCATACTGAAAACACTTAGTAGTGATATATCAAAGAGCAATTTAACTGCACCTTCTAATATGTTAACAAGCAGAATAAAATTATGAGGGGTTTAAAATCTAAAACAATTCTAGACTTTTATTAAGCGTTAAAGGAACAAGTTTCCATTTTGTGTCTTGAATATATGTAAATAGTATTTCTTCAGCTGTACGAAAATTAAAAATTTCTCCAAACATATGGTAACCCAAAAATACATATTTTGTATATATAGCAGTGTCTCAAAAAAATGTTAAAATGTTTAACTTTCAAACACAGATAACTCTTAACAAACATGTATTTGAAGGTTCAAATTTCGAGGGTAATCTTTAAAAGGGATGGCGTACCTGTTACTTTAAGTGAGGAGGAAAGACATTAAGACCCACCTTTTACAATCTGGTGTGGCCTGAACAGCTATAGAATCATCTAATTTAGAAACATATATTCTATTTATAACATCATTGCCTAACTCCATCATAACTTTAATCTGTTCAGGATCCCAGGCGTCCAGTGTTAGAGACCGAACCTTGGACATGTGAACACCGAATGACCGATGTATACCCGAACACTCTATACATAGCGTTATGCCAAGATTAATACTAGCCCAGCGTGGATCTGGCGCTCCACAATCACAACATTTATCATTACCAGGAATAACTAATAACTGTTGAAGACTGAAAATATAAATCTCCAGTATTTAAAGAAACGGTACAGAAGTATTTGTTCCAAAATTATTCATATGTATCAGGAACACGGTTTTGCACTGAGAGCATCAATTTGCATCATTCCAATTTTTAAACAGCCATCAATGGTACTGCAATTCCAACCCAACTGCATGTAAGTGTTTGATATTGTTACTTATAACTTACATCATTTGTTTGTTAGGTTTAGGTGAAGATTTATTAGGTGTGATATCAACTGTAGCAGACGACAATGGTTTACTATTGTTTTCTTCTGTGTCTTCTTGCTACAAATAGACAAGCATAGTTTATCAACCTTCCAGAGAGCAAAATGAAACATCTGTTGGACAAAATGAAATGAAATATTTGAGACTGAAATGTGGGACTTAGTCTTTGTCTTTATGTCTTATGTCCCCCCGAAAATAATCATTTTTATCAACAATAACTATTAGCTTATTTTCTAACCTATATCACTGAAACTGACAATACAGATATTAAATGAAGTTTGATGAACCCAGATATCTAAATATCTACAGATATGTTTATATTTCTTATAAACAATCTGAACTCATTGTTTAGATCTGATTTTATAAAGCTGTACTGCTGCAATTCCATGTAATAAATTAATCATATAAGATCAATCTAATATTGTGTTTTTTTTGTATATTTCCAGCTCAAAAATACATACGTAAACAATGGTTTATCCTTAGGAAATAATACCTTATGTTCATAGAAGACACAGAAACCTCAAAATTATATGAGAGAAATTCAATGTTTGATATATTTCTTCTACATACACTTTTGCTAACTGATCAAAACATGATGTCCATATTTTGATAAGAAAAGTCCAGTTAGAGCTCTTTCTATTACTCCATCATTAAAAAATACTTCAAATTATTGATTAAAACTTACAGAAGTTTCATTATTGATAGATGTTTGGTCTCTATATGCTCTAGAAATACTGGAAACTATAGCATTCATCCATTTCTGACATTCAGCATCACATTCAGCTTGTAAAACATGACTTCTGTAATAGTAAGTTATATGTAGGTTAGAACTTCATGTCCCTTGTTTATTGTCTTCACAAACTCTGTCTTACACCTTGACTGTAATAGTCACTATTCTTGTATCACAGAAGTTTGTAAATGCAGCGATTTGATTTGAAGGCACTAAGAGCATACAGCCAATCAGAGTCATCAACAGTGAGTCTGTAAGCAAAATATCAGAGTTCTGCGTACAATCCAATCAAATTGTTGCATTTCATGATACAAATAGAGGGATACAAATAGAGGGACAAAATTTAAAGTAGCTTGATATTTTGAAATCCAGACACTTTTTACGACTTCTTTGCACATTTCTCATTTCTGCTGGGATGTCTGTGAAACACATTCTAAAGTTAGAAAACATGTAAAGTTGCAATGAAAAGCATTGACTCTTGTATTAATAAGTTAAAATTGTTCAAATCCAATATGGCCATATGCAACTTGAAGTTAAATTAAACAATAGGAAAATACCTTGCTGGAGATACAACTTCAAAACAGAATCTTTTTTCTGAATCAAAAACAGGTTTGACTGTACATAATCTTAAATCTTCTTCCATTACAGTTATTGAATCTTTAGATCTCTTACGATACATTAGTCGGCCATTTTGAATTGTAAACCATCTCCTGGAAAATAGGTATGTTCAAAGCTTGAGAAAAAATGGGAACCACATTGGGTTAACATATGTGTGCAGCCACTATCAAATTTCCAGGGATGACTTTTGGACACCAAATTTCGCAAAATTTCAATAAGGGTTCTTAGAGATCATGTGTGGTTACCTAGTCTGGTATTCTCGTAATATCATGTATGTTGTTATAAAATATGCCAAAAATATTTTGCATGTTCAAATTATACACTTAAATTTTAGTCTCAATAAAACAGGTGTACTGTATTGGTGTACAAGCCTTTATTTTGTTTTGTATAAGTTAAGTAATTTAAAGTTACAAATACAAACCAAGGGTTCGCTAAATATTTATAATACAAGTAAACAGAAGGACAAATTCTAAATAAATTTTAGGAATTAAATATAAGCATTATTATATCTTATTGAAAGATTTTAAATGAAAAACAAGAATTGTTGTTAATTCTTTCCAGTTGACTTAATAAATTGATTAAGCATTTTTCAATAATAACTTAGTTTTATGAATTTTTCTGGGATTTTCCAGGGATTCTGTTACTTAGTGACACTAGATTAGTTCACTAATGACCTTAAATTTTATGTCTATTCTAAGCAACAGTATTACTTTAATATTAAAAAAAATATACATTGAAAAAAAAGACAACTGCAACTTTCATATACTACACATGTGAATGGAAGGTGAGGATAGACTGGATTGAAATTTTCAGGGATTTTTTTTGGGGTCTAAAATATTCAGTCTGGATGATTGAAAACTCTTAAGGCCTATCAAACCACATTTAAATAACAAAACAATTATACATATATAAAACTGAAACTTAAACAAATGAAGCCATGTGTAAAACTTAAAACCATTCTACTTGTTTTCTGTTTATATTCTATTAAAACTCCACAATGTCACTCTGACATTTTTTGTTATTTCAGAGCTCCAGAGCCATCAATATTACAAGAATAAACAAATTGTCCAATTCTAGATAAATAAGTCAGTTAATTTATTTATTTTATATGACAAAATAAAATAAAACATGTACCAACTGTTTATTTTTCCCCCATTCCAAGGTCAATAAAACTAAAGATGAAAATCATATGGTAAACATACGATTATTTGATCAAAGTTTTTACAATAGGATCAAGGGCATCAAGAAAACACGGACAGGTTCACCATTATCAGGGTTTGATTTGGGTCTTATATTTTTTTATGTAAATAGTCTTCAGATATATACAAACACAGATAATTCTGAATAATTTGCTGAATAATTCCTGAATAATTTGCTGAATAATTCTAAATTATTTGAAGGTTCATATTTAAAAAGTGAACTGTGAACAATAAGGTTTTTTGTAGCATGTAACAAAGTTTACTTAATTATTTAAGATATAATTCACATTGAAGAGAACATTTTCAACACAGCAACATAAGTTTTCCAAGAGTATTCAAAGGCACCATTATATCATAGGATCATATCTGGAATTACCAGGCATAACTATAACTCATGGAACTACCATGTTTTCCAACTTAGAAAGAGCTAAAGAAATTTCGTGAACTATCAGTTCTATTTAGTTTGAGTCAGAAAAAGCTATACCTACCTAACCCATGTTCTAAAAGCATTTGTGGTACGTTTAAATAAATAGCCTTCATTTAATATGCTGGAATTTTCATCATCAGCATTATCATCATCATTGGCTGTATTTGGATTGACTTCCTAAAACAATAAAGAAAATTCCTCAATATTATCATCAGTAATTGTTTTTGGTTTCCATCATCATAGGTTGTATTGGGTTTGACTTTCTGAAAAAAGAAGAACTATCTTCATTATTGATTTATGGTTATTCCTGAAATAAAAACTATTACCATTATCATCAGTATTACTTATATTTGATTTGACTCCCTTAAGTGAAGAAAAACTATCATCATTACTATAATTGTTCGATAAATTTATATGTAGTTTTACTATAAAGAAAAATAAATAAAGAACTATGATTATTGTAATGATGGGTAGTATTTGATTTGATTTCATAATCATCATAGATTGCATATTGTATTTGGTTTGATTTCATTCTCCTCAAGATATTGTATTTGATTTGATTTCATAATCATCATGATAGGTTGTATTTGATTTGATTTCATAATCATCAAGATAGATTGTATTTGATTTGATTTCATAATCATCAAGATATTTTGTACTTGATTTGATAATCATTAAGATATATTGTATTTGATTTCATAATCATCATGTCATGTAGGTTGTATTGTATTTGATTCCATTTCATTTGATTATCACTGTGATAGGTAGTGTTTGATTTGATTTCAAAATCATCAACATAGATTGAATATTGTATTTGATTTGATTTCATAATCATCAAGATAGATTGTATTTGGTTTCATTTCATAATTTTCAAGATAGATAGTATTTGATTTGATAATCATCATGCTAGGTCATATTTGATTTGATTTGATAATCATCAAGATATTTTGTATTTGATTTGATTTCATTATCATCAAGATAGATTGTATGTGGTTTGATTTCATAATCATCAAGATATATTGTATTTGATTTGATTTGATAATCATCAAGATATATTGTATTTGATTTGATTTCATAATCATCAAGATAGATTGTATTTGGTTTGATTTCATAATTTTCAAGATAGATAGTATTTGATTTGATAACGATCATGCTAGGTTGTATTTGATTTGATTTCATAATCATGAATATAGGTTGTATTTGATTTGATTTCATAATCATCAATAAAGATTGTATTTGACTATCAACATTATCATTATTGCTTATGTTGTGTTCAAAATTCCATTCAAAAACAAATTAAATCCATTATGTATCTCATAAAGGTATTGATGACATGTTTAACTTTAATTCATATGTTTTGTCTTTCGAACATTATACAGATATTTATCTTTGCACAACACTTGATTAGAGTTTTAAGTGCCATTGAACATATACACTAACAAGGAATTGTAAACAAATTTGAAGGAGGTGTGGTTAAAAGAGGTCAAAATTAGAATATGTAAATAAGCAGAGTTCAAATGAAGGCAAGCTATTTGTATAATAGATAATGGAAGGATCTAGTCTATCTAGAGTATGATGGATTGAAGGCTTTGTGATAGAGTAGGGAATAGATAATAAGAAATGTTACCATAAATAAGGTAAGAAATTGTACCAGTTGTATTTTCTTTTATTAAATGGGATTGTAAAGGTTTTCTAAACTTGTATGTGTATTTGGAACACCGATTGCATTCATTTGCACCCTTCCAATTTTCAATCAAACGTCTGTACCATTTAGTTAATGGAATTTCTCTAAAACTAAGTGATTGATTACGTCACTTAGCTTATGTGATACAAGCATATTTTGTGATTAGCATTTTCAACGTCATAGAACATTTTAGTTGTAGTGCAAATGCTGGAACCACAAACGTCTTATTTGAAAATGGGATTGGTGTGACCCATTGCACATACTAAATTAATAAAACTTCTGTAGAATACCTTTAAGGTTCATTTACATTACTATATAGGGATTGTTTCATAACTTTTTATAAGGCATCTTATTTTCTGAATCTGAAAAACCACATCCCTTATCTATATGTATCCATGGTAAAATAATAAGAAGATTTTTTACTTCACATCAAAGAAATTGATAATCCCATTACCGAGTGAAATTCAGATTTCTAACTTTGTATAATAAACAAAATTCAGATATCTTATTTATATCAAATACAAATAGAAGTATCAAAATAGAATTTAAAACAAGTTGTTATTCAGAGTATCATATTATGCAATTAAATACATTTCTGATTTGATATTCAGATGAAAATCAAACCAGGATCTTATTATTCAGATTGAATAAAATTCTGATTTCTGATCAATGATATATATAGATTCTCATAAAGACCATGTTAAATTCAGATTAAAGAAAATTCAGACACCTTACTCAGATTAAATACAAATTCAGATATCTTACTTAGATTAAACAAGAATTCAGATATCTTAATTAGATTTAATAGATTTCAGATATCATCTGATTCAGATGTTAATAAAAATCCATCTCTTCCTCAGTCAATTAAAAAAGAATATTTGAATTGTAAACTTTCTTGTTGAGGAAAAGCCTTGCTCAATGAGCTACAACTTAAAAAAAACACATAATGTTAGCATGTTTTGAACTAATACAAGATATTATTCAAATTCATAACTTAACACATGAGTTCAGAAGATTTCATAGACACTATCTACACAAGGACATGAAATTTGAGATTTCAATGTCTAAGGGTAAAATTAATCCATTTTTGTATTTATCAATTAAGCATAACGTGTTTCTATTGAAGTTGTGAAGACTAGACTTGTTATGTAAAGTGTTGGTAATTTAACACTTTCATAATTAATATTAACTCTTTTAACGCCTAGCTGAACACAGATAGACTGAACATTGTTTACATTGATATAAATTTGCTCTCTTGGTGGGCTGTATGGGTTTAATATACACCATGTAATCTAACCTACCTCACTTAAACTTGGTAAATATACTCTATCAGAAAATGATTTAAAAAGATTTGAAATATCATATATTCAGATTGGCTTTTTTTCATTATCTATCTGGTATTTGTGTTTTTTTTATGGGTGTTTATAGGCTTTACTTAAGTCTAATCATCCACTATAGGCTAGAGATTACTGCGTTGAAAATTTCAAATGAGCTTTGCATTCCTCTTTAAGGGCTTATGATCTAGAAATTTCAATGTCTTAGAAAATATTAATAACATGGTGTTCCTTCAAATGAACAGAATAAAACAGAAATCTGTCAAGATATGTTTATCAAGTTAAAATTCTTATTAACACATCAAACCAAATTTCATGTCAATATTTTGGAGACTTGAAACAGATGCAAATAAGAAATAGAAAGATATATGGAGATACCTTTTTCTGACATTTATAAACTTAACCTTTCACAAGCTCATACAGGCAGCGTTATCAATATCTTGTGCTTATTTTATCTATGTCTATTGTTATATGTCTTATAAACAGAACTCTTGACTTTTGAGGTCATGAAGAGAGCTGATGTTGATTTTGGTTGCCCTCTAGCCAATTGTAAAAGTTCGATCCTTGCTAGAAGAACACATTTTACATCATATGATTGCACATACATTTTTGTACATACCAGTACCGGTACTTAACAAGTCAATTTTTTTGGTATATATTTCAGACTGGTTAAACAAGAAAATAGCTCCAGAGTCATCAGCCTATTTATTCAAGATGCTGAAGTACTGGATTTGTTGTGTATGTTTTATTTCACTCCTGCTACAGTCAACCAATGGTTGTCCTTCGCAGTGTAGTTGTCAAGGCAACAATGTGGTCTGCACCAATAAAAACATGAGAAATCCTCCCAAAATATACCCAGCTGGAACTCATTCAGTCAATCTGAACCAAAACAGGATTACAGTGCTTGGTCCCAGATCATTTCAAAGACATCCAACCCTGGAAATCATGAAGATAAATGGTAATAACATTAGAGTGATACGATCATATGCGTTTCGTCCATTCCCTAACTTGAGGACACTTGATTTATCCAATAATCAAATTGTGAAGATTTATGGACGAGCTTTAAAAGGAATGAACAGAGTACGGACAATATCTCTTTCAAACAACAGACTCAGAAGTGTGACAAGGATATTTCTGTCAACTCCAAACTTATTTCAACTCAACCTAGGATTTAACAAGATTAATAAACTTGGTGAAGGTGACTTCGGTGGCAATTCCGATCTTCATTACCTCGATCTACGGAACAACAAAATCTCTTCTATTCATAGAAATACCTTCAAAAACCTGGTTAATCTGAGAACATTGTTCTTGAACAACAATCCACTAACAAATCTTCCAGCAGAACTGAAATTTGGAAGTCAAGTTTTACAACTGCTGGACTTTTCTTCCTGTCAGCTGAGGGTTGTTCCTAAAGGTCTACCTGCGTCCATTGAAGATTTAAGATTCGGACGCAACCTGCTAACTCGCATCAACCAATCTGATCTAGCTAATGTCACTGGACTGAAAATGATAACATTTAATGAAAACCAAATTGAACGCTTTGAATACCATGCCTTAGGAAATGCTAGGAATCTGGAAGAAGTGTGGTTAAGGGCAAACAAACTGGTGTACATACCTCGTGGACTTCCAGATAGTGTCAAGAAGGTTCACTTGCACTCAAATATGGTCCATCAAATTGAAAGCAGACTTTTCACAGAAGCGTCTCAATTGGAATACTTGGATGTTTCAAATAATCATTTGTCAAACATCAGCCATGATGCCTTTACTGGATTGATGAAACTCGAAACTCTTAATTTTGAGGGAAATCATTTAAAAGATATAAAACCGGAAACTTTTGATAATTTACAAACATTAAAATCAATTTATCTTGGAAACAATCCCATTGAGACTATTCACGCTGGTGCTTTCAGTAGCCTCCCCAATCTAACAACCTTGACCTTAAACTATAATCCAAATGAAGAAGTTGAAATCAATCAAAACTTTTTATTGGAAATGCCAAACTTGGAAAGTCTAAATCTTATGGCTAGCATTGGCATGTCTAAAACTCTTTTAGAAATCATACGAGATAATAGTTTTGTAATGGAACATATGAAGGAAGTGATTCTTACGTACAACAATCTAAGAAAGTTACCAGCCTCAATCAGAGATACCTTTCCAAACATTGAAAAATTTCCAATTGATGGCAACGCTTGGATCTGTGATAATGATTTACTGTGGCTCAAGCAATGGATGCAATCAACAATTGGACAAATAACATTTCAAGAATATAGTACACCTAAATGTGAAACACCGTTTGGATTGACAGGAAGTGACATCATTGATGTGCGAGATTCTGATTTTGAAGAACACAACCAGGGTCTTTTAAATGATTTTCCATACTGGGTAATAGAAGAGGAATTCAACAAGGCTCAGCTTGAAAAAGAGAAAAGGGCACGTGAAGAGAAAGAAAAGAAAGAAAAATACAAGGATAACAAATCAAGTCCATCAAAAGATTCAAAAACCAATCCCGAAGATACGAACACCAATCCCAAAGATAGAAAAACGCATACCAAGGAAACAAAATCAAAATCAAAAGATTCCAAAACAAATCCCAAAGATAACAAAAACAATACCAAAGACACCAAAACCCATACCAAAAACACAAAATATAATTCTGAAGATTCAAAAACTAGTCCAAAAGATACTAGAACTAATCCCAAAGATTCCAAAACCTATACAAAGGACTCCAGAGAGAAGAGTAAAGATCATCAGATTACAAAAGACTGGTATCCCACTGTTAAAAATGAAGACCAGGAGAAACAATACTATAAAAACAAAGATGACAAACTGAACAAAGACACAATGAGAACTGAAGACAAGAATTCATCTGATAAAAAAAAAACAAGTCATAAAGAAAATGTCAAGAAAAAGCATTCCAAAGGCCAAATAAAAAAAGATAGAGAATTCAATAAAGACAATGAATTCAAGAGAGATGACAAGGTCAAGAAAGATGAGGAGTTCTAAAAAGATAACAAACTTAAGGAAGATAAAGACACAAAAGATTACAATCCTGAGAGAAAATTTCTGTCTGACAAAAAGAGTCACAGGAATACTGAAGAAAAACCAAAAGGAAGGGGAGGCAATCCGAAATTGAAAGACAAAAAACATTTCAAGAAAGATAACATACATCAGAAGAATGGAAAGAAATTTGATAATGAACTCTCTGACAACAAAGTACAATACCACAACAATACTGATAGCAGCTCTCCTAATTACAACAATGAACATCCTAATCATGAAAACAAAGACAAGTTGGACAGAAATATTAAGAAAAAGAAAGATAAGCAGAAAAAGCCTTTTGGAGACAAGGCTGAAGGAAAGAAGAACACCATTGCTAAGAATGAACATCAAAAACCAAGATTCCAACAAACCAAATTAGATAACCATAAAGACAGACCTACAGATATACCTGAACATAAACAGAATCAGAATTCAGAAGTTCAACCACCAATAATTTCAAAAGATCTAGACAAATCATACACAGATGTTGAGAAAGATTTCAAATTATCCATGAGAAAGGCTGAAAGAAAGAGAAAACGTAAAGACAGAAGAAGGAAATGTGAAAGGAATGGAAAGAAATGTAGAAAGAGGAAAAGAAAAGGGAGAAAGCACCAAAAAGGAGTAAAATTAGATAAACTTTAGAGACTTTTTTTCATTATTTGTATACTTTATTTCTATGAAAAGATATACATGTATTTCATAATTCAACATGTAAATTGTTAAGACATTATACAAGCTGCTTGGTACATATTTCTTATATTAGTTATTTGTTTACATGTGCCAGGTCATGGTTGAAGGTAATGTAATGTATATCTAGCATTCAGTGTTATATGGAATATCTTTTACCTGTATAATTTCTACTTAATTATAATTAGGATATAATTTAGCCTATGGTTGTCTGGGAAGATCCACACACCATCTGTCTAGCAAAAGAGAAAATCGCTTGATTTTCTATCAGTTTGTTGTGTGAGAAAACTTGTACGCAATATAGATTGTGAATAGAGATGTCCTAACTAAACAAGAACGTTCTAATATACAATTATTAGGCTTGTTAAAAGCCTTGATAAAGCACTTACACTGCTCGAATTGATTTTATATATTTTCATCTTCAAATGAAATGAAATGAATGGAGTTTTACATCCTAATCTTCTGCACCTTATGGGCTAATGAAGACAGGCAATGCCATGCAGTGTATAATGATGGAAACTGCTAGAAAAGCCACATTAGCTTACTCTTTGCGATTTCGAACTGTTGAGGGATCTTGAACATGCACAGCTGTAGCAAACAGGGCCTTGGTTTATTGTCCTATTCCAATGACTAAATTCTCTTTCCATGTCATCATGAAGGTTTCCTAAATTTAGTATTGTATCAAAATCGGTTTCCTATGGATATGATAAATATACACTATTCTAATTTTCAATCATACGTTACAAACTCAAAATAATGCAAATTGATGATATATGTGTCCCAAATATACATAAAAAAAAACCACAAAAACCTTTACAATCTTCTGGAGAAGGCCAAATGAGTATTGTAAATCATCTGCTAATGTAACTATGTTTTGAATAATGAATCATTGATGAATATTCATAAATAACAAATTATTGCAATAATGCAAAATTATACAATAAAATATCTTTAACTTACCCTTTGTTGAACTAAAGTATGTCTTTCTTCCATTTCTTTTCTTTCTACTTTCGCTTTAGAACTCAATTCCTCAACCTAGAAATATAGTAAGAATTTGGGTAATTGGTAAATCTTACATAGATTTTAGAGTATTGTTAAATTGATAGATTATCAGTTAGATTAAACTTAGATAAATTGGTGATTAGAATTAGATGCAACAACAATATAGACTGTATTTCAGAGATAAAGATTTTACATATATCTATCTATCTTTTAAGATCTATTAAATTCAGCGTATTGTTATATTGATATATTATCAATCCACAAGCATTTCAAGTATATAACAACTTAGAATTAGAAATGAAATGTAATGCATGGAGTTTTATGTCCTACTCTTCTGCATCTTATGGGCTAATGAAGACAGCCTTAAAATTAGATTTAGATGCAACAACAATATGGACTGTATTTCAGAGTCTGTCAGTTTTACTGTTAAAAAACAATATAAAAAACCTCACATAACTAACCAAAGGGAGATAATCCAAAATATTATACCTGAGAGGCTACATCTTTCATATAAGTTTCTAAATCAGCTGATAAATCATGACCTTGGTGAAAAAATGTATTCTGAGCATGCATGAATGATAACATCTGAAATATCAAAACAAAAAATACAATTTCAAAATGGTTGAAGTTAAATATGGCCACTATAAAGAAATTATCAGACAAAAGTTAATGAAATAAGCTTTTCAGATTTCAGTTCAGCGATCTGATCAAAGGTGAAAATTTGAGAGGAAACAATAGTTTTTTGTCAGAAAATATTTGCCTCTCACAAGCCTGTGTTTAGTTATAATCATTCCTTATTTCATAATTCTATAGAAGTATTATTACTTACAGTATCTAATACTTCAAATCTTTTCTTAGACTGTAATACATTTATCTGAAATTATAAAATAGATAGATGACACTCGATTAGAGAGTTATGAAGAGGTTTTAGACACAATCAAGTACATAAATGTATATGTCATGTTGAATTTTCCAGTCTATTTCCTACTCTGCAATTTTGAATATTTACACAATGTTTTGGCACACATGATATATGTTCAGATGTCAAGATGTTTGTTACGTCTAGTAAAACAGCCTATTCTCGTGCCACTAATAGTTTGTTTATAAAAATACGACCAAACTCAATTTATTCCATCCATTCAGGTCCTCTCTTTGTAATCTCTTTTATCCAGTCAAATTTCTTACGTTCCTAGCCTCATCACACTCTCTTTTTAGAATCTTTGAATTATTATGACTAGGTGACTAGCAGAAACGTAAAACAACTGGGGACTTATTCTCGTCAACTTAAGAAAGATAAAATCCAGACTTTAAGGAATACAGTAATCTAATTGGATAATAAAACTAAATTTAAAATTAATTTTGATTGACCAATAAGAAGACTGCAACAGTAAAATTTGATAAGAAGTTACAAACCTGAAAAACATAATCTAATGAAGTATGAGCAAAACACGATTTCATGGCCGTTAAAACATTTAGCGCTTCTTCACATTCACTGGTTTTTGATTTTTGAGCAGATGAATTTCGTATCAATGCTTGGTCCATATCATCACTGATTTTTTCAAAATGTTTCTTGGCATCTTTCACCTTCTTTATATCTCTGATAATGACATTAAAATGGATATTGGACAATAATTAAAGAAACAGATTTGTTTAACCATTTCCTAAGCCTCGGAAACAGGAATAAAATTTGCTAAGCTAAAATTAGCCAAATTTGAGCCTTCAAATCCATATTTGAAAGTAACAATGATGACTTTTTTTTTTTTTTGATTCCAATAGAAATAACCGGCTAATCTAAATGATACCACTTTTTCCCAAGACCCCCTCAAAAAAAAATCATTTACAAAATGAAATGAAATCAATGGAGTTTTGAGTCTACACCTAATCAAGGGTAATGAAGATGGGAAACTCCATACCAGATACTTTAAGAGAAATTTTGCCAGGACAGCAGCATAAGCCTACTCTCTTTTTCGATTTCCAACTTTTATGATCTTTTGCCCCTTGAAATGGACCGGGATAGTTAAGAAGATTGCATTTTCCCGCGCTGGCTTTCCCTTTTTAAAAAATTTATTTTGAAAATCTCACCCCCCCAGGACCTGTTAAGCAAACAAGTTACATTCCTAGTCCTCAGATTTTTAAAAATTAATAGGAAGTAACTTGCTGCTTTCATGTTAAGACTTACTTTTTGATAAAATTATTCAAATTTTTACAAACACATCTATTAGCTTGGTCCATTAATATCTGAAAAAAATAAATAAATAGGTTTTCTAACAGTATATTCACTC
This sequence comes from Nipponacmea schrenckii, assembly GCA_030562195.1. Lineage (NCBI taxonomy): Eukaryota > Metazoa > Mollusca > Gastropoda > Lottiidae > Nipponacmea > Nipponacmea schrenckii. The sequence continues at coordinate 21,322,314 of JAUJPP010000005.1, forward strand.
TGATTATTATACTGGAAAAAACACAATAATATTAATTATACAAAATTTATTATTGTAAAGCAATCATGACCAGATAACACTTTTAACCCAAATTTGCCTTAAAGGATTAAAAAGGTGTTCCCACCTCCATAATTTTCCCTCCTACGTACAAAGATCTCTGTTGATGTGTACAATCTATATAGATGGATTTAGGTAACTTTGTCACAGGTTATTTGTTCACCAGAAATATGGTCACAGTAATAAGGGCACAAGGTATTTTGGTCACAGTTATACAGGCACAAGATATTTTGGTCACTTTAATACAGGTACGAGGTATTTTGGTCACAGTAATAGGGCACAAGGCATGTTGCTAAGTTGTATGGGTACAAGGTATTATGGTCAAAATAATATGGGCACGACCCGGTACAAACTATTTGAGTAATATTGGCACACCATATTTAATCCTACCCTACTCCTATTACTATTCACAAATTAACTATTTTACTTATTACTTTGTGCTCAAAATACTGTGTGCTCAAAATACCTTGTGCCTTTATTATTGTTAAATACTATTATATTTTAAAACAAAACAAAGAAGAACAAGATTGATCAAAGTATACTTACACTAAAATATTTCAACATTTCATTCATAGCATGAGCAAATCTATTTAAACTGGCCTGAAAAACACAAATATATTCAATAACAAAAACACACTCAAATCTTCCAGCAAGCCAGTACCTTGGAATGAACACTTGGAATGAGCAGTGTTGATCAGTTGTTTGCAGTATCAAACAACTAAATTATTGTAAAACCTCTAAATTAATAGATTAATGATAAAGTTAAAATATTTCAAAAATTTTATAAAGTTCTAAAATTGAATTATCAAAATTTCAATGATAATCAACATGCAGAATTCTGTAGAATTCCATGCTGTATTGTATGCATGGTTTGAGGACTTCAGTAAGAATGGAAATAGAGACTGGAGAGGAGAAGGAAAGGCAATGGTAAAAGGAAAAGAGTCATCTTCAATGTGCTTTACAAGCTGGTGCCTTATAGTCGACAACTTACATCAAAATAATTTTAGTGTTCCAGTCATCTCGTCATCCACTTATATTGATTTTAAATTTTGTTTTATTATCCAATTATCTGATTGTATTTTTTAAAGTATAGATTTGAATTTAGATAAATTTAATTAAAAGACTAAGGTCCCTGATAAATCTTGACAAGCAACTTCTCAAATTAACATCTTGCACCATCAACATCAACAACAAAATTGTGGAAGTATAAACCTTCAAAGCCCACCCATGTTTTCATAACATCATTAGTAATGAATCTGCCTCTGACAAACCTGAAACCTCCACTATAGGTACCAGATAATTTTTTGTTCATTAAATAAATGTAGGGAACATGTACTCTGAGTTTGATTCTGGAGAAGGATACAAATACCTGTAATAAGGCAATCTCAGCTGGTAAGGCAAATATCTCCATCCTTGCCAGGGATGCAAGCTAATATCATACATGCATGGTTGGTTACACCATTTCATTTTAATTGCTCAGAGGTCCATTTGACAGATAGACCTGATTGAATTTAGACCCGATTGAATTACGATTATTTTGCAAAAGTATTATTTTGACATGCTCATAAGGCTGGAAATACCCTGACACCCAAATGAACTCTTCCAAACAGGTTTTAGTATAGATTAAAAGGATGCATGCGGAAGAGTTCATTAAACAATTAAGGGATGTCAGATACTATTTCCAACCTTGCAGGCTACATTCATATACTCAATCTTTAAAAATCACATGCTTAAAATTTAAAAATTATCAAGCCCAAATGCTTAGTTGCCTTATGAAAAATATGAAAGATTATTTGTTAAATTCCTGAAGTTTATCCTCATTAAAGACATTCAACACTGGCATCCATAACTAAACATTATTGAAATTCCACACCAAAGGTTATTGTCGCCTTAACCAATTTTATTCTACATCATGACAAGCCTAACCAAGTTCTTCTCATTCACCTCACCAACTGATGGCCCACAAACAAAAATATCTAAATAGAATTCTTTGAAAACTTTGAAGATTCACGATTCAGTGCTGGTATTCAGGAATAGTGCCATAGTAGTAGAGTATTTCATTGGTCAATAACAAAAGGAAGAATATTTTTCAAGGAATAGTAGAATGTTAAGTAGGATTGGAATCAGACAATTATAAATTAACCAGATGCAAAAATCTGTCCAGAATCAAGTAAATATTCAGAGAATATGTTTGATTTAAATTCATTACAATAACACTATATGCAGTATTCATTGAATCTTGTTAAATGCCTTTTACCTAGATAACAATGCATATTAGTAATCTCTGAAAATAATCCCACAAAATTAATAACAAAAAATATTGAGCTTACACATGTATATAAATATAAGAAGAATGGGCTGAATGTTAAATAGGACCATGTCCTTGATGATCAGACCTAATTCAGACCCATGTAAAATAAAGACTAACTGACAGTACCAATGGTTATTTACTGTTAGGCATCCAGTCGACTTTAATATTTAATATGTGAACTCACACAAAGAACTTTTGCTAAGTAAGACACTAAAATATAGTACAAAATATTGAAAATGTTCACTAATATGCATTGAAATCTAAAACACAAGAGAAAGGATTATAGAAACTCACTCCATTCTACAACACACTTCATTCTACTATCTACTAACCAAACTTTAGGACAATAAAATAATCATAATAATAATATTACTTACAGACACTTTATTATTGTCACTCTATCAAAATTACAAATAAAATTATATACATGGAAAAAAAACTAATAGGGTTAAAAAAACACGAGCTTCTATGTAAGCAAAATCAAAACAGAATTTATAGTCTAATTTGATAGGCTAAAACATGGGAATAGAATTTCATTTTCACTGTAAAACAAGACAACACTATCTTTAAACTGATACAATTGAAGATCGACTTTGAATTGTAAAGAAAATCTTGAAATGACTTTGAACATTCATAACTATTATTTGTAAGCTATTTATGCCTTTTTGCCAACACAAAATCAATATTAGACTATGAATACTTTTTTTGAAACTAATTTTTCATTTCACGTAAATATAATTGCTAAAATTTTTTATTTACTAACAGAAAAACCCCAAGAAAACAGCAGTCTAAATGCTGTACTGATGTAATTAATATTAAATTTGGTGGAAAAAAGACATTTACTTCAATTATAGATCAAAGTTGACTATAAAGGGACTGTCACAGAAACTGCAATTTTTTTAGCTAAACTATTCAGTAATAGTTATTAAACCTCACTGTAAAAAGTTGAGCCTTCAAATACATGTGTGTCCAGGATTATCTGCGTTTGATATTTAAAATGATGACTCATCAAATCTTGATACTCTGCCTTTCATAGAAAAGACAGTTATAGAAATAAAAAGTGAAATTCCTAGTTAACCACCGAAAATAGTAAATCAGTTCCCCCTGATTGAGGGATATACCTCAAAAGATAGGAGACAAATTCTGCATGTTGATAAAATGGTAAAATTTATATACTTACAGACACTAAGTTATCATCATGAAAATAGGAAGCCAAATCTCTAATACCAGAAATAAAACCACTGTAAAAAATAAATAAACATCTACCATGAATAGAGTGTCTTATGTGATAATACATTAATGGAAAACTTAGGGAACTGCTCTGGCTCAGTGAGCTAAACGCTTGCTCGCTAACCTGAAGATCCAGGGTTCAATCCTGGCAAAGATGAAGGATTTTTACCCAGTTTCCCTTGATAAGCGGGACAAACATGGGAAAAGCGCCTAGTCGTTTGAATGGGACAATAAACTGCGGCTCAGTGTAATTTTCCTTAAAAGCTTTTACAAATAAACTTCAGGACTTACCTATTGGCATTGTTGAATGCTTTTCCAGTTTCAATCATAACATTACATAACTTAACAAGCTGAAAAAATAAAAAACTTCTTACTGGCTTCAAAAAGACTGCATACAATGAAAATAACACCACCAATACAGATATTCTATTTCAAACCTTTGATGCAATATCACATAAACCTGCATATTTGAAAAGTCCCATCCGAATCACTATATATAATACATAGTATCCCTGTAAACCAACACACCCTCTAAATCTTAAACTGGCATTGAAATCAAGTCCCACAGTAGTTATGGTTCATTGATCTCTCTAAACCGGCATCTGAACTCGTATTAATTGATGTAAATCTGTTTATGACATTAAATAAATACATGTTTGGGATATTTTTATGACAGCTGTAATAAAGTGCAATATTTAGAAATATTTTGAGGCTTTTTCTCAACTTGACAACCTTTCAAATTCCATAAAATCAATGTGGAAAGTCAACATGAAGCTGATTGTACAGTAACAATTCAACAGGTCATATTAACATGATTATTGAATGAGTAGAGGTATAAGTTATCTGTATATAAAACATGACCATTAGATAATATGATAAACATGATTAAATTCCTAATTACTTTAGATGAATGACAAGAGGTCTAACTAATTAATTTGTAAACATATTATCATTAAGGGATTCTATGATAGAATTTCTCCCTAGTAGAAATGATATGAAATACAAATTACTTTTCATTTTGAGAACTGACAACTAGTTTGTGTACAATTATGTTAAATGTTGTTCATCCACAGATAGTGGATCATTTCAAAGATTAATTCGTGAATCCATTTCAACTACCCCATCTTAAACGGATTGAACAGCAGAATTTCTCCCTGATCATATGTAATACAAATTACTTCTCAAAGCGGAAAAATGACAACAGATTTGTGTACAATTAAATAAATGTTGTCCATCCACATATAAAATTACTATTTTCATTTTAAAGATTATTTTTCAAATCCATTTCAGTGAGTACTATTATTAGATTTTATATAAGCTTAGGTAAATTTATATTTCACAAAAATAAATGAAAGAACAAAATTAGCCAATTAATAATGTCAGAGATAATTATATACATTTTGATGGTAAATTCTGGGTAGGGTAGGATCAGCAGTGACATTACTATGAATAATCCGGTACAGTTTGACAAAAAGGTCATAATGTCCTACAGCTATATACAGTATCGTCTGCAGTCAATATTTCAAATACCAACTCAATTAGCCTACAAGTAATAATAGATGATAGATTATTCTACATGTAATTTTCTCAACTCATTTTTAACAAAAATCAACAATTCAAATATTACACAGTTCAAAATACACTTTAGATATTAAGACATTACTGCATAAAAGGATATTTTGGCAATACTTTCATAAGGTTTAAAATATTCAATATTAAATACTCAAGACAATAAAGCTTTATACTTTAATACAATATATCTCTATATCTCTATATCAAGATAAGGATATAAACAAGGATAAACAGAAAATATATTACAAGGAATTACTGTGTTCTTTAAATTTCACACAAAAACACACACATCGTCGGCTGAGGACTAACTAGTTCTATCTGCAATTTTGAATATATCCATTTTATTGTTTAAAAATAACTAGAAAGCAGTACACTATATTTCTCTTTAACCCCCTTGCCTCTATATATCTTCATTGTAAGTTAACTTAAAATACACAAAGATCCATTTGAAAATTCCCTCCTCATTAAGAAACCACAAAGTTCTATCTATAACAACCAATCAAAAGTCTGGGTTTTCCCTAGCAACAATGGCGGAAAGAAAGTTTATCATAACATCTTCACGACCGAAAAGACTAACCAAGGCTCAATTAGATGACATTATTGAAGGGTAAGTCTGTTACATACTTTCTTTGATTACTTAGGAACATTTAAAACCATTAAACGCATCGTAATGATAACTCTGACGCATGTAGTGCTATGCGATCATAAGATAGAACCAGTTAATCCTGAGAGGTCAATCAACAGATGACATCAGTGTCAAGGTCCCTGATTTACAAAATAGTCAGTCAGATGACAACTGCTGCCTCAATGCCAGTACAAAGTCAAAGTTTGCTTGTCAGAACCTCAAAACTTCTCACTCTGACGAGAATTGTAACCACCCTTCAACATCCCGAGAATCCGATGTCAACAAAAGCCTTATTAATAATTATGGGAGTCATTCCGATTCTGAAAGCAGCCAGACAGAGGATGATGATATTCGCCCAACTGCTCGATGTCACCAACGAACTGGAAAACCTTTAACTCGTAAACGCAAACGTGATCCCAGCAACTGGAAAAAACATGTTAGAAAACGATTACGACAATCTGGTCAGCACAGTGGCAGAGCCACAGGGGGGCAGGGGGGGCAGCCGCCCCCCCTCGCAGCCCCAAAGGCTAGTTTTTCGGGCAAGGCATTTAAAAAAAAAAAAAATTTTAACGGCCCAATTTTTTTTTTTTTTTTGGAATTTAAAAATGAAATCATATCTTGGCCCGAATATCCTATATCCTATATCCTATATCCTTTATAACTGTTTTTTTTTAAATTGATAGCCCAATTTTATTCTCCTATAATAATATTTTATAATTCATATTATTTAAGGATCGAAATCACTGCCTGAATGTCATTGCTATGATTATATTTTACATATTTCAAAAATTGAAATCGCAACCCGAAAGTAGAGTTTAGAACTTTTTATTACACAACCAAAAAAAGACAATTCGGGCACATATTTCAATTTTTTCAATAAATATTGTATGACATACAATATTTGTTAAAAAAAATGGAAATCAGTGCCCGAATTGCCTTAAATTAAGACAATTCGGTAAGGTTTCACCTAAAAAGTTAACAAGTTCCTTGGCTTACTTCCCTTGGAAAATAGATCATTTATTAATCAAATAAATCAATAAAAATTCCACCAATAAGAAAATGTAAAATAAATAAGTTTAATAAGGTTTCAACTAACAACACACGAGTTCCCTGGCTTACTTCCCTTGGAAAATAGATCATTTTAATCACTTTGGGTTTTTTTGTGTAAAAAAAAGTTCTAAACTATTATTCCACCAATAAAAAAATGTAAAATAAATAAGTTTGATAAGGTTTCAACTAAAAACACATGAGTTCCCTAGCTTACTTCCCTTGGAAAAAAGATCATAATTATCATTATAATCACATAACATTGCGTGTCCTCTAGCTGTGATCATTTCAGAGTGAAATTTCGTTAGAATAACACCTGTTCTATCTTCCATCGATCATCGATAAACACGCACTAAAAATTGTTCAAAAATATTTTTGTCTTTTGTCAAGAATTGTTTGGCCTGGTTATAACTTGCACTGTTGCAATTTAGCAAATTGACACAGAAATCAAAACAATGTCTTCTACACGTAAACGATTGTATCGACAACGGGTTGCATGTGATGCATGCGGCAAGGAACTTGATTCCGATTATAAAGAAAGTCACGTAAAACGCTTACACTTGGGGGATACTATTACTTTTACACCAGTTCAACAAATAACTGATAAATCTCAGCCACAATTAAGTAGTTTTTTCGGGAAAACACGTACTAGCACATCTTCAGAAAGTAATCAGAATGTAAGTGAAGTAATTAGTAGCGAGCACAGTGAAGTGGAAACACATCTAATTGATGATTGTGACCCTTCTTCCCAATCAGCTAATGTATCCGGAGGCACAGTCCGTGAATGTTGCGATAAACCAACATGTTCCAACACACCTGATATAAGTGGAACTGAATATCCGGAAAGTCCACAAGAATGTTCATCTGTTTTTGAGAAATTAATTGATTTGACATGTAAATATCCATCAGATCCTTGGCTCTTCAAGGATTCCAAAATCACTGATTCATTGGTGCGAGCAATAATAGAAATAGGTGCTTGTGAACCAGGATTTCATGATGACTTCGATGATTTCCAAATCGACAAAGATGGGAGACGTTTTCATGTGGAATGGTATCAGAAGACAATGGAAAACAGAACAAAATCCCATAGACAATGGCTTTGTTACTCTCCAGAAACACATAAAATGTACTGTCTGTCTTGTTGGCTCTTTGCAGAAAAAAATAAATTTTCATTTGAACGCACATTCGCAGATCCAAATGCTGGATGTTCTAATTTTAAAAAAGGGATTGAGAAAATTCGAAGTCACGAGGATTCTGAAATTCACAAAAGTTCTATGAGAGTTTTAATTGTCACAAAGTTTCGATTGCGGAGTGACCAGACAGTCTATCAAAATTTGATGAAAGCCAAAAATGCCGAAATCGAACGAAATCGACAAGTTATGAATCGTCTGGTAGATGCGATACTTTTTCTGGGAAAACAGGGTCTTGCATTCAGGGGTCACAGAGAACATGCAGGATTAAGTCAAGATTGTAACGAGGGCAATTTTCTCGAACTTGTTAAATTCATTTCAAAATATGATCAAATTCTAGCCGACCATCTGATAAATGCTAAAAGGAATGAAACTTATTTAAGTCATCATTGAATCCATTGCCAATCAAGTTCTTCGGGGAATTCTATTTGAAGTTCGTTATGCTAGATATTATGCTATTATTCTAGATTCAACTATAGATATCAGTAGAATTGATCAATGCTCGTTTTCGCTCCGTTACGTTACCAAGTCGGGAGATATCATTGAGCGGTTCATCATGTTCGACGAATTGGTTGGTGCAAGTAGTGCCGAAGATTTCAAGAACTTATTAGATAAGATGCTCGAAAAACGTTCTTTAAAATTTTCGGAATGTAGAGGTCAGGCATATGATGGTGCTTCCACTATGTCAGGTGATATTTCTGGGCTCCAACGACGAGTCAAAATTGAAGAGCCTACCGCAATTTATGTTCACTGTTGTGCCCACAACTTGAATCTTGTAATAGGTGACTCGGCATCTTCGTCTTGTGTACAAGCTAAACTTTTCTTTGGCACTCTAGAAGATTTCTGACAAGTTCTCTTCCAAGACTGAAACTGTTAGATTCCGAAATTAAGCTACTGGATATAGCAACTTTGAAATTGAAAAGGCACTGTGACACACGTTGGCATAGCCACAAAGACTCAGTGAAAGCTGTGATAAGCTGCATTCCAGCTCTCATGAAAGCTCTTGAACAAATTGCTAGTGGTGTATTACGAAATACAACACCGAAGGCACTTGCTGATGGTAATGGTATTCTGGCAACAATTACTAAGTTTGAATTTATTGTATTATTAGTTGTTTGGGATAAGATATTAGCATGCACAAATATACTCTCATGTTATTTACAAGAGTCCGATATTGATATTATGACTGCATCTTCACTTGTTCAGTCCACTCGATTGCAATTAGTCGAATTACGATCAGACGACGTTTTCAATGATGTTGAAATTGAAGCAAGAGATATCGCATCAATGTGTGAAGTCGCTCCGGTGTATAAAGAGTCCCGAAACCGAAAAGTAAAGTTAATGCCAGGTGAACGAGCAAGGGATGACGCCGCTGGTGATGGTCGTACCAGATTTCTTCAAGATACCTATTATGTTATCGTAGATACTTTGACATTTCAGATGAATGAACGATTCTCAGATTTTACTGAAATTGCTAATAAATTTTCTGCCTTAGATCCGAAACGAAACGAAATTGATTGAACTTGGAAAGTTTTATAGTAAAGATGTCAATACTGCCGAACTAATAGATGAATATAGACATTTTAAAATAGTTTTAGAAGATATATTTACACCCCCTTCATCGGTACTTCTAAAAGTCAAAGATGTTTTACCCTTCATTATACAAAATACTATGGATACTGCATTTCCCAATTTGACGACTTTGTATAAAATATTTTTGACAATCCCTGTATCCAGTGCTGCCAGTGAGAGAAGCTTTAGTAGATTGAAAATAATAAAAAATTATCAACAATGGCTGAAGACAGGCTCTCAAATTTATCTTTGATAAATATAGAAAGGAATTTTGCCAAAGATGTTGATATCGACAAAGTCATTCAGACGTTTTCAACGATGAAAAAAAGGAGAAAAGCTATGTATGACTAAAGTTGATATCTATGATAATTGAAATTTAAAAAAAAAATCGAAATGATAAAATCCATACAAACATAACATATCCATTAGCCGAAAATCTCATTCAAAATCGGGTGAAAACAGTACATCACGTAAATTAAACTGAATACTTATGGATCTCCTAAGGGGGTAGTATCATGTGTTCTAGAAAGAGTGAAAATACTCTGCCAATAACAATAGTGTTTCTCTCGAAGAAAACTCTCATAACTAAGTTCGAAATTCGGGCAACCTCAGAAATCTCGCCCCCCCCCTGGGACGTAAACCTGGCTCCGCCACTGGGTCAGCAGTACGTTGACAGTCGCGGAAAGTTACAGCCTGCTCGGTCAGTGCAGTCTACAAAGGATTGCAGTAAATGTAAATTTAAGTGCAGCATAAATATTAGTGACAATGACAGGTCCATAATATTTAATGAATTTTGGTCATTGAATGATGATGAAAAAAGACATTTCTTTTCCAAGACAACAACATGTGAAAATGTAAAACGACCAAGCCAGACCTCACGCAAGAAACAAAGCTACAAATATTTTATCACGCTTAATGGCGTCAATTATCGTGTTTGCAAACAGTTTTACCTTGGCACCTTATCCATTAGCCAGAAACGCATAAACAACTACCACAAGTTTAAGAATCCTGTGGGTGGAACACCGACACCGTTAAAGTGGGGCAAAAGTGTCAACAGAGAAATTCCTCGTGATATTAAGGATGGCATTCGTGACCACATTCAATCAATCCCTCGTATTGAGTCCCATTACTGCCGTTCGAGTACTAGCAAGGAATACCTGGCAGAAGGACTTTCAATCAACATTTTGTATGAAAAATATTTGAATAAATGCCATGCATCTGACACAGAACCAGGCAAACTTCATCTATACAAGGAGATATTTAATTCTGAGTTTAACATAGCATTCCACACTCCTAAAAAGGACAGATGTGATCATTGTGAGGCATCATCTACTGAGGAGCAGCAAAGATCACACGCTGAACATTTAAGGAGCAAAGCTGAAACCAAAACTGAAAGAGACAACGATCGATCAGATAAGAATAATATGGTTGTCTGTACCTTCAAAATGTTTTTGCATTACCAACAGCTGATGTTTCCAATTTCTTTTATAGAAGAAAATATTGTTCCATAGATAAAAAGGGTTACAGGGCTCTGTGGAACGAGGCACAAAATGGCCGTTCTGCTAATGACATCGCTAGCTCTTTTGTGAAAATTCTCGATGCTATTGTAAACAACCACAAGGATGACCCGCGTATAAATAATATAATTCTGTGGAGCGATTCGTGTGTGCCACAAAACAGAAACAGCATTTTATCAACCGCCATCAAAATTTTTCTGAAACATCATCCTGAAGTCAACACGATAGTGCATAAATATTGTGAACCTGGGCATTCTTCTATCCAAGAGGTGGATAACCTACATAGTCAAATAGAAAGAGTCTGTAGAAATAGTGAAATATACAGTCCAGTTGGTTTGTTACGTATGTTAAAGAAGGTGCAGCGAACAAATCCTATGAAGATAATACAAATGAAACCAGATTATTTTAAGGATTACCATTCGATTGCTAAACTTGGAGAATATCATAAAATCCCATACACTAAAGTAAAATGTGTAATGTATCATCGTCTTGAACCAAAAGTCGTAAAATATAAACTTCGATTCACCCAAGATTGGGTTTCTGAAAATGTTATTTGCCAAAGACAGTCAAGAAATGGATTAACTGGATCAATTGATGTAGCAGAACCAAAGATAGCTCCATCTAAGCCACTACCACCAGCTAAGTTGAAAGACATAAAAGACATGCTGAAATACATGCCACCTGCAGACAGAGCTTTTATGAAACTGTTAGGATAATCTTAACTTTCGTTTCGTTTCAAAGTTTATTAATTTTCAAAAGAAATTTGAAATATATTAATTGGTTTGTTCATCTTTATGTTTACAGAAACTGTTGTTTTGAGTTTGGTAATTAACCAAAAACATAGTATCTTGTTTCGATATCTTGTTTTGATATACATACTTCGTATGATGTATTAAAGTTTTCATCTTAGACTTTACTTAGCGTTATATTGTATTCTATAAAACTATCAAGTTAAAATTTTGTCAAATAGAACTTTGGAATCCAAAAATTCTAATTTTTTTCGAAACTACAAAGGCCTATATGCAAAAAGCCCTGTCAAAAATACCATGACAAACATCATTCAGAAATTTGAAAATGTTGGTAATATGTTTCCTAAGAAGTATTAGATTACCTGGAAAAAGGTTTTAAGCCTAAGTGCAGTATTACCAAAAATATTGAGAACAATATTTTCTGACGCGTTTTTAACAAAACAAATAAATGAGCAGATAGAACTAGTTATTTCTCGGCTGACGACATGTATGGTGATACATCAATTCAGTGATATATAGATATATATCAAGCCAGTACTAATATAAAGTAAAAAACTCTAAATTTTTATACTTCACCAAACAATTATAATGTGCAAATTAAAGGAATATGGTGTCTAAGAATGAACATAAAATGAATTTTAAACACAGCCAATAAGATATATATTCATCAGTAAATATACTAGCTGCCATAAATAACATAACAGCATCCTTATATTATAATCTGATAAATCCAAAAGCTTATCCATAAAATGCAATTCATAACTGTTAAAATGTTTAAAAAATTGATTAAAAAACGTTTTTCAATAATTACTTAGTTTTGTGACTTTTCCAGATTTTAAGGGATCCTGTTACTTTATTACACCAGGTAAGTTCACTGATAAATATATACGTATATTGACCATTCTTGAGAAGTAAGATTTTATGTCCATGCTAAGACACAGAATCACGTCAAGAGCTTATACACATACAAGACTATAACAGATTAATGACTGAATGGATCAAACACAGTGATTGCAAATAAAAAATCCGACTTGAGTTGGCTAATGAAAGTTTTTGGTCTTGTGCATTCACAGAGCTTTCAACAAAAAATACTTTTTATCTTTTGGAAACAAATTTAAATCTTTGTCAACAGTAGCAAACATTCAAGCAGTCCAATCTCTACAGCAGATAAGTGTAATTGAAACACCTATTCCCTTTCAGATTTCAGATCTCATTAAAGGGACGGATTCACTATTTTTGGGAGTTGATTTGGATCTTGAATATAGTCTTTAGAAGAACTATAGAAATGCACCAAAATCTCATAATTATGAACTTAAGTTTATATTTTAATATGTCTATTTCTATGTATGTCTATTTGCAGTCTCAAGAAATGACAAGTCATCACTGTAAATTTTAAACGAGGAAATTTAAGACACATATGGATATGAAGCTTAAATTTCAAAGGTCAACTGTGAACACTATTACTGATTAGATTCAAAGCTAAAAATATCTCAGATCAAGGCATGATTGGTCAAGGGAATGGCAAATCTGTCCCTTTAAGTATTTATATTCAATTTCACTTTAAAACTTTGAGATTCATCAAGGGGCAATGATACATGATACAATACAACTGGGGGAAATCCTAAATTATTTGCTGATAGCCCCCTTTAATCAATCATTGGTCAAGTGATAATTGAAATAGGATGTGATATTATCATATATTACATATCAACTATCATCATAACCTGTATTAATTATTATATTTATGTAGGCCTATTACATGTAGTTATCAAGTAGTCTACTCAACTCTATTAGGATTGGTTGTACTACATACTTCTTTATAAGCTAATACACAGGGTACATTGTATTTTCACATCTAGTAGCTTTTCTTAACGTTTTTCCTTTTTGTTTCGCTATTCATTTAAAATAATTTATTAAATCGTCAATTCAGTTTGTTCAATATTAATCAAAGAAGACTAATATATTTGCTTGAGAAGTTATTTAAACAAATTCGTAAAAATTTGGGACATTTTCATCCATCATAGAAATGTCCATTGTTTGTAACATTACAAATGAATTTTTTTTTTCTATCATAAACTGAAATCAACAGTATACCATAAGTCATTTTCACAATGTCAAGCTATTACAAACTGCATCATATAGCCTAACTTGACTACAATAACCACCACTATTCTATCACAGAATGCATCTTTTAATTGAATTTAAAGCGAACAGGCCCTACATGCAAACCAAATTCTCAACAGAAAAGACTACAAATTATGTCTTACTGTTTACAGAATTTCTGTCCAGACCTCTGATGGACTGTATTTACTAAGTGTACAATCCCATCAAATGACTGCATTAACAATCTCAAATAATACAGCACTGGTGGCTATTAAATAAGAAGATTTTAATAACTTGACATAGTGAAGATGATGATGAATAATTCTACATACTGACCTTTTCTAACTTTGCTTCAAGAGTCTCAATATCAGTTTCAGCATCATCAAGTGAGGCCCTGAAATGAAGAAATGTATCATTCATTTAATCTCTTCTATTGATCAATTAGACGGTTAAAATCATATAAAGATTATCAGATAAAAGTCAAGAAAGAAAACCCTGAAACTTGCGCCTCACATCATTTCGTCTTCTGTCAAATTTTGTTGGTTACATGTCTACAAAATTAAACAACATGTCATATAGAGTACAATTGTCATCTCCTTAAAAAAAATATATTGTTGGAGAACGTATTCGTCTACATTTAAGAACTAGATCCACCTTCATTATAAAAGAGTTCTGATGATCTCAAGATAATCACATCGAATTACGTTTTATTTCTATTTCTAACAACACTAATAGTTTAAACAATATCAGATGATAAAGGTAAGACAAAACTTTCTCATCTCATTTCTAATCTCATACAAATTTGAAGTGTCCAAAATATACTTAAATATTTCTTCCAAAACTTAACTAAAACATTCCATGTCTTGTATAAAATAAAAAACCCTTCCTCCTATTGTTGACAGTTCCATGTTGTAGATGGGTCAACATGGTTTGTAGACAAGGAAAACTGTAAAGAGTCACTGAACACCAATATATAAATTAGTGATCTATCTCCTCAGTCTCATACAATCTCAACTTTCAAATGCTTTTTTCATTTATAAATATCTTGACTAGCCTAGATTCTATAAATCTAATATTGTTTCAATTTCGAATTGCTTAATCAATTGATGATGATGATTCATTCAAACGTCATTAACGAAAACTAAAAAGTATTGATGACATTTTCGTTGCTTGATTCAATAATTTAAAATTCCAATATTTACTGAACAGTTTACAATGTTACCTAAATTTGGGAGAATCCTTGAGACATTCCTTAAAATCTACTGAATATTTCATGTTTGTGTGTCAGTGGGAAACCAACTGTCTTCTTTTAATACTTGATTTTAGACCATACTGTTTAAAAATCGTCTGCAAACAGGTCCGTTACAGTATTATGCCTTTTTTGTGACAGAGACACCTCCTTTCATATTTATCTTCCTTACTTCCTATAGGTGGCGCTGTATCAAACCGGAAATGGATGTGCGCAACATTCTGTTTTGCTCACTATCCCCAAAACTCCGTAAACTCGTAACTAATAAATAGCCTTTTCAAACATGCTCCCTGGATCTGCAGTGTTTTCAGAAACCTTTTATGCATATCACAGATAAAGAAATCGATCAGGAGATTAAGAAACGAAACGTTCAAAATAGTGAGCTATTTGTCTACCACGTGAAACTCGAGGTGAAGGTCTCGGTCAAGGTCTCTCATCCAAGGTCGTTTTATTTGTCGGAAGGTGCCGGGTTGAATCTTCAAGATAAAGAGGTTTATTTCTGTAAGATTATATTTTATTTTCTTCAGTAAGTTATTTTTATGTTATTTATTTCTTGCAGGTTCAATGTAATTTTGTTTGTAGTGCGCTTCTTGTAGTTGAAATAGAGATCAGGAAAGGAATCAAATGTCTGCAGACTGACTGGTCACTGGACTGAGTGAGTGTCACTCTGGTTGGTAGGCCTAGATGTCAAAATTCTAGTTATATTTATCCTTTAAAATGCTGAGGAAGTCATTGATGGTATATATTTTTATTATATATAGTTCACAGCTATAACATCATACACAGGTCACATGATTTGAAAGGTTGAAGAGGACAACATAAACTTATATAATTATTATTCGATTAGCCTATTGCTGAGTAGGCCTAAAAATAATACTTAGGGCATAGCACAGGCTACTCAGGGCAGTGGCAGCTCAGTACTGGCAATACTGGCATTGGAACTTTTGTCTACTGTCCAAGTCTTAAAACTAGTGTCTAGAATCCAGAATGGCAGAATAATACTCCTTTCAAATACGCAGATATATCTGTGCTGAAAATTTTCTAAATATCCCAATTGAGTTTAAATAGTCCTTGGTAAGGGTAGGCTATTTGGGTTGTAAAAGAATAACATAAAATAAGGATAGGTCAATAGATTTGTATATATATTTAAACAGAAATAAGGACTGATAATCTGGTGATCCATCTTCTGTTAGTAAAAGTAATAGGAAGAAGGGCCTACTAGATAAATCCAAAGGTTTAAATTTATTATGATCTGCTTTGCAAGTAGATATTCGATCCTTCTGTTATTTAATTTTGCAAGAGCAGCATTATTGGTTTTAAAAATCTTGCTTTTTTAGGTTAAGTACTGCATTCTAGTATCATTAATTGTTTTTACCACTCTGCTGATAGAAAATTTTGGCATCTGTTCAGTATCTTACTATAAGCTATTGGCAATTGGCATAAATCGTTAAGACAGCTGAATTTACCATCTATTG
Source organism: Nipponacmea schrenckii (assembly GCA_030562195.1). Taxonomy (NCBI): domain Eukaryota; kingdom Metazoa; phylum Mollusca; class Gastropoda; family Lottiidae; genus Nipponacmea; species Nipponacmea schrenckii. Next base: position 21,339,011 of record JAUJPP010000005.1, read on the forward strand.
TGCTATATGGTTATAACATACTATATTACATGGTTCTAATATGAGATTGTATCTCAAGAAGTTCATTACCAGAGCTTATTATTAATAACTTGTTTACAGTCATCTCTGGCCAGTACCTTTATGGTTTTTATTTAATTTGTTGGACTGTTCTCTTGTAAACCAAATTGAACTTACTGGAAGATAATTAGAAATAAAAAAAAGAAGAAATCATTATTTTTGTTTCTTATTTTTCACATCTTTTTTTTCAGAATCTAGCTAAAATGCCTATTAAATCTATCAAAGCTCGTCAAATCTTTGACAGTCGAGGTAATCCAACAGTAGAAGTTGATCTTTATACAGAGAATGGTAAGTTAAGTTTAGATTAGTTTATGTTCCAACCCAAACCTCTACATTATTCAAAGGAGCTGCAGTGGCTCAGTGTGTGAGCTAAGCTAAGCTGAGGGCACCATCTGAACTTTTGGATTTTCAGCCCGGTTTCTCCCCTGTCAGTGTTAACAGACTACAGACTGTTTGTTGAGGCCTCTGATTGGCTGTATTTGCTAGTGTACAATCCAATCAAATCATTGCATTTACAAACTACAGTAATACAAGAAACATGGTTATTGCAGTCAAGGTATAAGCTACAGGTCATCATTATTAAGTCATTATTGACTAAGATGAATAATAAGATGATCATATAAAATATTTACAGAAAACACACACAGTATGTCTCTATTGTTTTGTAGGATTATTCCGAGCTGCAGTTCCCAGTGGAGCATCAACTGGTATCTATGAAGCTATAGAATTGAGAGATAAAGACCCTAAAGCTTACCATGGTAAAGGTGTTAGCAAGGCTGTTGATAATGTCAACTCTAGAATTGCACCTTTATTATTAGAGAAGGTGAGAGGCCATTTCTGAAATTTTTATAAGCTGACAGAAAAATTTCAAAGTAATTTCTTTCTATAAAAGGTTTTAATTTAAATTCACAACTGGATAGTGTAGAAGATCCATTATTGTAAAGAGTTTTATTGGGGACACTGATAGCATCAATTTCCCATTTTCAATAAAACAACTGTGGTTCCTGCAATTCCACTTAATCGAAACATCTGATAGAAAGTAAGAATGGTGAAAGTTGACACTAGTTACGATCCCTTTCAGACTAGATAAATGTTGTTGACTGAACTCCACCCCCTCTTGTAACAAATGATAACAAATGACAGTGTATCTGTACTTAAACCTGTATTTTAATTTAACTGTATGTTTTCAGCAACCCGACATCACCAACCAAACAGCTGTAGATCAAATGATGATTGATTTAGATGGCTCTGATAACAAGGGTAGGAATGATTTCTTAATCAATGCTTATCTCCTGGTGTAATTAAACTGAATCCTATTCTATTCTCAAAACAATCTTAGTGCCAGAATGTCCTAGAAACAGTCCTAAATGTTAAGAACTTATCCTATTCTATTCTCATAAGAATTTTGACGCCAGGATGTCCTAGAAACAGTCCTTAATGCAACCTGATAAATAAAAACTGAACATGATAAAAATAATTATTTCAGGAACTCTTGGTGCCAATGCTGTTTTAGGAGTTTCTTTGGCTATATGTAAAGCAGCTGCCAAACAAAAGGTAAACATTTTGAATCTTTTTTAATCATTTGATATTATGGAAACTTGAATACGAGTTAATTTTTTTTGTCGTTAAGGATTCTTTATTATATAAGGTTAAATCATTAAGGATTCTTTATTATGTAAGGCTATACCATTAAGGATTCTTTATTATATAAGGCTATGTTGTTTAAGGATTCTTTATTATGTAAGGCTGTACCATTAAGGATTCTTTATTATATAAGGCTATGCTGTTAAGGATTCTTTATTATGTAAGGCTATGCCATTAAGGATTCTTTATTATATCAGGCTATGTTATTAAGGATTCTTTTATCATATAAGGCTTAGTCGTTAAGGAATCTTTATCATATAAGGCTATGCCATAAAGGATTCTTTATTATATAAGGCTATGCCGTTAAGAATTCTTTATTATGTAAGGCTACGTCATTGAGGATTTTTTTTATTATATAAGTCTATGCCATTAAGGATTCTTTATTATATAAGGCTATGTCGTTAAGGATCCTTTATTATATAAGGCGACGTCATTTAGGATTTTTTATTATATAAGGCTATGCCATTAAGGAATGTTCATTATGTAAGGATTCTTTATTTTATAAGGCTATGTCTTTTACTGTCAGTTTATTTGAGAGCAATATGTTCAAAAATACGTAGGCATAAATATTGATTATTACATTTACTTATGCATAACTATGTTTCCACGAAAACATCAACCCAAACAGAACATTATTGGCATGAGAGAGTCCTTCCGTCAGCCATATTTTATTATTGAATGAATGTTATTCTATAGCACTTTCAGTGTCGCTTCAAGTGCCATAACATACTCAACACGTAAATACAAACAATAAAAAAATGTATGGAATCAGTTAGTGGCAAGTATAAAATTTACACTTGCTTTTATTTGTAATTATTACATTATGATATGTTATTTAGGGAGTTCCTTTATATAAGCACATTGCTGACCTAGCTGGTAATCCTAAAGTCATTTTACCTGTACCATCTTTTAATGTCATTAATGGTGGAAGCCATGCTGGTAATAAATTGGCCATGCAAGAATTTATGATTCTGCCTCTTGGTAAGTGTCAGGGAGCTGATGCATTCCCCTATTTCCATGTGCCTTAGAGGATATTTATATGCTTATAATGCAGAACAGGTTCTGTCCCTTAGTCTCAGAAATGGGAATTGTTTAGTGTTTGTGTGTCCACAATTATGGGTGTTTGAATATTGAAATAAAGACTTAGTCTTTCTTGAGAATCTACCATGTAAAAAAAAAGAGATTTTTGTAGAAATATAAAGTTAAAAGTCTAGAGGTATTTTGAGATTTTTGTAAATTTTACTTACTTCTGAAGACTATTTACATCATGAATTGTTATTCTGTCCCTTTAAAGGCAGAGATGGACTTCATAGAAAAGAATTCAAAACAGAAAACGAGAAAGACCACAGGATATATTATAGGGTGTATTATATCTGCTATTTTAAATACAAAGGAAGAGATATATTGTGGTTATTTATTTGTAGGTGCCAAGTCATTTACTGAAGCTATGAGAATGGGAACAGAAACATACCACCATCTTAAAGCTGTTATTAAGAAGAAATATGGACAAGATGGTTTGTAGCTTTTTTAAAGATTAGTTACATACAGTGTCATTATGTTTCATTGAAGAGAGACAAATAGCCTTGAAGTTTTTTAAAGTTTTTTTTTTAAGTTTTTGATTGCAAATGTGAATGAATTTTGAAGTGGATTATAACATGATTGTAACATGTTATATTTTGGTTTATATTTGTAACATGTTATATTTTGGTATATATTTGTAACATGTTATATTTTGGTTTATATTTGTAACATGTTATATTTTGGTATATATTTGTATACTGATTGTTACATGTTATATTTTTGTATACTGATAATAAAATGTTTCAGTTAAAAGATAGTGAAGATGTTTGTATCTATTTCTAGCTTGTAATGTTGGAGATGAAGGAGGTTTTGCTCCTAGTATTGAAGATAATAGAGAAGGTATTCTATAACTTTATGACCTTACTTTCACACAGTCCTTAATTTAAGCTGGGGCTCAGATGTTGTGTTGAGTTGGTACAGACTAAGCTCTTGAGAACTCATTTCTAACCAATATGAGGTGCCAACAACTTAATGAGACATTCTTTTTGGTATTGTACTCAACAATTGCAAATTAATCAATCTCGTATGGACTGAAAGGTTTGCTGGGGCTTAATCTCCCATGGCTGCAGCAGCCCAGAAAACTTGGACCCTACCCTAACAACAGGGCTGCTTGTTTATATTTCTGTTATTTTTAATCAGAGTTACTTTTATAAAATATATTATACCTTTATATATTTTTAGGTTTAGAATTGATCAAGATAGCTATTGAGAAGGCTGGCTACACTGGTAAAATTAAAATTGGTATGGATACAGCTGCTTCTGAGTTCTGTAAAGATAAATTATATGATTTAGACTTCAAAAATCCTGCATCTGATAAATCAACATGGGTATGTTTGAATCTTTGGTTAAAGAGATAAAAGGTCTTAGATTGAACATAAAATTTGAGAATAAAAATTTTATGTTCATGTTAAGACGTAGTATCCCTTTAAAGTACCGGTTTTCGTTCTTACAGACAATAGAACTCAATATAAGCTTTCCTAATAACCTGTAAATATTTAATATTTATGATTAATGGTGAATATTTTCAAAATATATATCCCCCAATTATCCATTGTGTAGATGAGATATATTAAGATGGTAAAAAAAAGAACCTGGTTCATTGAATTAAAACAGCACTCTGTTGTGTGTAGCAAGTTGTTTTTAGATAAGTCCTGAAAAAGGCTTAATTTGTTGTTCAGTTGTATACTATCAAACAGGAATTTATTAAACTATATATATATTCATTGATCCAGTTGAATTATGTTATTCTTTTTCATACAACAGCTTACTCCAGACCAACTGGCTGATTTATACCGTACCTTCATCAAAGACTACCCTATAGTATCCATTGAAGATCCCTTTGACCAAGATGATTGGGAGGGTTACACTAAATTTACAGCTTCTACAGATATTCAGATTATGGGGTAGGTTTGGATTTATTTATCAATGTGGCTGTTTGATGTTGACTCCTATGTCAATTTACAGTATATTTATATGTTCTATGATAATGTACATCTGTATCAATACAGTGATTTCTATTTCTCTACATAGTGATGATTTATTGGTAACTAACCCTACTCGAGTACAGAAAGGTATTGACCTTAAAGCTTGTAACAGTTTATTGCTGAAAGTCAATCAAATTGGTACTGTGACAGAAGCTATCAAAGCGTAAGTATGCCATTTTTCAAATCATGCAGACTTTGACTCAATTGATGTAGATTTTAATACAATTTATGTGTTTTAACACAATTCATTTAGATATTGACACAAATTATGTAGATTTTGACACAAATTATATAGATTTTGGCACAAATGATGAAGATTTTGACACAAATTATGTCAACTTATTTAGATTTTGACTCAAAGCATGTAGATTTTTACACAATTATGTAGACTTTGACACAAAGCATGTAGATTTTGACACAAAGCATGTAGATTTGACTTTGTGATAATAATACCACCTTTATATTATATAATTGTATTTTGTAGATGTAAAATGGCACAAGGTGCTGGCTGGTCTGTTATGGTGTCACATCGTAGCGGTGAAACAGAAGATTCCTTTATAGCTGATCTCGTTGTTGGTTTGTGTACAGGACAGGTGTGTAAAATAATTAATCTTAAATATAGATATCTTAATAAGGATAGGATATAAAGTCTTTTGAAATTTGACTTGTTCATCTATCAATTTTTAAATTATCTGTTAAATCCAAAGAACTTATCCATAAAAATGCAATTTTTACCATTCCTCCATCCGTACCCTTCCTCTATTCCTACTATTCCTACTATCCCTACCCTTCCTCTATTCCTACTATTCCTCTATCCATACTTTACCTATATCCCTACTCTTCCTCTATCCGTACTCTTTCTCTATTCCTACTATTCCTCTATCCCTACCCTTCCTCTATTCCTACTATTCCTCTATCCATACTTTTCCTCTATTCCTACCTTCCTCTATCCCTACTCTTTCTCTATCCCTACTCTTTCACTATTCCTACTATTCCTCTATCCCTACCCTTCCTCTATCTCTACCCTTTCTATATTCCTACTATTCCTCTATCCCTATTCTTCCTCTATCCCTACCCTTCCTCTATCTCTACCCTTTCTATATTCCTACTATTCCTCTATCCCTACCCTTCCTCTATCTCTACCCTTCCTCTATTCCTACTATTCCTCTATCCATACTTTTCCTCTATTCCTACCTTCCTCTATCCCTACTCTTTCTCTATCCCTACTCTTTCACTATTCCTACTATTCCTCTATCCCTACCCTTCCACTATCCCTACCCTTCCTCTATTCCTACCCTTCCTCTATTCTATCCTACCCTTCCTCTATCCTACAATTCCTCTATCTCTTCCCTTCCACTAGCCCTACCCTTCCTCTATCCCTACCATTCCTCTATCCCTACCCTTGGTGTATATATTGAAGTAAGTTTCATATGTTGTTTTATAATATATTTTGTAGATTAAAACTGGAGCACCATGTCGATCAGAAAGATTAGCCAAATACAACCAGTTATTACGTATTGAAGAAGAACTAGGTGCAGATGCTGTGTATGCAGGAGAGAAATTCCGAAACCCATTGGCTTAAATCATTGTGCTAGTTAATGTAGTTGGTGTGGTCAGATTTTGAACAAATTAATAGCTTAGTCTTGATATCTTACTAAAACTATTTAAGTACTTATCTTGGATAGATAATTATGTTGTGTGTCAAAAAAAAAGACAGAAATAGAATTTCAAAACTTATAATATTTGGGTTAAAAATACTAAAAATATTATTTTGAGACTCCTGTAATTTGAGAATGTTATTTGGTAGAATACAAAGTACATGTATATGATATAATTTTGTTGTTATTTATTTAGTAAACCATGTAAGATGTTAACACTTTGTGATATACAGTAGCTCTCTCTGTGTGCATGGTAACTATTCAAATCAACTTTACTTTCATTTTTTTTTTTTTTCTGAAAAATCAATTAGTTTTTTAAAATAAACACTTTGTAACATATTATTTGATCACAAAGAAGAAGAAAGTAATTATATTTGGAGTGGAATTCAAGAGACTATAATACTTGTATGTATATAGAGGTTAAATCTGTATTCTGTTTAAATGCATTCAATATCTGAGTCCTAAAATGAAGAAAAAATCATTTTATTACGAAGTGAATTTAATAGTTGACTGACAACTTTAAAAATAAACTAAATCATGCTCAATCTTATCATTCATTAGATTGATAGAACACATTTAATAATGATATTTTCAGGTTCGGATTTGAAAAAAATATGTTGAGATAGCACTATGCTTTATATATATATATAAAAAATGTAATTTTATTTGTATGTGCCATTGCTTTATTTGTTATGACCTTTCTGTTAATATGACTGTCCTTGTTGCTTTTACTGTTATAATTGGTTATTGTATGGTTCGGGTACCTTCCTTAAGTTCACCCTTATCCTTAACTGGCATCATATAGTGCTAATATATATAATGATGTTCCATTGCCCTATATCCTTGTTTATGGTTTGAATTTGTTTGTTCCATGCACTGTTTATGTTTGTCACTCTCCTATAGATTGAATAAAATTTCTATTCAGTATTAACTTTACTTTATTTCGAAAAAAAAACCTGCATTGATCGAGATGTTACCAGTGGATAATTTAGACTTACAATGCATTCATTTACTCTGAGTAGAAGAAATGTGTTGCAAATGTGCAGATGTATTTTACTTAGATATGTACCATAATGAGAAAAAAAACCAAGACAAACTTGACAAAAAAAGTATAGGATGATAATCATGTGGGACAAAATTTATTGCATTGTCAATAATCCGTTTTTCCATAAGCTTAATTTGTTGCAGAGCGCTTGCGTACCTTCAAGGCTGACTTCATTGTGACTTACAGAAGGTAAATTTTAATATTGAGTTATTTGGAGTTATCTACCTTAGACTAAATACAATCAATTGCAATTTCCAGTTTTAAATCATCTTATTTTAAATCTCCGATAGGCTACCTTGCAATTCTAATACATCTTTATAACAATGATAAATACAAAGGCTAGTTGCTGGTATTTATTTTATATATTATTATTTGAGCCTATCATTCCCAAGAAATGGACACATTTAATTTTTTGATGGTTTTCCTTAAAAGTATATGCTTCATCAGTTATGGCCCTTAAATTTGAAGATTATTTCAACTACCTCCCTTTATTTAATTGCTTGGGGTTTTTCAATCGAAGGTAGATAAATTCAATAGATGTTGTTAAGAAGGCTGCTTTTAATTGTGTTTTGTAGTCAATATAACAAAAACTATAATCGAACTATTTTTTGTCAGAGCGAGATGGAGATTTAATGAGACTATTCGTCCTTCAATACAGATACTTTTATAATAATAACTAAGATTTATGGAATAACAATTACTGAGTTTATTCCATAAAACTTATAGTTATTATTATTATACTACCAATTACTAAATTCCATATAAAGAATAGATACTTTTATGTTAAAATTAGTTTAATTTCAACTGAGAATGCATTATATTGATTTGAAATTACACAACAAGAAAAGGGACCCATCTACTTTCTATTACGACTGAAAACAGTTTCGGAAATCCTTATCCTTCTGAAATAGTCCGAATCATTTAGGCACATCTCTTTTCTACTCACTTATAAGTATTCTGTTGCTTAGGGTAAATAGCCACATTTAATGGGGATTTTCCGAACCGCCTATACAGTAGCCGACAACATTCTGTCAAAACATCTATTAGAGGCTGGATTACCTCTCAAGATGCCAGCAGACTGTGAATACCCAAATACTCTCAGTCTCTGTCAGTTGTAAACTCGATCTGATCCCTTTCCACGACTCAAAACTTGTGTAAGTAAAACAAACTTATGTAATCGATAGCAGATTTCCAAAATCTCAACATCCCAAATTTCTCGTACGAGTCTTTCTGCCTTGTATTCTCTATAATTATGGACTAGATGTTCAGTAGAGGTATTGATGTACCCGTTCAACAGTACAAAGAAACCCACACTTTATCAAGAAATATTTTTTGTAATTTTCAATTTTTAACATCATCACCGAGTTTTATTATGCGAAACATGTTATTGGAACACAGAAAAAATAGTTACTTGTCGCATTTCTATTGGTGGACATTTTGTTTCATGTCCGTTTGTAGCAGCTTCTACCTGTTTTCTATTCGCCAAACTTTTATAATTTATTAATATTCAAAAAAAAAAAAAAAAAAAAAAACAACAAAAATTTCAATTCTAAGCATGTTGTAGGCTAAATGCGCAACATACTGAAAACTGTCTTTTTGGGGGGTTACAGCACGAATTTAGTATAATGAAAGCAGTGAGCTTCCGGTATAATATGTAATTTTGTCCAGAAACACCAAAATGAAAAACGATTCTACATTATAATTCCCAATAATTATAAAAATTGACCTTTTCTACAGTCAATGACATTTTTTCTGTATTCCAATAAATATATTATAGAATAAATAAGTCTAACTGGGTATTAATTATTAGCAGAGTACGCCCTTATAGTATGTTTGATCCAATCCACAAATGACGATACTCTGGTAAATATATTTGGATATCCTTTCTTTGTACACGTTTCCTCTCCCCATGATGTTATTCCTGCAAGTTGATATCTTCCATTCTTTCTACAGACCAATGGACCACCAGAATCACCCTGTAAATATATTGAAGGTTCACTGTAAAGGATCACATCCTCAAACATTTATACCTATCCTTTCTCATACGAAACTACGTATGCTTTTTCGTAGAAGTAACGCAATTAAGTCGAAATAAAAAAAAGACCATACTTTTTTTTAAAAAGTCTTCAAATCAGAATTAACGCCATTTCTGACATTTAAATGTGATTTGGAGACTTTAATCAGATTATAAAGATCTTTAAAAATTATTTCTATGAATAGTTTCGCATGTCATTTTGCCAAGCCGGAAAATGAATTGTCTAGTGGAAAACCCATAACGATATTCATTTTCTCCATTTTCTCGTTTCAGAGTATATGAAGATTTAAACGGTTTTGGGGACTGCTTATTTTCATGAAATAAAACATCAATTTGCAACTGTCAACTCAGCATCTTTTTCAACGAAATTACATAGATTATTGTTTTCTCTATATAATTAGATTATATATAGGAAGGGTAGCCAAGTTCTTGTAAGCACATACAGTCTATGTACATCGCGAACTAGATAAAGCAACGAAATTAAACCTTCTGTTTTTGTCACAAGTTCCAATAAAATAGATCTATAATAATGTACTCACTCTACAAGCACCTGTATTACCCAATCCTACACACACGTGATCATCTCGAATATAACCATGCCATAAATCTTTACAGTGGGTGTTATTTACCACGTCACTTTTTAATTCTTGTAAATAGTCACCGTCATCCTCTGAAAATAATCACTTTATTATTATTGCATCATCAGGTACATTCAAGTCTTGGCATTATTGACAAAAAGGAGAATCAGTCTTTCCAGCACTACCAAAAAGAACAATATCAGTGTCAAAACAGAACATTGCCCTAGTTACAATTTCAGTCTGTCTGTCATAAATAAAATCAACAGGTAAAGTGACAGAATTTAAGACACTATCACGTCAACAGGTCGAATGTCACTGACAATGTTTTTTTTTCTTCTAAATTTTGTATGTGTATCATATAATCAGTTTGTACCATTTGTCAATTAGACTTATTTATTTCATTGAAACCAAGTGTTTGATAGCGTCACCGAAATATGCTTGTAACAGATAAGGCCTTCGCGATTGGTGACGTTATCAATCCCTTGATTTTAGTGGAATTTCAGGAAGCACAGACGTCTGAATGAAAACTATTTATTTTTAGAAGACCTCTTTGCAATCCCTTAGAGTTAACAATACTTGCTAAAACATGTCCGTCTTCTGATACAGTCTGCGTATACAATATAAGACTTCATACTTATATATAGAAACAGAATACGATTTACTTTCGTGAGTTTTATCACTCAACTTTTCAACATTTAACACCTGATAATTACGAACTAAATTGTTACTTTACCATTTATAATCAAACTGTTATAGGCCCTACTTACGTAATGTTACTCCCCAACCCGTCACCCAACAGTCTCCTACTACTTCATCTGAAGCTGAGGGCAGACACACTTCTCGTACAAGTCCATCTGCTAATTCAACTGGATCGCTTAATTTAATTAAGGCTAAATCACTGGGATAGTTCCCTGAATCTACGTAGTATGGATGCTGCAAAAAGAAAAAAATCAACTTAATAATATTTCGGTAAACTTAATCATTAGTTTGCTGTTTATGGTAGCTTTCAACTTAATTGCTGAACAGCTTAAGCTAGTGAAGTGTAGTAACCAGCAGGAAAGGCCATTGATCGAGATTCATTGCTTTTCCGTTACCCTATTCATCACGGTCTTTGTACATATGATAAAAAGACCTCCGCAGTACTTTCTCCATAAAATTGTCCATGACTATATACAGAAGACGCCTGTAACCCCATGGAGACAAGGTGGAGCAATGTCCCCACCTCCGAAAAATTATGACAACTGACCAATTTCAGTACTTCAGCTAAGACCATTCCATATTGCCGCCGGTCGTTCCCTTGGCTCATGTGCTTAATAAGCATTTAATCTCTTTCTAGCTGTCCCGATGAGCATTTCAGTTTGAGATAAGCACCAGTTAATTCGTAAGTAAAAATTTAATATAAAAGTGACGCTTACAGTTATGATTGTGCTGATACCAATTCTGACCTCCTGACCATCTAATGTATTCAGATGATGAGCACCCAATAACACTGATAAAGCACTCTGTCTTTTACTGAAGAAAAAATACTTCTTTAAAGCCACATAATGCTTACATATTTTAATCAAGCGTGTAGCTTATTTTCGATCGTTTTAGTTCAGATTGATCTATGGCAAGCTATAAATGCATGGCGACTCGTCGACGTTGTATGGATTGTTTTGGTGTGTTGACTTAACGTATCTTAAACATCGTATACTTGTAGTTGAGATAATCCCTTTTTACAATAATTATAAAAATAATTTAAGAGATGACTTTGGAAGGCTGGGAAAAGCCACCAAGATATTGTAAATTGTACCTGGAATAAAAAGAAATATACTTACTCAATTACACAGTGAGCAGCTGTTGCCACCCAATACTCTCCTATTAACACAGCACCACAGAAATGTTGATATTCCCTTGTATATTTATCCCTTATTTGTAACGAAGCTTGCCAGGGCCATTCTCCGGGGTTGGCTGCACGACCACCAACAATATTCAACGAGCTCTTGATACCACATCTCTCTATAAAATGACGTGAAAATACTTGATCAAACTGAGAGTATACAATGAACAAAATAAGACGAACATTTAAACAAGGTATGAACATTATTATGTTTCTTCCATTAAAAATCACATCCTTTTCAATTGATGTTGGCAGTGTACATATTGAGCTTCATGACCACAATGGTGAACAATATATAAAGAGCATTACAACAAGAAGATTTTGTTTTTTTAAATAAAAAATACTTAAGATTTTCAAATGAAGGAAGTGTACGTTTTATCAAATATTTGAAGGGATTAGGTTTATAATAAAGACAATATTAGGTCATAGGTTTTGACATGTTTTCATTGTTGAGAATTTAAGAACTTTCTGTCTAGGGTCGAGATTACAATTTCTTTATACTTTTTCTATCGTGTGCATGTACAGATAGACAAATTGTAACTTTTTCCTTTTTGAAGGTATATAGGAATTTACAGGTCACTGCAAGATTCGTTTTATTCTGCATGATACTTCTGAACCGCTACAGTGTAGGTTTTCGACTACATTGCACTTTTGTTTCCAGACATTTGATGTGTCACGGTCTATTTAAAAATCAACTATACAAGTACAATTGCAGTCTCTGAGTACTACCCGAGACCGTGGCCCGTATCCAATCTCTTTTGATTTCACTGTCGATGTCTGGGACATCGTTTAAATGTAAAATACTATCTGCGTAAAGAAGCAGTTCGCTATAGTGGCATAATATTTAAATGCAAAAGCTCGATCACTAAAAGTGCTCAAAATGACACAATGCTTGGCTATGTAGACGAAATGGTTATCGTTTGTCAGTGACACGGACGGATGAGCCTTCTTCATTCCATTCAGACTAACTATAACGAATAGGCCCTATTGATGATTTGGAAAAGCTTATTATCATAATGCTAGCCCGCAGACAAAAGCTAATAGAAAGGATATTTGGAGCACATATTGCTACTCTTGCAAGTTATGAGTTTAGTTTTCATTTGAAAAAAAAGACCTTTTTTATTATATTTTAACACTTCGTTTATACTATTTGTATACATTATTTTAGTTTAACACGGGGGTTAATGAGTCAATGAAGGTCATATTAAACCAAGGGTGTCATAGTTTAAACTAGATCTGTTTGAACCAACCAACATCACCTACGTTTATTGTTGTCAGTTTTTAGTCAGACGTTTCAAGGATGACTATTGACGGCTAAGCGTCATAAAGAAAATCGTGTTAACAATAGCTATATCACTCAATAAGCCAGACTTTAGTCTTATCAAGTGAGGTAGTTTTAGTAGACTTTTTCTTTCTCGAGAATTGTTAAAAATATGAACCAAATTTGAATGTCTGTGGATATTTTATCAGTTTATTTCGTTACATTGAAACTATTCCACTTGGTTGAATGATCTTTAACTGGTCTATTTTGTATATTATCATACGCTTACATAATGAATATTTGCAAACCGCAACTAACTGATAAATAGCTTTAAAATGAGTAAACAAATACGAATAACTTCTAAAAGCATCAAATTCTTAAACTAAATAGACATATTCGCCAATCGTTTGACCAAACTATTTAGCAGGTAATATATATATTGTATTATTTTCGTGCAAGTCTAGTACTACTAAAGACAATTTACTGCTATTCAAGTCAACCCCCGTAAACGGCGAAGCTGCTGCTTAAAGTTTGTCACCTGATAAGCAGTATAGCTTCTGATACCGTTCAACATTGCTGTTTTAAATTTCATTAAAATGCGTTGGATGCTCTGAAAAACCTATAAGAATTTTAATTGGTTTTAATCTGAAAATAATGATTTATAAAACAATGGTTTTCGATTTTTGTTTTCGGAACCATTCAGAATGTTCAGAAAGTTTTTAACAGGCTGTAATTGTAATAGTTTTTGTACTCTCTTCACGAATAAACAAACAGTTTGACAGTTTGTTGTCAAGTTTGTAAAGTGGAAAGGTTAATCTCAATGCTAACTCTGTCTAATCTAGGTAATTGTTTAGTCGACCTTAAAACCTTGACAAATCAATTTCTAATTATCTGATACTAACAAATCGACATACTTGAAGACTTTTTGTGACCTGTAAGTAAGATATGAATGATCAAACCAATATAACCTGAAATCAAGGTGGGATGTAATAAATCTTTTTGAAGAATTACTAAATCCATGTTTGATTTTCCCTGTCTCAAAGTAGCCAGCAATACTTTTGTTTTATTAAATTCATGTTTGATTTTCCCTGTCTCAAAGTGGCCAGCAATTTTTTTTCTTTTTTTAAATCCATGTTTGATTTTATTTCTGTCACAAATTGTCAAGCAATATATATATTTTTTTAATAAATCCATGTTTGATTTTCCCTGTCTCAAAGTAGCCAGCAATATTTTTTTTTTTATTAAATCCATGTTTGAGTTGGCTTGTCTCAAAGTAGCCAGCAATATTTTTTTTTTATTAAATTCACGTTTGATTTTCCCTGTCTCAAAGTGGCCAGCAATACTTTTTTTTTTTAAATTCACGTTTGATTTTCCCTGTCTCAAAGTAGCCAACAATACTTTTTTTTTAATTCACGTTTGATTTTCCCTGTCTCAAAGTGGCCAGCAATATTATTTTTTATTAAATCTATGTTTGTTTTCCGTGCCTTAAAGTGTCCAGCAAATTTTTTTTTTTTATTAAATCCTTGTTTGATTTTCCCTGTCTCAAAGTGGCCAGCAATACTTTTGTTTTATTAAATTCATGTTTGATTTTCCCTGTCTCATTGGGGCCAGCAATACTTTTGTTTTATTAAATTCATGTTTGATTTTCCTTGTCTCAAAGTGGCCAGCAATACTTTTTTTTTTATTAAATCCGTGTTTGATTTTCCCTGTCTCAAAGTGTCCAGCAATATTTTTTTTTATTAAATCCATATTTGAGTTTCCCTTTCTCAAAGTGTCCAGCAATATTTTTTTTTATTAAATCCATATTTGAGTTTCCCTTTCTCAAAGTGTCCAGCAATATTTTTTTTTATTTAATCCATGTTTGATTTTTTTCTGTCACAAATTGTCAAGCAATATATATATATTTTTTATTAATTCCATGTTTGATTTTCCCTGTCTCAAAGTATCCAGCAATAGTTTTTTTTTAATTCCATGTTTGATTTTCCCTGTCTCAAAGTATCCAGCAATATTTTTTTTTTTAAATCCTTGTTTGATTTTCCCTGTCTCAAAGTAGCCAGCAATATTTCTTTTTTATTAAATCCATATTTGATTTTTTTTTCTGTCACAAATTGTCAAGCAATATATATATATTTTTTATTAAATCCATGTTTGATTTTCCCTGTCTCAAAGTAGCCAGCAATATTTCTTTTTTATTAAATCCATATTTGATTTTTTTTTCTGTCACAAATTGTAAAGCAATATATATATATTTTTTATTAAATCCTTGTTTGATTTTCCCTGTCTCAAAGTAGCCAGCAATATTTCTTTTTTATTAAATCCTTGTTTGATTTTCCCTGTCTCAAAGTAGCCAGCAATATTTCTTTTTTATTAAATCCTTGTTTGATTTTCCCTGTCTCAAAGTAGCCAGCAATATTTCTTTTTTATTAAATCCATATTTGATTTTTTTTTCTGTCACAAATTGTCAAGCAATATATATATATATTTTTTATTAAATCCATGTTTGATTTTCCATGTCTCAAATTGCCCAGCAATATATATCTTTTTTAATTACTTCCATGCTTAATTTTCCCTATCTCAAACTGTCCAGCAATATTTTTTAAATGTTAAATCCATGTTTTTTTTCATAAAAGGTTATGGAATGATAAATAAAGCCTTGTTTAATGAACTTCATTTTGTTATAGCCGGTCTGATTTTCAATTCAATTTCTTTAACTTCTCTTTAATCCAACTGTTCGTTTACCAAGATAATTAATTGTGACATTAATATCATCCAAATTTCATATTAGAAAGCGAGGTAGAAATGTTACCATTTTAGTACCTGTATATGTAATGATGAGGCTTTTGTTCATTCAGTATTTCAGTTAAATCATAACACTTCCAACATTGTGATGTAAGTAAGACTTATAATACGTGAAACATCGAGAACATTTCAGTTTTCCAGAATACAACCAAAAAAGAAAAATGTTTCTGTGAGATTGGACGTCCCTAAATTGTCTTCATTCAATATTGATAAAAAAAAGTTCACAAATATTTGCTACTTAGCCAATTTACACGTTTATTTAGACCATAAAACAAATAGCTAAGAGCATGTTTTTGTTGACAAAATGTTTCAATGTGGATTTCTTTTTACCAGATTTAAATATAATGAAATACTTAGCCTGAATGAAATTGTACTGATATTTAGATATATTACAATTTGGAAGACAATAGTCTTTACCATGATATCGCAATACGCAATGCCCAACATGTATACACAAGGACGACTATTATGAGCAGATGTTTATAGCACTTTGGAACCACTTCGGTAGATTCTTGTTATATTCCTGATATATTAACCTTTATGGTCATACGGTAACACAATATATATGTACATGTAATTGTGTTACCATCTGAGCAAAACATCCAGACCCTTTTACCTTACACGTATATCTGTATATAAATATACTAAAAACATGGGTTTCTAAACGTTTCGACCATCACGGCCTTTATCATTGGAATATGTAGGCCTATGCATGCCAACGGAAAGCACAGATCGAATTCGCTCGAAAGCGTTATGAATAAGTTACAAAACCATACATACCAATATTTTCCGGTTGTTTAGTTGTTGGTTTCGTTGTCCATTTGAAATTGGGATTTGTTTTTGGAGCCTTAGTCGGGAAGAACCTTGGTCTTTTTGGTTTTCTGGGTTTGTAGATCGGTCGTGGTCGTTTGGCAATAGGCTTTAGAGTTGGTATAGGTCTTTTCGTCTCCGGTAGATTTATCTTGTCCTGGTGAAGGCAGTCAGTGGGGTCGGTGTACGTCCAAACACAAGCTTTCAATCGGGTGGACCAAACCAAACCAACGCTGCACTTAAACCATGGATAAGGTCTTCCTTCTCGGCACAGAACAAAAGAGGTACAGTCTGTGGGTGCGCGTTCATAATAAACATCACAACGGGTGCACGGTTTAAACTGCCGACAACCGAATATGCAAGAAATTGAGTAATTAAGAACTATAGAAGCTACAATTGCACATTTTAAATATTTGTTCATCTTAAATTAAGATATGTACAATAATATATTACAGAAAAATTATGCTGAATAGTTTGAATTATGTGAGAAATTTTGTGACACAAAACCGACTCGATACCAGTCACGTTTTCAACTACAGTTTCTATCTTCTTTATACTTATATTTTATATATTGAGTATTAAAAGTTTCAATTTTCAAAAAGTAATCCGACATTATCTAAGCAGATTCAGTCGCCATAATCACTCGTTTTATCAACAGAAAACTTACTGAGACACACTTTTTATTGGTCCTTGAAAATAAGTTTTTAAGTCGAATTTCGATTTTCTTTCTTCTATCACACGGTTTCTGTAGAAAACTGGACTGTTCTAAACTGAGTGAACGTTAAGCTTGGCAAGCAGTGGAAATCCTTCACAAGTTCATTTAAATTTGTAACATCACTCGATTAAAAATGGACGTAAATATTCCGTTGATAGAAGCCACGGTATTAACTTGTTGATTATGAAATTCAAATCAACTAAAATGTCTTTCAATTCAAAACTTCCGTCAGTTTTAAACTTTCCGCCCTAATCTATCTTACGTGAGGGCACTGTCAAATCATTACATAAAACAATACAAGTGAAATATGTAAGATACAGAGTCCTTGGTGAACCTTCATTTACAAGTTATACGAACACTGACAATAACATGCAGATAAAAGATATCTCTCAATTACAGGAGAAAATGTTTTAGAAACATGGTTAAAGCACAATTGTTACCCGGAAAAATAAAGATGCAATGTTCACTACATAAAACGTTCACTGATCTTTTTTCTAATCTGTATAAGTACCGTTTTATAATAATAATTTCCCGAACGCACTACACTTCCACAAAGGTATTAGTATTGCAAAAAGCGTGTTTCATGAATAACTAAAAAAAAACTGCAAAACTAGCAAAAAATAAAAAAAAACAGCTCGAGAACATGTTCCAGAAATTCTAAATGAGTGATGACACAGTTGCTAAAACAAGTTCCAAGTACTATGTTTTGAAAATAACTTTACAACACACAGCGATACAGTAGTTCAATTTGAAAGTAAAATCAGTTTGGCCACCATTCAAACATGAGCTCGGGAAACAGAAGATATATAGACTAAAAGTTTAAAGTGATCAAACGGTAGAAAATCACGACCGTTTGACAACCCGTCCCTTAACAAAATAAACACTAGTCCGTCATCTGAACAAATACCATAACAAATTAATTCTCTTTCTCTCCGATTATCTGTCATTATTTAATTTCACTTCATTTGATACATAAATATATCCATGTTATACTGAATTCGGTTTATTAATCATAACAATTTGTATTATAAAATAATATTTTAATTCGATTTAATGTTGTTATTCTAAATTTAATTCTTAGTTAGTTCATTCAATTCCATCGTTCAAATTAAGCGTCTTCGCATCGCAGTTTGTGAATCAAAATATCCAATGATTAGCCAAATTTCAAATTTATCTCGACAATATGCGATGATCTGTACATTTTTTCCCCCTATTTTCGAATTTATATCATGCATCTTCAATTTCGAACTCTCAAAACCCCTGAGTTACATGGTATCCGTGTATCAAAAAGAAATGTAACTCATAGTTTCATAGTGAACAGTATCGAGACCTCGATCGATTCACGTGATATTTGGGCAGAAATTCGTAAAGAGTTTTCAACATCAATTGATTTTATTATTGTAAAATATATTTTTTAAAAGCTTTCTGTTTAGATGTTAAAAATATTGCAAAAGGGTTTTTAAATTATTTTGAGTGTATCAGGAACAATGATAGCATCAATTTGCATCATTCTTAATTTCAATTAGACGTCCATATTCCTGGAATTCCCTTAAAACTACACGTGTATGATGGCAACGCAAAATGCTTGTATTACTCAGGCCCGCGGGTCAGATCCGACCCACAAAAAGATTCCATCCGGCAAACTAACAGTTTTGAAGTTGACAAAAATGTTTTTAAGATTTTCAGGGATAAATATATGATATGTTTCGAAACAGTATTTTAATCAAGAAACAGGGAAACGTAAGGTCAATACTAAATGGCACGCAACCAAAATCAGGTTTTTTACTTTTTTCACGACGAATTCATTGGAAACTCCTTGGACCTAGCATATAATTCTTATTATTGTAAATTATATGTAATTATATATAATATTTCAAGACTTATTTATCGCATGTTTCCATCAATGTTTTAATTGCGACCTTCGGCCGAACACATTAAATTATGAGGTCGGAAAAGTTACTATATATTGGACTTGAGTCATCTACCTACACCTGTTGAAATATCATTTATAAAGTAAATTAAAATTCAATTGGCGAGTCATTACTAAGTGCAGAAAACAGATTTAAAAATTGAAACCTATTAACATTCCTATCTTGGTTGGTTTGCTCAAATAAAGACGAGGAATGCTCTAATCTGTTACAGGAACAGCAGATGTGTCCTTTAGTCTGTTACAGGAACAGAATTTATGTCCTCAAGTCTGGTACAGGAATAGATTGTATGTCAACTTATCTGCTAAAGAAATTACATGTAAGTTCTCTAGTCTGGTACAGGTATAGCATGTATTATGTTCTCTAATCTTGTACAGATAAAGCATGTATTATGTCCTTTAATCCGGTACAGGTAAAGCATGTATTATGATCTCTAATCTGGTAGAGGTATAGCATGTATTATGTTCTCTAATCTGGTAGAGGTATAGCATGTATTATGTTCTCTAATCTGGTAGAGGTATAGCATGTATTATATTCTCTAATCTGGTACAGGTATAGCATGTATTATGTCCTCTAATCTGGTACAGGTATAGCATGTATTATGTCCTCTAATCTGGTACAGGTATAGCATGTATTATGTCCTCTAATCTGGTAGAGGTATAGCATGTATTATATTCTCTAATCTGGTACAGGTATAGCATGTATTATGTTCTCTAATCTGGTACAGGTATAGCATGTATTATATTCTCTAATCTGGTACAGGTATAGCATGTATTATGTCCTCTAATCTGGTACAGGTATAGCATGTATTATGTCTCAATCTGGTAAGGTATAGCATGTATTATATTCTCGAATCTGGTACAGGTATAGCATGTATTATATCCTCTTATCTGGTACAGGTATAGCATGTATTATGTTCTCTAATCTGGTACAGGTATAGCATGTATTATGTCCTCTAATCTGGTACAGGTATAGCATGTATTATGTTCTCTAATCTGGTAGAGGTATAGCATGTATTATGTTCTCTAATCTGGTACAGGTATAGCATGTATTATGTTCTCTAATCTGGTACAGATATAGCATGTATTATGTTCTCTAATCTGGTACAGGTATAGCATGTATTATGTCCTCTAATCTGGTACAGGTATAGCATGTATTATGTCCTCTAATCTGGTACAGGTATACCATGTATTATGTTCTCTAATCTGGTACAGATATAGTATGTATTATGTTCTCTAATCTGGTACAGAAGCAGCATGTAATTCCTCTAATCTGGTACAGGTATAGCATGTATTATGTCCTCTAATCTGCTACAGGTATAGCATGTATTATGTCCTCTAATCTGGTACAGGTATAGCATGTATTATGTCCTCTAATCTGCTACGGGTATAGCATGTATTATGTCCTCTAATCTGCTACAGGTATAGCATGTATTATGTCCTCTAATCTGGTACAGGTATAGCATGTATTATGTCCTCTAATCTGGTACAGGTATAGCATGTATTATATTCTCTAATCTGGTACAAATATAGTATGTATTATGTTCTCTAATCTGGTACAGAAGCAGCATGTAATTCCGCTAATCTGGTACAGGTATAGCATGTATTATGTTCTCTTATCTGGTCCATATATAGCATGTAAGTTCTCTAATCTGATACAGGTATAGCATGTATTATGTCCTCTTATCTGGTACAGATATAGCATGTATTATTTCCTTTTATCTGGAAAAGATATAGCACGTATTATGTCCTCTAATCTGCTACAGGAACAGCACGTAAGTCCTCTAGTCTGGTACAAGAACAGTATCTATGATGTTCTCTCATCTGGCACAGGAACGGGCCCGAACGGCATGTTTGTCCTCTACAGAATAGAGTGTTTTGAGTGGTCAACGTACGTTGCATTATCTGTGAGAGATTTTATAAGATTGCTGTAAGATTTCCATATATTATCTGATACTAGTAGAGTTTGGAGGCGGTGGGTCCCAGCTTAATGCTCATTTTTAAGTAAGCCATTTGAAACAATTTTGTAATTCGCATAAAAAAAGCAAACATTCGAGGAAAAAAATTAAATTTACACATATGACCATTAGGGAAGTTCACACAATTTCAATAACGTCAACTGTTTGATACAGTACCGTCAAGAATTTGTTGAATTCAACTGTGAAATTTAACTAACTACAGTCACTGTGTTTAACACTAATCCGATAAGCATACCATTTACATGCTCATCATGTACTAATATTGTCCGAAACACAGATTCCTTAAAAAAAATTGATGGCGATTTTTGGTAAATGAACACAAGGCCTTGGTGGCTTTCAGATTCTTGGAGGTTGGCGAAATTTTGCATTTGTGTATCTCAAGTATAAAACTACTCTTTCTTTGAAATTAATCAGAACTGGGTCGTTTAGAACGGTATTTACATCTGTGGTCCTTTGTATGTCCCGAAATCGGATTTCGCACGATGCCTCTTGATATCGAAAGCGAAACTAGTTATGGATATTGGCCACGACAAAAGCCAGGGCCCTGTCTGTATATTATTATGTTTATAGAGTTAGTGGGCCTTACAATTAAATTACAATTTAGTCTAATTATTGATCTCCAGAAAATTGTTTATAGCAGGTAAGATTCAAGTGAGCGAACAACGAATGTTTCGGACTATTGTACCACTAATTAACTAGAAGTATACTATAAACACTATTGGTCATTGAACACCCACTTAGACCGTGTCATACATTCAAATTCTTAAATGACCCTTCTCCATGTGTAAACATTTATTCATTGTGTTCAATCAAATATTTAAAAACAAATTATGTTTGATAGCCAATCGCACGCCCAATGAATGGAATTTTGATATTTTCTTTTCGCTGACAGACGATTTAATTCTATCAAACCTGAAACTATGTCCAGCTGGTGGGACCGAACTCAAATAAAGCGAAAGAATAAACAGCCTTAACTCCATCGTATACCAAGTACGGGTTTTGACATCGTCTTATTAACCCGTACTGAAATAAGCCCAATACACTTTGTTGTGTAGGCGCCTATAGCAAGTGATTCGTTATGATTGGCTAAGATGTCCTAGAAAGATTCTAGGGCGAAATTTGACTGGACAGTATTGGATATGTTTTTTCCCTCACTTTTATTACCACGGTCTTGAGGAAGAATAACGAACGGGTGTGTGGTCCGGACACGGTTTTTTGGTTTCTGTGATCTAAGCCAGAACCAACTGGTAAATGTTAAGGTATTATAATATAGACGAGTAATTTATACTGCCTTTGACGTATTCAAACCAGCTGTCACGAAGTATCTGTGACTATGCGGGCGTCAAATATAGGGCACATAATCCAATAAATCTATAAATCTAAGTATTATTCCTCTTAAAAGTGTTTTTCATATATGAATAAAATGTTATATAGAAATGTTATCATGGACTGACTGATGAATACAAACGTTAGACGACAGAAAAATATTTTAAATTTTATTTCCATTTTAACAGATAGTATTCCTTTAAAATCTTCCAAATGAAACAACTGAAAGATCGTTTCAAGGAGGGGTCTTTCAAAGCTTGGGTGGGGTTGCTTCCCCTACATTACGCAGATGGACTCAGTCCGCCAAATCACGAAATTCAACCTTCCATAACTTTTTCCAGAAATCTCGTTGAAAGCTTTCCTGTATGTCACATGAAAGCCTGGCCAATTCTTGGTTTCTGTACAAAATTTCAATATAGCATGACCATGAAAATTTTGATCTAAATAAAATGAAAGTAAACCACTACATTTTATCAACATCCGCTTGACTGTCACTGCACGCAAAACCACTATTTTTAGAAATAACCTTCCGCCAATTAAATTTCTCATTATCTCAGAAATTCTGAAAGAAAATGCAATTTCAGACATCAAATTTCAAATCTAGACCAAAAATTAGTCAAAAATGGGCATGCAAAAACCCCCAAAGGAAGGGAGAAAGAGGATTTCTAAATATAGAACGAACTAAATTCGTACAATCATTAGCATAAAATGTTTTACTGGACTGATACAATCATTAGCATAAAATGTTTTACTGGTCTGATACAATCATTAGCATAAAATGTTTTACTGGTCTGATACAATCATTAGCATAAAATGTTTTACTAGTCCAGATAAGTCGCTGGTTGAATGATGCGAATTCATATGACGTTGGGCGCTATTTGGTGATATTGTGTCAAACGATCACGATCATTAAAAGGTCCTTGTTAGAAACTAAAAGAGATTTCAAGCACAGTCGTTGAAATATATTCAAATACGTAAGCAGAGCTTTGTCAATACATTCCACTTCCTGGACTATTTTTTTTCTACATCCCTTTTCGGGTGCCCAATTTTGGCTAATTTTTGGGCTAGATTTGAAATTTAATGTCTGAAATTGCTTTCTCTTCAACATTTCTGAGATAATGAGAAATTTAATTGGCGGAAAGTTATTCTAAAAGTAATGGTTTTGTGTGCATTGACAGTCAAGCGTATGTTGATAAAATGTATCGGTTTATTTTAATTTTGAAGAATTTGATCATCATGCTATATTGAAATTTTATAAGAAAATCAAGTATTGGCCAGGCTTTCATGTGACACCACATTGGACAGTTTTCAACGAGATTTCTGGAAAAAGTTATAGCAGGTTGAATTTCGTGATTTAACATTGGGAAGGGATGGCAAATAAATTAGCGGTCCGAGTCCACCTCGATCAGCTAGATCAAGCATTTTGCTTTCTTCAAGTGGGTGTTTAGACTGACAAGCACTCGGTTAGCAAATACCAAGAGTAGATCAGGTTGTAGAAGACTAAAAGAAAACAAACGACATTTGATTGTTTGGGGGTTTTATTTAATGCTTGAAATTTGAAAACAGATATGGCGAGTACCAAGCCAAGCAAGAAAAATTAATAGCAACGATAGTCTTCTTGGCTGGCATTTGATAGTAGTTTGAAGATAACTAGAAAGAAGTAAAGAGAATACCACTACATATTCAGTCATATAATTGTTATATATTTCTAAAAGTTTGTTTCCAAGATGATTGTCAATAAAGACGGAAGGAACAGTACCAAGTTTTTATATCTGAAAAACGGTATAAATTGCATCTCGGTTGTGAGTAAGGAGAATATGTTCTGATGATTTCGCTCTTAATTAACGCCACCTAAAGACAGAACTCGGTGGTTGTGAAAGCGGATGCTGCATGAACACTCTGAATTTGGACGTGGTAGTCTTACAACTCGGTCGAACAAACGTCACAAATATTCAGTTTCTTGAAAGAGTTTGGGAAAAGATATGACTGAATTTGTAGATATTTTCTATTTTAAGGATAAAGAAATTTACAAAGAATGAAAAGGGTGTTGTGATATACATTTCGTACAGAATCAGCAAATAAGAGAAACCTCAAACACTCATATATCTTGCAAATAATTTAAAAACGGAACAATGTAAACAAAAAAGGAAAAACAAATAAACAAAAGTAATACAAGCACAATTCCCGGAGATCATAAAACATATTTAAGCTTTGAACTTTTCAATACACATAAAAGTTTACTTTATTTATCAGAATTATTTCATATTGATTTTATAAAACATGGTAGCTTTAATAATTTTCGAAATTTGTGCAGACTACACATCATTACCAAAAACAGTATTTAAATCACTGGGGAAAAAATCTTGAAATATATTTGGTCATCAGTGCATTATAAAGTAAACCCTTTTTCAATAATTTTCTATCACAAGTACTATTTAAAACATAACAATAAATCGATTATTTCCATATTAAAGGGTTAATTCAATATTAGCTTATAATCAAATGGAATAAACTAATAACTCGATTTCATATAATAAATAACAATTATTGTACAAACTCGACGTGCGAAATTTTTTTTTATAAATGATAAAAATAATAAATAAATAAATAAATAAGGTGATATTTCACCTGTACTTGTATCCATGACCCGAGCTTTTCCCTTCTAAAACAGTTGTACGACAAAGTGTTATATCTTGTCCAAAAACAGTTGTACAACGTGTTATATCATGTTTAAAACAGTTGAACAACTCTGTGCTATAGCATACCCAAACAGTTGCAATAATATGTGTTATATCTTGTCCAAAAACAGAAGTTGAGGTTCGTGTAATATCATGTTTCAAAAAACAGATGCACTACGTGTTATAGCATACATTAGAACAAACGTAAAGCTTCGCAAAAATACGTGTTAAATCCTGTTCAAAACAGTAGTTGAACTCCGTTTTAAAGCATTCCAAAAACAAGTACAAGGACGACTAGGTTTTTGATCCAAGCAGTTGTGGTCAACGACTATATAAGACATCATACATAACAATTTCAAAGACAGTTTAAGAGATTATGTCATATCCCAGAATATCTGTACGAGTATGTGTCATTTCATTTTCAAAATAGTGTAAAGATTCAAAATATGCTGTACCAAGTACCAAGCTGATTTATTATGAAAGATTAGGCTACAGGTCATGGAGTACAATCACCAAAGAAGGTTTTAACATTTATATGAAAGACAAATTGAAAGACCAATCACCTTAAAACGGGTTAATGCTTTGGTAGCTATCTTGCTGTGAAGTTTGTGATATTTGTTGACTTGATCTACACTGTACAAAACAGCAATGATTATCAGCAAGAGAGCAACGATAGCATTATCCTACATTTAGACTTTTGCCAAATACAATAATTTGCCCAAGTCAATGCAAAAATGCATTGTAACCAAAGAGAAAAAATTTGGAGTACGTGCTTTGAGTGCAAGTAAACCGATTTATTCAGTAACTATTATCATATACGTTATGAAAGGTATAGTTTGTTCATGTTTTCTTTGGCATAAAATTATGTCAGTTCATAGGAATCACGGTGGGCAAGTTATTTGATTAGCTTTATGTTCGCCAGTAGATTGGTACGAAGATATCACAATAAGCATACAACCAAAACAAATTGTTGAAGCAAATTCTTCGATTCTAGCATAAGCTTGAACTGGTTTAAACTACTCTCTTTCAACTTACAGTTAGTCCACATCATAGACTTTCAGTTGAAGATTTTTGAAAAAAAAGTTTTCAACCTGGAAGGTGAAAAAAATAATTTGAATAGTACAAATATGTAATGGTATTTTTGATTCCAGACGAAATTTCGTTGAAAAGAATTGACAGATTATGGGGGATAACTCTGATTTTTAAGACATCACAGACAAGACAGAAAAGCATACCGATGCAAATAATGACTTAATTTACTCAAAAATGAACAAACTAATAGCGAGCGAATATTGCTTATAAGTGCTCTACCATCAATAATGGTAACTTAGAGTTAATGTGCATAATACTTATAATATTCAAAAATTGGTTAAACAAATATAAGTTTATGTAATAAAGTGCTGGACCAAAAGTAAGTTCTTAAGTGCAAAAGATGGTAAAAAATTGAATAGTATGATAGAAAAGTCAATTAGTTGATATCTAATAAACTATGAGCAAATATTATGACGTCATCAATATATAATGCGAGGAGCTCCTCAATATATCTTTGGCCGAGGTCGAGGTCATCGAATTTCAAATTCTCAATAATGTAAAAGGAATTGCAAATTACATGGCTCGGCTTTTTCAAAAGACAAAATATCAGTTCTTTTCGACATGTAAAATGCAAATATTTCCTTTAAGTCTATGGTGGTTGGTTTAATCATTTGACGATCCTTTCGGAGTAAAAGGCTGACAACAGAATACAGGCGTCGAATTGCGCTGACGTCATAAATATTCACCTGTGAATAGAACACACAAAGATTTGAATGATATGCAAAAACGTTAAATAGAAAATATGTACATTATTCTGAAGTAACTATTTAAATTTATATTACAAGTATGAAAAAGTCAATTTGAAGCATAATCATTTTGCATTAATAACATTTTGGTGCACATTCATATATGTCTTCACATACGTTTAAATCTTCGTTTCATTTCCTAGTTTTATTGCACGATAAAGTAACTTCATTTGTTCAGTTAATCTTGCAATCACCCTGTCCTTCTTGTTGCTTTTCTTAAATTCAATGTCTAACACAATTGCTCGTTATTCTATTTCCGGTCGTTTCGTATGGTTAACGCTTATCATTTTGATTCCTCATCCTGATACTTTCGGATTTGGTTTAATTTTCTTGATATAGTTTTCATATTATCAACATCTTGAGTGCACTGTAACTCAAATATTCAAAGATCACACTTACGTTATCATACAAGTTATATACGTCACCATTCACGTCACCATTTACACAAATACTTAAAAAAAAGGGAAAAAAGTGTCCATGGCATTGGGACCAAGCTGTACATCTTTAAATTATGGAATTTATGATTTCATCGCATCTCATTCACTCATAAACACTCATGAAATATAACTCTTATTATATTTTGTTGAAAAAATCCGTTAAACCTGATTTATAATACACTTGTTTCTAACTGAACTTAGTAGAACACTCCTCTAGAAACACATTAATAATAATAAACAACAAAATTATCTAATATGGATAAATACAAGACTAATCATATTATATGATCAGAATTGGGTAGGAACATTTTGAGCATCACCTGGGGGAATAACGTCATATTATATTCAACGTAAATCACAGAAATATATGACGTAGTACACACATTCTGGTATTAAGTTCATTCGGTGTCGACGTATTAAAATAACGGCAACACATCACAAAATTTAATAATAACAGAAACAAATCTGTTTTCATCCATCCACATCGTCAGTTACTACAGACACGTTGTAATTTGACTATAATTTCATCTTTTTAATAATAAAAATCTAATAACAGAATAGGATGTTGACGCAATAAAGTTTACAATAATCGATTCAATGCTGTTATAACGTGGAGATGCGCACGACGCTTGGATTAGGAGATTGGGTCTGGGCACTCGTACTCTGAGTTCGCACCGATTCAGTCTCAGATGTACTGGATGTTGGAAGAGTAACAATGGCCGTTGTTACGGTCACAGAATTGTTGGTTTTATTGGCTGTGTTTTCAACTGCATTCAAACTCGACCGAGACGAACGGTTATTAGCTGGAAGTCGTATTTTAATATCACTTAATGGACTTAATTCGTGCGGCTCAAAATTATGTTCCACAGACGTTCGCTTCTGAAAAATAAAATACATTATAAAATTAGTATATTTCAGTAAAAAAAAATAAATAAATGTCCTTAAAATAAAAGTGCTCAAAATACGAAACCAAAATTCTGTTTCAAGGCGAACAATTTAAATACTTTTTGTTTTCAGTCATATTGGTTTCGTATTTTGATTTCATCAATCCATGCCTTATATTGAAGAAAATCATCATGCGAATGCATTTATATTATAATTCTAAATTAAGTGTCAATGAAGTCAATTATAAACATTAGCCGTGTAGAATTTAAAGAAGTAAACTGGATACCCTCTTACCTTGTCTGCTCAAATCTACGCAACCTAGTCGTTATGTATTGATCGTGGATTCAATTATTATTATAATGTTCAGTGATATATCAAAATAAGATTGTGCTTCAGAATTTTCATTTTTTTAAACAAACATCATAGCGAACACATTGACCCGATAGAAAGAATCGACTTCTATTTTTGTACCAATTGAATATTTGATTCTCATTCGTAAAAAGACCAATGCTGATCAAGAAATGAGAACATTCGTTTTGTATTGCATGAAATGATGATTGTTTAAGCAAAGTAAACAAGTTATTGATTTTTTCCATTACTTTTATGAGAATTGGAATATCAACCTAGAAATAGTTAGTTAGTTTTAGGATGTTTTTGCGTTGATAAAACTGTTAACATGAGCACATATTACTATTAATACAAAAACAAATTTTAGCAAAAATGTTTTCAGCAGATTTGTTGTTGAAATTTTTTATGATAAAAATGTTATCCTCGTCTATGTTAATTTACAAATTTTTTATCAACGCAAAGACATTTTATAAAAATTATGCCCAAAAAAATTAATAACTTTTACTTTGCTCGGACAATAGATATTGATAATTTTTTTTTATTCAACTCAAAAAGCATCAATTAAATTGTGATATTTCGATGGATATTTCGTGGTTTTATATAGGTTACTAAAATAGTTAACATCTTCCCACCCAAGTATATTGTCACGAAGGGCATGAAAGGCAGCAATTCATCTTATGTTAATGTTTATTATGGGGAAACCTGGTTCTACTATTTACTTTATTCGTAAGAAATCTTCGATGTTGTGAGAACCTGCGAGCACAACAGCCAATTCCTCTTCTTCGTTGATCTTGAGACTCCACTGACGGGTCTGGTGATGGTAGCGGGGTATCCGAGGGTTTATTTGGTTCTCCGTTGAATGACATATCCATCTCAAACAGATTTTGATTCTGTGGAAAACAGAAGAATCGTTTTTGTAAAATTATTGTGGTCTTGAATTTTTGTTCTAACACAATTAAGATAAGCAGCACGATTGTGAAATTTTGAAATGATAGTGAAATGCAGGCAACGATAGCTAAAAGGTAGCACTAGAAAACATACAGTATGTTATGCGACGAATATATCATAAATAGGACATTTAATTTCTAGCAAGCATAACACGGTGAAAGTGAGTGCTGCTCCTTATATTGGAATTTGAATATCAGTTAGATTTCGAATTTTTTTGTGAACTTTTTTTTTTCATTACGATCCAAAATCACATTATTGTTTAGGAGCTGGATATGCATACAACAAACCATATTACACGGACAGTAGGTTCTCTCAGGGGTTCGTTACCAATGGTGGAGTCCTATTATGAGTTATTACCTTTTTGGCTAGTTAAATTTCCAAGGCTCTACAAACGGATTTTTTTGTTAGTACAAATTGTGTTGTTAATGATACAAAACACTGCAATAACGAGATTTGTGATAGGTAGAAAACAGCATTATGTGGGTCCAAACCACCGTATATTAAACTGATTTTGCTACTTGGGATAGAAATATCATCGTTTAAGGTAACACCAATTTCCATAAGGGAAACGAACCTCCTGAGCAAAAATGGTTATATGCAAGGTTTGTTTGAGCACAATATTATGTCCTTCTATTCTATATTACCCACTCAGCGTTTCCAGGGGGCTAAAGCCTAATGATGAAATAAAGATTACATGGTGCAGGTATACTAACATTTTTACAATGTCAAGCTATTACAAATTTCGTACATCTACTACCTTGACTGAAATAGTCCTATTTCTTGTATCATGAAAATTAGTCGATAAAGCCATTTGAATTAAGCGCTAGCCAATCAGAGGCTTAATAGAAAGTCTGCGTTAACAAAGCCATAATATCTTTCTGTTGAGGACTCTGATTGGCTGTATACACTTGCGTAATATCCAATCAAATCGCTGCATTCCGTGATAAGGAATTTTCGCATTCAAAGAACAATTACGAAGTTCATACAAACTTGACATTGTGAAGATGGTATACTAAAGCATAGGGAAGCATGCAGGAAGGAAACTACTGAATGACTGACTATTTTCATGCACTTGTGTGAAAATTGAAACATTTGCATGACGTTTGTATCTTACAAATACGTAAATTAATGTAATTGCCTTAAAATAAATATATATTATATTAAATCCCATACTTGATAATCGAATCAACATTGACTTCGATTGATTGAAGCTAGGTAACCCAGAATGCTCCCATATCACTATTTAAATTAATGTTCGACTTAATATGCATGACGACTGACATAATTTAATGGTACGATTTAATGGTATGACTTTAATACTGACATACGATTTAATGGTATAACTAAACTATTGATCTCATTTACATAAGTATCTGAAAACCTGAAATACCCACCGTCGTCTTCTCGAGGCAGCTTAATAAATGATGGTGTTGCATTTCAAAGATGTCTTGTTCTTTAAAGCTATCGTCTAATTCAACACCTTGTTCTTGAGCTAACAGCATTTCCTCGGCACGTTTTTTACTATTGAGGAAGGCAGCACCACTCGCATTTTTCGCCCAGCGAATACGAGCTAATCTTGCTTTCTGGAAACAAAGAAATGCAAAACATTAATACATATAAGCACGTATATATATATAATTTAGATCCAAAGATGATATAGGGTCTGGAATAGTAAAAGCTTAATACCTTTAAGAATAGGCATTTAATTTACATTCTCAAACGTGGTCAATAAGAGTATATATTCATCAGTTGAACAAAAAATGCAATCACCATTATGATATATCAATTATACTTAGTAAATATTGAAAAGAAATTACATGGGTGATACTTTAGTTTTATGGATTTATTAGATAATGATGAACAAAGACTCATTTTGGTGAAGGTTAAAACTTTCACTTAGTATATCTTTGTGAGGAAGTAAAATTTTCAGTTCATATGTATCACGCCATGTAGAAACATTGACCTCATAGTTGTAAACCGTTATTTCTAGGAGACAACCAAAACTTCAGCCATGAAGTTTCTAATGTTGCCTGTTGAGTATTTAATATCATCACAAAATAGTATACTCTTGAATGATATGTACAGACAAACATCCGTTTTGGCAAAGTACCTTACCTTTTGAGCTTTGCGTTTATCAGCTCGTTGATTTTGGTGGTAAATTCGACTAAAATTGGAGACAATAACAGGAACAGGAAGAGCTATAACTAATACACCACTTAATGAACATACGCCACCGACTATTTTACCAGTTATTGTTTTAGGTACAATATCACCATAACTGCAATAAGAAACAATTAGACAGTTTAGTACACTTCAAATAAATTTTGGAAATTTTATGAATTTCGCCCAAATGTTATCCCGTTTAATAAATATACATACATGTACTGCATCAATGATATTGATCTATTCTATGTTAACAATATGCTACTTTATGTTGATCTATTCTATGTTAACAAAAGGTTACTTTATGTAATAGTGTTGTTGATCTATTCTATGTTAACAATATTTTAATTTATGTAAAAATTATGTTGATCTATTCTGTGTTAACAATATGTCGCTTTTGTAATAATGTTTTTTTTTTTTTTTTACATATTATAGGTATACCTATTTTTTAATAACTATTGTTTGCTTATGTAATGAAACTTTTATTTGGTTACATCGATGATGTTATCATATGATCGTTAAATTTATTTTGAATATGAATATGAATGTTATTTCTTTTAAACTACATTTTACAATAGATGCATTTGAATTTCTAAGGAAAAATTGAGCACATGGTATGTGCTTTGTTCTATGTTCATAAAGTAGGGCGCTTAATATTTCTGCAAAGCAACATGGCCTAGTTAACAACCTTATCGTTCTGGTTCGAGTCCCAACTTACACATATTAAGTTCACAGGAATACATAGCTGATGCTGATAAAATTGTATTTCATAACAAATTCGTTGAAGATCATTGCAATGCCTTTGTCATTAAGTATATTTGTTTATTTTTGTTTTTTAAGTACATACAGGGATTGTTATAAAATAAAACCAGACAGTTATATTGATATCTATTACGATCAATATGTTGATTTATAGATTCAAATCTTATAATTAATTTTACAACTTTCAATTTCTCCAGGGCTGTGAAAACTATTTGATTCCATGGTAGGTACTTTCCGGTTACTAGTTGTGCATTAAGGTCAATATATCCTTCTTGGACAATTCCACCCCCTGCGTCAGTATTAGCTATGGCACCAGCTGAGTTTTTAAAAGATTGTATTTGATTTATAATTTCTCAACAACATTGCTGATGTTACATGGAAAATATTTGTTTATCAATATAACTGATAAATCTTTTATTTTTTATTTTTTGGTTCAAATACAAGCCATGGCTTTAACATGGTAGTCGTTTCTCTAGCGAACACCAGTCATGCGGGTCATAATATTAGATACAGATAACGGTCTGCAGTAAACAACCTTTGACGTAGTTTTGTCCGTTATATAATATATATATAATTTGGTTATTTTATAACAGCATTGTAACCGATTTAGAGACAAGGGATGTTTTTGGTTGATTAACTTATACCTTCATCACAAATTGTAATATTTTCGAAATGGAATGGATTCAGTTGCCAGACCAAGTTGACAATATTGGAGAAAATTATGATAGCACATCCCTTTAAAAGGAATCATTCAATCATAAATACCGGATATCCTTTCCAATTATTACCACGTAGTGTGATTGCACTAACTTTAATATCTTTTTCTTGCTCTATCGTCGCTTTTGTCTCTCCTTTTGTTCCCACTTTTGTTTCAATTAATGTACTGGTTGATCGCACCTCCAGGAACAAACAGAAGGCGTGAACATTTTGTCTTCTGAATTGTTACAAGATATCAATAAAGTTTCGATTTGTTTTCGCTGAATGATTGTAATCGATCCAATAAATAGTGCTTTGCTATGATTATATTATTGTTTAATCTTTTGTATGGGATTATTATTACAAAACGTATATGATATTATCTGATTTATACTTCAAAGAGATGTAGCACTACTTTCAGGCACATGTCGTGGTAGATCAATGAACATTACGGTCAGATGATGCATTGGTACACTGTGCTTACTCCTTTTATAGATTTTATCCTTTTAAATTAATTTTGACTAGGCTGCAATAGTGCATAGAAATAGAATTGTAAAATAACACCTTCAAATATCCGGAAGAAGCTTGTGACTAAATTTGGGCATAGAAAAAAATTGCATATTTTTGCAAATGTCAGTTTTTAAAGTCTCATATCGAACATAAAAAAATGCCTGGCATAGACTCAGAATCCGGATTACCCAATTACATGACAAGTAACAATTCATTATATAATGCTCACTAGAACCGAATGTTGGCATTAGACAATAGGATATGTTGATAAGATGCGAGTAATAGAATGCATGCAAATTGCATATTTCCTTCAAAACATACCTCTATCCCCTCCTATTTCTATATATGCAGATCCTCCAGAAAAGTGAGTTGTCATTTTAACTTTCAACGCAGATAACCTTTGACACACTGGGATTTGAATGCTTCAGCATCGACGGTGATTTCTAATTACTATTACAGATTAGCTTAACTTATAATTGGACAAAAGATAGCGAATATGCTCCGGCAGATGTAAACTAGATTCTGGAAACGTTTTTCTTCTAGGTAGTCGTCTTGGACTATACCAAAAACCAAATCCCTTTCCTTTTAGAGTCAATTGATTTACATTATTGACTTTATATAAGTATAGATTTTGTTGATTTGTTATATAGGCGAAGTCAATGCTCCGATACTTTTTTAATAATCCCATTTGAATCTAATATCATGAATATTGTTTTGTTTACATAAAAAAATATGGTTTACTTTTACAATTGAAATCGATTTGAATTTAACATAAATGAGCGAAAAATACACGCACATCCTAACTAATTCATTTAAAAAGTTATAACAAATACATATTTCAATCATAGATAGTCCCAGAACTTATTTTTTTAACTTTTCGTATTTACGTCTTCATATATTTTTCAACTTTTTTTGTCTATTGAGTTGTTTCAATATTTGTTTAATTTTTTAACACTTATTCTGGTAGTTGATGACAGAATGAGGTTGTTTTTACCGCCTATGTTTAGATTAACTAAGAATCTGATTAAGTGTGTTTATCTTGGCTTAACTCGTATTTATTTTCAAATGTTGTGAGGAATATGTGCAGGTTTGAATCTCACTTTCTACGATTCCTTGTTACTTAAGTATTTCAGTGAACAGAGATTCCTACTGTTTCCGTTAATAATGGTCCAAAGCTTCAATTTTAGTGATAAAAGGTCTTAGAATAAACAAAAAATTTGAAAACTTTAAACTTGGCTCTCTTCATCAGTAAATATACCAGCTGCCACAAATAAATAAATAAATATCTAAGAAAAATAAGTAATTATCAAAAAAGATTCAATGGATTATTGAAAAAAGGTTAGTAAACGTTTTCCAAAAATGATTTAGTTTCGTGAGTTTTCCAGATTTTAATGGATTCTGTTACTGTATGACACCTGTTAAGTTCACTGATTAATATACTCATTTTGACCATTCTTGAGAACTAAAATTTTATGTTCATGCCAAGACGTAGTATCCAGTCTAGAATTCAATGACGTTCAGTTGAGAGTCTGAAACTGATTAGACAATAAAGACGTGAAACACTGGTCAGTGAAAAAGGGTATTTCAAACTTGGTCGATAAGATTATATTCATCTAAAGAATAGGCCTATGTACAAGACGGTATATTCCATCAACTGAGTAAAACGCTGTTGGGGTGTTTCGCCAAATTAACGGTTTTGACACCAGGTATGAACAAAGATTCATTTTCGTCATGTTTAATAATGACATTTTTTTTTGCCATGCTAAGAGGTAGTATATCGATAAGTGTTTTTAAATATTATTGAGCTCGTGTATGGTCGTACTCATCGCAAACGTTTCGAAGTTCATAAAGTCATATAATGATAGGCCTAGGTGTGTTTCTACCAAAATCCCTTACATTACCCACTGCCTGATAAGAACAGAAAAGTAAACGTAAAGGAAAATATTAATGCCACCTGTTACAGAATATCTTAAGTCACCACATTCGTACAGAAATACACGATGATGATTTAGAAACTTGGGCGTGAAAGCAAATTATGCACCTGTACACCATTTTCACCTTTCGACCCGAAGAATAAAATTAATCTCAAGTTACCAAAAAAAAAACTGTAATTGAGGCATCATGAACAAGCTAAAGTTGTTAGTAAATCATGCAGCTCGTGTTCAGAACAAATTAGTTCTCGTGATATTTTCTACTTCATAAATAGGTCTGTTTATTTATTTTCTTCTATTTATCATATTGCTTTTAGAAAACATGTAATACTCATTGTGTCTGATGTCTAAATACTAAATTCCTACTGTAATACGAAAACACATCAGAAATGGTAAAGAAATGAATGGTGTTTTACGCCCTACTCTTCGGCACCTTGTGGGCTAATGAAGAAGGGCAATGCTATGCAGGATGCAATGAAAGAAATTTTACCAGGACAGTGGCATTATCCTACTCTTTTTGCAACTGTTGTTGTATCTTTTGAGTTACCTGAAAAATCCGAGAGTTCATCTCAACCATTGCTGGAATTGAAACCTGGAAGCTCAGGTCAGCCAGCAAGCGTCTAACCTAATAAGGCACTGCGTCAGAAATAATGTATTTTCATAATTGAACAGATTCCATATCTTTCGTCCATCAAATGGTGCTTGCCAATGGTTTTTGATTGCTTTGCAAAATTTAAGTGAATATGCCAAGCAAATGTATAATAATCATATGCTGGGTTTTAACATGATATTAAAGTAAGCCAACTTAACCGAAATTTCATTTTGTAGACGCAGAATTGACAAACATGCTTCTATTAGAAGTAATTTGATTTAACTGGCTGAGATTTTCTAGAAAGAGTCTCGGGCAAATGTTGATTGACAATGTTTAGCTATGAATACGTAATTTCCACACTTGCTATTACCATGGCCTCGAGGATGTTTGACAAATGGGGGCGTGGTTTGGACACGAGGGTTGTTATATGCCTTTGCTATTTCATTGCGAAAAAGCTGCATATGAAAAATTAGTAATTGCTATTCACGCATCACAGAGCACACACCAATCTAGAACAATCCAGAAAGACTGAATGGTGGATGGTTTCTGTCCGTTTTGATTAATTATTTTATGGTATATTTGTCAGTTTTCTGCTTGAAAATATTAATATGTAAGTGTTAAAAGTCATAAACATTAATCTGAAAGAGAACAGACAAGTTTCTTGAAGACCAGCGACGCTTTCATATTACACTGACTAACTTCATTATAACTGAATACAGTTATTCATTGGCTGAGAAAATGGATGGAAAAATGAGTAGCTTCATTCTAATACATTCATTTTATTAGGGAAAAAGTTCCAAGAGTTGCTGAACTCGAAGCTATTTATCTTATTAAGTTGCCACTCTATTACTATTCGTCATTTTCAACTAGTCACACCTTATTAATGAGAATTTGATGGTGTTGATGGCAAGTATTGATCGAGTCTAAATACAGTCCGCAACTTGACAACTAGGTTCAATCTCGGAGAAGATCTTGGCAACTTAAGTTGGTCAATTTCAAATAATATAAAAGAGAGCGATAGTTATTTCTATTCGGCAATAAATTGACCTAAATATTTACTCTGCTTTGCACCAATGTGACTCTCTGGTCGGTCAAACACCTTCATTGTCATATCAAAAATAGGTCAGCTGCAATAAATATCTTGGCGACTCCATCAATACTAGAGGTGATAATCTTGTAAAGACTCCCTCATGCGACCATTTCCTGCCAACTCTACTGTCGGAGGTGAAATAAAATTATTGCATAGCCCAATAACTGCCTTACTCACAAAGCAGACTATCAGGCTCACATGGAAATTCTTCCATACTATGATAATATACAAATACATTAACATGGAGTGTTGGATGACATCACCAATAAACTAGTCTGCTTATGCATGATTTTGCAATAGTGACGTCATAAAACACCTGAATTTTTAGTGGAATTGCAGGAACCACAGACGTCTGATTGAAATTTGGAATGTTACAAATTTATCTAATCAATGTTCTCCATACACAAAAAGCTTTTATAAAACCCCTTTACAATCCCTTTAAGTATTCTGATAATTGGTAAATGACCATTGAGAAAATCGGTCTTGGATCGGGACAAACTAAGCAGCTTTCTACCCACACAATCCCCAACTTGATTGATTTCGTACTCGATTGATGTGACGAATTATATAAAATAATTTCTTAATTCCAAAGCCTACAGCGGGTGATCATAGTTGATTAATGAACAAAAATAAAGGTACTGTGTGTTTGATAAAGCGGAAAGTTTGGTACTATGACTTGCAATGTTTGATGAAGATGAGAGTATAGTAGTTGTCAATGTTTGATGAAGCTGGTAGTATAGTAGTTGTCAGTGCTTGATGAAGATTGTAGTATAGTAGTTGTCAATGTTTGATGAAGATGAGAGTATAGTAGTTGTCAATGTTTGATGAAGATGAGAGTATAGTAGTTGTCGATGTTTGATGAAGATGAGAGTATAGTAGTTGTCAATGTTTGATGAAGATGAGAGTATAGTAATTGTCAGTATTTGATGAAGATGTTAGTATAGTAGTTGTCAGTGCTTGACGAAGATGGTAGTATAGTAGGTGTCAATGTTTGATGAGGATGGTAGTATAGTAGTTGTCAGTGTTTGATGAAGATGGTAGTATAGTAGTTGTCAGTGCTCGATGAAGATGGTAGTATAGTAGTCAGTGCTTGATGAAGATGGTAGTATAGTAGTTGTCAGTGTTTGATGAAGATCGTAGTATAGTAGTTGTCAGTGCTTGATGAAGATGGTAGTATAGTAGTTGTCAGTGCATGATGAAGATGGTAGTATAGTAGTTGTCATTGTTTGATGAAGATGGTAGTATAGTAGTTGTCATTGTTTGATGAAGATGTTAGTATAGTAGTTGTCAATGTTTGATGAAGATTGGAGTATAGTAGGTGTCAATGTTTGATAAAGATGAGAGTATAGTAGTTGTCAATGTTTGATGAAGATGAGAGTATAGTAATTGTCAGTATTTGATGAAGATGTTAGTATAGTAGTTGTCAGTGTTTGATGAAGATGGTAGTATAGTAGTTGTCAGTGCTTGATGAAGATGTTAGTATAGTAGTTGTTAGTGCTCGATGAAGATGAAACTGAAAGTAAAGCAGTTGATGAAGATGAGAGTATAGTAGTAGTACTTTAGTTTCAGAAAGACCTAAAAGCTGTTTTCCCAATACACCTGCCAGTGGTCTAATTTGTTCAGTTAATCGTCAAAAAATTACCATGTTGAATTTTACGATTAGATTGAGCTACGTACAGATCCATTTCGCTTCTTCAAATCATTTTATATAATATACAAGCCTCAAGTATAGGAATAATCAAGATGTTCTATAAATAGAGAATAATTGAATGAATAACCTTGAGTATTTTTCTACCTGTATTATTAATATCTTCATTGATTTCATGTCATATTGTCTATTTTTTTATTTCTTCAGTATTGTGTTATTCTTTAGATCGATTGTATAATGAAGCTAGATCAATCAGACGATGAAATCTTATGTTCTAGCTCTTTAAATAGTGCTGATGAAAATATAGACTGTAGGTCAAATATTCCACTGGAGTCTCTCGATGTGTTTTTACCATGCTTAATCTTTTCAAAACATCTGATGGTACTTCTATTTATACAACTTTTATTTCCGGTTTCGCCATTCTTTGGACGAGATTTTTGATTAACGGAACTGTCTTCCTTGTACGGATTTTTTATTCTAGATTATTGGTTTTGATATCCAACTGTTTGTAAGATAACCTTAAAGCGAATACATTGTTCAAATAAATTTGACGTTGCTAGTTATAGTGTTAATAATAACGTAAAACGTAAATACAAGGAATGACGTCTACACTTTGGCTGCTTAAATTCTGATCTGCCAGCAGAAGAATATCTATCTTATCGGCATAATAACCTTAAAGTGACAACATTCAATTGGTTCATTTTATTAATTATTGCAAAATGTTTCCTTTCCATTTTGCTGTCTTC
Organism: Nipponacmea schrenckii; assembly: GCA_030562195.1. Taxonomy (NCBI): domain Eukaryota; kingdom Metazoa; phylum Mollusca; class Gastropoda; family Lottiidae; genus Nipponacmea; species Nipponacmea schrenckii. The sequence goes on from JAUJPP010000005.1 coordinate 21,379,061, forward strand.
AGATTCTTTTAAATACATTAAAATCTTTAATATTTCATTGGCAGTGTTTGTTATCGCTCATATCGAAGAGGGTCTGATTAATACTAAGTATTGATAAATATTGACATCAATCATAATTATCCAGCTATAAGTGTTGAATTTTCAATCCAACGTAGACCACTTGCACGTTGTTCAATAATAATTATCTTCAATCCTTCATTGACGTTCTTCGAAACCATATTTTTTTATTCTAATTATTTCTTTGGCGGAATATTGGTTCAAGCTTATGTAGGTCATTATTTGAAATAGAATGGATTACAAAAGGGCAGCACATAATCGCATTTTATGAATAGTAAGGAGAGACAAGGGTGCCATTTAAATCTGACAATAAACTTTATGAGCATCTGGGAGAACAGAATTTCTATTAGAGACATATCGCCATTAAACTAAGTATTTATAATTATTACCGCTAAGTAGGCCTATGTTCCAAAATTACTTAGTTTAATAGATTAATTACTTAGTTTTATGGCTGGATTTGATTCTGTCATATAGCTTTGACCCCAGGAAACTGATAAATTCATTTCGACTAAGTTTAATACTTTATTTTTTTGGTCATCATCAGAGGTAATATTTCTATAATATATAATACATTTCAATCTAATTTATATAGGTGTATCTGTTGCCTTGAGTTTTCTCCCATACATGTAATCAACTTTCAGGATGTCTTGTAGAAGAGCCGACACAATGAAGCAATACAGTATGATAATTAACAATTACATAAAAAAAGTCACCGATATATTTCTCTAGTTAGGTCTATAGATTTTTTATACGTTTAAAAAATTGTCTGTAGTTTTCAAAGCAAGGATCAAAGTGGCACGTAGACTGTGCTTCATTGCAATCCAGTTATATACGTTTTGTTCATTGACTTAATATAGTTTTTTTCCTTGTTGTGTTTACTGTTACGGCACGTTTCTTTTCCTTGATTAAATCCAAATGGTAGATATGCGTGTGGATTTTCTTGGTTCAAGTTAAAAGTATAATTTCCCTGGGGAGAAATGGTCAGATTTGTCATGATATTGCGAAAAGGAGAAAAAGGTAGAAGATGAATTAGGTATTAACTGTTGTTTTCATCTATCCAGTAAGATTAATCTATTAAAGGTGATATCCTGCGAAATATCTTCCTACTCGTGAGGCAGTTCAAAAATTTAATTTAGCAAGACCAACTAAACCGACGAATTTTTGTAAGTAAGTTATTTGCAGACAGTACGTCCATCATTAAGAAATTAGAATCAATGGACTGCTGTGGGCTTTTACCAATTCAATAAATTGTATGCTAGAATATTGAGGATTGTCACTTGACAGTAATGCTATAAAGATCTCAAGTCGCGAATCCTATAAAGAAGCCTTAAGCGTTTAGAATATATAAAGACCTTTACATACACGAATTTATCGATGTCCGTAAAATCTACATTAACTGTATACAAGAAAAATAGATAACGAAGACTCCATTTAAGGGGATAAAACCAGAAGCTTTTAGCTGGAATAACTGTTAATTAGAAATGGAAAGATACAATGATTTGTTCAAGTCCATCTTTCGATTCCGACTTGGGTCTTATTTTCTCTGCTAATAATCTTCTGATCGTTTCTAAAGACTAAAATTACCAATCGAAATACCTATTACTCGCTATAACGTCAGGTCAATAAACGGCTGTGCTATAGTGTAAGGCGAGATGGAAGAAAATAACTTTCAGATCTTGCCGACTAATCGATATCTCTTCCGATCAATACAAGAATTTAGATGAAGTAGATCACAAATTCTACATGCTAGATTTACTATACTTTTCTTTATAACCCAGAATATAAGAAGCAATGTCGTATTTCAAAGAGATTCCACATATTTCCAGAACCCATCATATTGGATAAATCCAATTAGCAAGGGAATCTAAAAGTAGTGACATTAGGCGTTTCGAAGGTTAATTTCATAGAGAAATTTAACACAATCATCATAAATGATACACTCAGAATTGGACTGATATTGCTATAGCATGTTCACATCTTCACGATTAATGTCAAACTATTGTCAAACCATCTGTCGAGGCCTCCGTCTTGCTGTATGCGGTTGCGCACAATCGAAACAAATCACTGCATTTGAAATGATTGTAGTTTTACCTCCTACCCTTCTGCACCTTTTGGGCTGATGAAGACGCATTTGAAAAATTCCATGATACAGGAAAGTAGATATTGCAGTCAAGGTATTATACACAGTTTGTAATAGCTTGACAGTTTGTAGATGAGAACGTACCATTGAATCACAGTATATGCATGAGCGACTTTATGTAGGTTAAATTTTAGTTTTACACTGGAATATGTCCTAATACCATTAATCAAGTTACTATTGTTTTATAGAATTTACTTCCAAACCAGCCAAACAGTGATCATGTACAAACCACGCCCTCATAAATTTGTAATAATTCCTCGAGGCCGTTGCAATACTAGAGAGGAACATTGCGTATTCATTGCTTAAATATTGTCCAATCAAAATTTGCCCTAGATTCTTTCTAGAAAATCTCAGCCAAATTACTCCTTATAGACGCATTGTTGTCATTTCTATGTCCACAAAACGAAGTTTCAGTTAAGTGGGCTTAATTTAATATCATGTTAAAATCCTGGATATGATTATAATACACTGGCTTGGCATATTCACAAAGCAATCAAAAACCTATCAGATGTGGAATCTGTTGATTTATGAAAATACGTTTTTTCTTCCGCAGTGGCTCAGTGGGTAAGACGCTTGCTGGCTGACCTGAAGGTCCAGTTAATCATATCAAATTAAACTCATTTCCACGCCTACATAACGAAACCCCGTTTTGGTTTTGTATCTGTGTCGTAATAAAATTATCACATAGCTGCAGACAATGTGTTACAAAACTAAGTAAACGTACCTCATTCGTTTCTGGTGTTGTCGGTGATAATGATGTGCTAACGACCTGATAATCATTTTCTTGAAGATAAAATACACGACGCTAACTTGACATTTTGGAGATTTTTAAACAGAAATTATCCTTCCGGTATGACAATGGTTTGTCAAATCATATCAACATATAACTCAATCTCATTTAAACCATTATTACTTTTGACTAAAGAGTTTGAAAAGTTAACAAAGAAAGGACATGTTAAACGATATTAAACGATATAATATAAAATGTATACAACCAATTTCTTTTGCAGTCTTATAAGCAGCTCATAGTAAACATTTAGCCCCAACAATCACCCCCTCTTCAAACCTTCTTCAGTTAGCAAAGTTGAACAATTTGATACGATTTTGGCGCCTCTGAATCGCCAGAAAAACGTTCTCTGGGCTGCTAGTTTTCTAATGTCGTAAGGAATGGGGAGAACCAGGACAAAAAAATAAGGGCTCACGTACCAATTCAGTTCGGGCAATGGGGCTGCTCGTCAGGGGCTGGAATTTTAAGAATGCCCCGAGAAGTGTTATGTTTTTTACTGAGTTCAAACTAATTGCAGTTAATATAAGATAATTTAAAATACATTAAAATATCTGATAAAAGATAAAAACAAGTTCGATATCATAAAGGTTAATTTAAGGTTAATTAAGGTCACTGCACATTGGCAAAAGAGTTTCGAGTAAAAATTTGATTTAATAAAGGTCAAGGCAGGAATTATTCCAATAATCGTAACACACCATTGAATATATGTAAATAGTCTTCAGAAATACTAACTTTCTAAACACACATAGAATTGAAGGCCTTAATTTCGACGGTGAGGTGTTAACTCTATTTTGATAAGCTTAGCTTAAGATTTCCAGTTTCTGAAGTATGAATAGACCAACGAGGGTGAATTCAGACGGTTCGAGTCATTTTTTTTTAAAACAAACTGAACATTTATTCTTTTTTTTTTTTTGCTCTTGTTTTCTGGTCTGACCAAGACAACTTTTCTTGAAACTAGTAAGATTTATTAAATGATTCTGCATAATGGACACACAAATTATCAAACTTGGTCAATTAGAGTATATATTGATCAGTAAACTTTTCTGGTGTCACTAAGTAACAGAATCCCTGTAAATCTCGAAAATTCATAAAACTATTATTGAAAAAAACGTAATCAATTTATTAAGCGTTTTTCAATAGTAGGCCTAATTTGCATATTTTTTGGATTAATCAGATTTTATAAGGATTCTGTTATGCTATTTATGGCAACAGGGATGTATACTGGTGAATATATGCTCTTTTTCGATTAGTTATGTTCATTCTAAGACGTAGTATTCTTTTATGGATTTGTTATGTGAATTATAAATTAACAGGGAGAATTGTCGTTTTTAAAGGATTATCATTAATAGCAATCTTAGACTGTACAATTCTATCGACCAAACCATCCTAATGATGTGCTAATGTTCTTTTAAGTTTTTAGGTTTTCAAATTAGTGAGGAGTGCAGTTTCATCTCGACTTGAAAATCTGTGTAAATTAATTTCCTATTGGCCTACTCTGGCACCTTATTTGTGTTGATGTGCAAAGATGTGTCCGGTCCGGCATTATCCATGCAGTAAAGAAATAGTTGAAGCACACGGAGTACGGATTTGGTCACAATTCGGTTCCACTATCTTCTACTATATCGATAATCCCGGTTCGAATATCGTACCTCGTCAATATCGTACCTGTAGTCTATTCCCAGCTCTTGGCAACGCTATACTGAGAGAACAGATTCATTCATGCGGTCTCTTGTGATTTTACATAAACAAGCACAAGCATACGATCCTCAAGATTTCTGATTAAAATTATTGATATAAAGTTTCAATTCAATGCTTGTTTTATAATAAATGCAGTATTAAAGTTACAATGCGTAGTTTCTGAAAGCAACCTGATGTTGTCTTCGACTCTCTATTTCACTTCATTCTGATCATTTTCTTAATGAAGTGAAGTATATTTTATCAATAGATGAAAAGATGGTTTAATGAATATCATTGATCTTATAGTGATGATGTTAATTAAGCAACATGATACACGTCAATGGGCCAGGACACATGGCATGTATCTTCATCAACGACTTAGATTAGCACAATAAATGCGTCACCGATCGATAAACAATTTCCCCGTGAACAATGTACGGTATTACTTACTACAGCTACAGAAATTGAAGTTCCAGGTCATGTTTGGTTCCGATATTTAGCATGGGACCAACCAACACAATTCGTGACCATAAAACATCGGTGTTTAATCTGGATGGGCTGCCGTTATAAAAATTAACCAACCTTTCGGAGTCATGTTATAGATACCCCAACTGTTGATAATTAGAAATGAGCAAGCTACTGTCGCTTTCAAGACCAATTACCCTCATTGCACACTGCATTGTGTTGTCCATTATCATCATTTCAATAGCTTTTCATAAAATCTTGTAAAAGAATGTCGAACGAATTTGATCCAAGCAGTACATGTTACGACCTTAAACTATTATAGTGTTTTGCTAAGCGATATACAGAACACACATCCGTGTTTATTAGCCGTAGATAAATCATTCTTTTCGTCTCTTGTATCTATTTCCAATACATTTTATCTGAAAGTAATTGTGCTCTCAATAATTGTAGTACTTTTTGTTTATTAATTGAAGACTCGGTCCATTCTCCGATTAGTTACGTCTCGACCTTTATAAAATGATGGTCTGAGTCCGAAATTACTTTCTATCTTAACGACTCGTAATCTATAGAATGACCAGACAATTCAGTCATTATCCAAGAAGCCGTGGGAAGTTCTGTCCTTTTGTCAACTGTCTCCCGTATCCTGAAGATTTATAATTCAGACACACTCCATTTTAATAGAAACATCGAACTAAATGTCGGTGTCTGGATTCATTGGAAGTTCTGACCCAAGTGCATCATATTCATTTTATACTTATAGCTTTTATTGAGGTTTTTACGTATTCAATTGTAAATGGTGAGAGAAAAATATACAGGGATTGTATAGAAGTTTTATCAATTTTGTATGTGTATTAGAGACGGTGAAAGTAGATTTTGGTCCTAGCAGTTCCACTAAAACTAGTGATTGCTGACGAATACCAAAGCAATACTCATAGCATTTTAAAAAAACTTTTCAATTCTTTAAATATATTATTTTATGCGTAGATATACATCAAGTCAATTTAAAATGTTTCCATGAGGCTCTTACTGCGTGATTAGGAATAAAATTAAACCTAAAGAATTGTCTATTAGCATCTATCCATATATTTCCGAAATGATGAAAAAGAAAAACCCATCAAAAGAGTATATAGTACTATGTGGAGTTTACAAAAAGTACACGTCATTGTACAATAATGGTGCTTGTGACCAATGAATGCTTACAGAAACCATATGTTAAAATATTGTTAAAAGAACATTTCCAAACAGGGCGATTTATTTTTTACCTATTCATCCAGAACAATGACCTTTTTAAGTACAATTGTCAACTGCCAAATAGGGTGGTCGAGAACATAGCAAATGGATTTGACAGATCATAATTGGAATTCAGTTAAGCTTAGGAAATCGTGTCTACATTGGGAGAAAAATCTACTTAGCGTTTTATTGCCCCAAAATAACTCTGTCGTGAAGGCGAAATTTATCGTCTTGAAAAATGTCTTCCCCTCAAGATTGATGGAGTTGATTTAACTAATCGGATTGGAAATATGAAGGAGATTTTTCTTCCTCTATACAAGATTCGATATAATTGATGGCCTCCTAGACAACACAGGAAATCACTCTCGCGTTTACAATATAGCTAACTGGTGTCTTTTCTTTCCACCACCAATACAGTTGGCTATTACTTATTAGTTCCTACAAACTGAATACCAGCTCTCATTTATACGAGGTAAATGTGACGTGAGAGGTAATGCCGTGATTACCGTGATTGTCCCTACAATTCAAAGATTTAATATACAAAGCGAGTTTCTTCAAAAAGATTTTTAAGACTTTTATATAAGATGTACTTTGGTGACATACAATCTGTCCTACATTAAAAGTTCACTTGACTAATTTAATTAACGTCACGATCGTTATTCTCAGCATTTAGGCGAGCAGGGCAGGGGGCATCTTGAGGATGAGCAGGGGAGTGGGGATGAGCAGAGGCAACCAAATTTTTCAGGAGAGTTACACAATTCTTTTACTATGGTTGGTGATAAAAAAAATTGAAAGTTTGAGGGGGGGGGGGTATTTTACATGAGTCAGAATTGGGTCCAATACACAAGGGCATATTTCTGATGCAATACAATGATACGAAAAAAGCCATTTTACTCAATATAAAACATTTGAAACCGAAAAAAACAAAAACGTAAGGCACCAAGACACTACCAGAGCGGAACAATAACTCTTATTCTAACCGTTCATCTATAACTCGGCGGTTTTATTGTCAAATATCTAAGTGGTAATATATTCACCAGCCAATCGTATACAATGAATCATAAGTTAAACGAAGCCAATTTTACCACCATGTGAGAAAAAAAATAAACATGGAAGAAAATGTTTTACATGTTATAGTAACAGATGTAAACCAGTTGTTTTAACCTGAACATATATTATATTAATAGATTTTAAACATCAACTCACATGGTCAGTCCGGTTTCTTACATGTGTTCAGCCTGTACTGAAGGAAGTGCGAAGCTTATTTATATGGCCCATTAAGTTACCTGTTATTTACCTGTTTGTCGAGAGATACCTACTACTAAGGTGTTTTAACACAATGAAAATAATAATGGATAGGAAAATGTTTAGTTAGGCTACTCCCCAGGAACACTGTCGAATGCCAAAAATTACGATGGTTTTCTTATATATATTGAATTCAGGTTTCTTTTCATTCTATGGAAGAAATCGATAGTGTATTATTTTATGTACCTTTGACCATAGCAGATGGTTTAAAAATGTCTTCTTTCAAGAACATTAGGCTATCTGTCAGGTCATCCCTTTCGACCGGAAGAACTCAAGACAATGACGTCAAATTGAAATCATATGACGTCAATTTCGCTGCGGTGATACAGTTTTCTAGGTCTAATGGCGATTAACCACCTATGGATTTGTTCCAGACTAATCTAGTTTAAGTCTTGTTATCTGGGTCGCATTAGGGGGCACATTTTCAAAGATTGGACTTCTGAAACAGTTGTCGCATGATCCATAGGAAAATCATTACATAGCTCGTCAAAGAGAAATGGACAAACAAAATATGCATGAAGGCAAATTAGACCTTCAGGTTCAGGTTAAATGTTCTATAATAGGTCCTGTTATTAAATAACTGTGAATACAGTCCCATAGAAATCTTAATGAATGAGTTGAACTCAACTTAGCAGCAGAATATTGGGTTAATGAAGAAAGACATCGCAATGCACATTTAGACAGGTTGCCAGAACAACACAAACATCACGTTCACGTAGGCTACCTCGAAACTACCAAAGTTTTTTCGGTCCCAGCTACCTAGTCTGTTAAACTTTCAAAAGCTTAGACCGTTAGCCAACATCTCAGTGTTTCAACTACTAAGCCATCCAATCTATTAGAAAAATGTACCATTTCAAAAGACCAATGGAGAACTTCTAAACTCTTTTAAAAGTAAATTTCCATTATGGAATGGAATTCATTATTCATTTTTATTGTCATGACAATTTGAACAGAACATTACTATAATAGAAGCCCGCAGTGTACGGTGGATGAAATGTTCGATCAATATGAAACGAGGGCTTATATTAGAAAGAGTATTGGCCCGAGGTTAAATCCGATACGTTTTACTATCTGCAACTAATAGGAAATTACTTATTTGATATCACCGGTAAATGCTCGCAGAATTCTTTTTTATTTCTTCCGCTTTTATTTGGGTAATGTTTTTAATAGTTATTATTATCAAGGTATAACGAGTTATTAACTTGTTTTAACGACGTGCAGTGAAGAATTATGACGCAGAACGACAGAACTTTATTTGTGATAAGACAAATTCCTCATTATTGAAAGTTATGAGGCATTTTTTTTTATGTAATTTCGAAAATGATAGGTTGTTCAGAAAAAGAAAAAAAAACACTATTCATATAGTTACGGTAAACCATCTCCCACACATTCTTGCTGCCTGATTATTCGTTCAACGGTATTTTGTTGACCCAATTTCAGTATCGAGCCGCGAATAGTCTATTAGCTTTTTCCGAAGAGCCTTGGTGATTTAGACAACTTAAGCAAGAAAAGAAAACCTGCGGTGCTGTTTTGAAGCCCTGTCATTTTCGATTTGTCGAAAGAGTAGAAAATATTAGAATTGTATCTACAGAAAATAGTCGTGTCCAGATCCTTACTCAGAGTAGTCCTTTTTACTACTTGCTACTGTATCGTAAATCACGGGCATCCCAGGTTTAATCTTCTATATCGTCAAGGATCTTACAAAAGAAAACCAATTCCATCGAAATTTATAATTGCAACTGCTCATGAGTAAAATGTAGCAAAGAGGTTTTGACAGTAGTAAGTGCTCAAAAGTAAAAACACGACAGAATTTCAAGGTATTAATTCCAGATCAAATATTTTCACAAGTAATATTGATAGAATTTGACTTGATTTTAGGACATTTACTGTAAAATACTATATGGCTATACGGAATAAAGGTATTTCAATAAGTCTTTATATTAATAAAAGTTGCGACTATTTGTTATCTATAGTAATATTATTAGACTATAGAGACAGATCATAATAACAAATATTGTTTCAGTTCTCACATTTCCTTTTATAGAAATAATATGTTGCTATGGCAATATGATGATTAATGGGATTAACCAATGTTTATAGGATAGTAATCCGAGATAGTCTGCTACTATCATTTGAAAATCAGATCAGATGCAAAATTTAATGAGATATTTTAACTGACCTATCTAATAGGAAATATCGATTTTTTTTCTACTGGTTTTGAAATTACTAAAAATAATAACTCCAATTCAATTGAGATTGTATTACCATACTGCTAACAAATTACATTAAAAAGTGACTTAACTACAGTGATCCTTTCTACTGCCATGGAACAAGATTGCAGTGGCATTTAGAGAAGTGTAGCAACTCGTTAACTTGCAATAAAACAGGTCTTATAGGCACCAATCTATGGATGATCTTGTGCTGATCATTCTGACAAAGTTTGCATCATAAATCAGTGGTGTACAATTACTAAATATTGGGGACAATAAAAAAATAGATTCTCAATTGCCAAACCAACAACACAGAATCATCCGAATTGAACCAATCCAACTATCAACCATTATAATAATTGAGAAAACCAACGTTAACTTGTCATCTACCTACCTACAAGATGATCATGCTAAAAAAGGACAAAATCGGATTAAGAGTTGATCAATGTATTTCTAATATAATAATCATCATTTTGACTATAAGCCTTATTTAATATAGTTAGAATGTAAACTTATTATATATTGTTCAAGATATTGATAGTCAAACATCATAGTACTTAGCGATTACTAATCAAATATTATTACTATTTTGACTGTTTAGTTCTTTGAACTTGAGTCTCCATTGGTTGTGATTCAGTTTATAATAGATCTGATATATACTGATAATGGTACTAATAGTCTTATGGTGATTCAAGTTGAGAACATTCAACCAATATCAAAACTTAAAGATGGTCCATTCCACAGGATCTTTTTTTTCTCGCTGCCTTATATCCTTTTTCTGACTTATAGCCCTGCGTCCTTACTGAACTGTAAATTAGTTCAAAGTATGTTAAGGTCAATGTTAGTGTGGTATAGGCGTGAAAGAGGCGTCAGATGCCGCACTGTGGTCGCCAATTATTATTGTTGAGGTCGCCACAAGATAGAGAATGTCTATAGACAACAACGTAACATCTTCATAAACGCAATACCAAGTGTAGCGCACCAGCCCAGATATATTTTTAGATACGCACCATGGAAATGCAATATAGGGTTATATATCACCCGCTCATGGCGATTTCGTCACGTTTGGCAGCGACCAAGCACATTTTAAGAAGCCATAAGATCTAAAAATCAACCCAGAATAGAGATATACCACCAGTTACAAGAACATTTATCAAAAGAGTGATAAATCCAATATTGTTATGTGATCTCTATGCATACCCAGACTTCCTAAAAAACCCACTGTATTTCTCTTTTCGGAACACGTTGACAGTCTGGACGCTTTTAAACTACTACAAATTGAAAACATTAGATAATGATCAGAAATCTCAAAATGGCTTTAAACAATACTGGAATTAAGTTCCAGCGCATGCTTGACATTTAGGAACAAAGAGATATACTCCCCTTTTGTTCATTTATGTAAATTACACTAGTCTTAACGATTGTTGAATTGTTCATTCAGTTTTATATTATTCAATTCCAATGCTTGTCAAAAGCACCAAGCTGAGATTGTGCATTGTTGACCGCTAATTGTTTACTATTGCGTAATTTCCGTTGCTATAGAAAAGCTTGGGAATATCAATTTAAATATCAAGCATATTATAGCTATAAAGATTCGATTAATAACTTCATCAATCGAACTTTGATGAACATTAATTAAAGATAAAACCCTGAAATATTCATACAGACTGTTGGTAAATATGCCGGTTCAAACGACCATTAGTGTGAGTTTATTTTTGAATCCAGACTTTTGACCTTTTTATCTAATGATCCACGAGAAATAAAAGTCTTTTGTATCCGAATCGAACTTTCTGTCAGCTATTCTTGTCCAAGAATCACGTGATCTTCATCAGACTCTATTTAACGTGATAAAAACTGGCATAAACCGTCTGTCAAACTAAGAGAGTTGCGCAATCGTCACTTCCGATGTGGTAATAACTACAGAGACTGTGATGGCAATTCAGAATTTAATTTAGAACCGCAAAGTTTTTATTTATCAGGAATGATTCAACTTAGTTTCAAGGTAAATTAAAATTACTCTCAAAGTCAATCAATATGTTTTTTAAGACTTATTTTTGGTTAAGTGCAATACCATAGAATGTTGCTAGTAATTGTCGAAATGATATTGATAAACAATGCTAAGATAAACATAACTAGTTTGATATCAACGCTACATTATCGACTGTAAAAAGGTAAGAAGAAACACATTACCGGGGGGCAACGATTTTAACTATTTTCTGCCTTGACCAAAGGACAGCTATGAAGTGGTCTTTACAAGCATCGACGTTAATATCAGGGAAAAAACTGCTTTTCAATAAGTTTTATTGATATTCTGGCCATCTTGGCTATCGAACTACGTACACGTAACAGTACACTAAGGAATTCATCATTATAAAATATAATAGACAATAAGATACAGTCGATGTAAGTAATGTAAGCAAGATTGCTATACGATATTAGTCAATAGATTATTTCTCCACTCGATTTACGTAATCAGTCTTAATTCACTCCTTGCTTACCATTATCTCATGCCGAGTTATTGGCAAGGCGCCAGAGAAACTATTAGGCTGACGTCGGAAGCTGGCAGAAGGGTTAGCACTGTCTATGCTTACATTAACACTGTAGTGTTATTACTCACACCCTTCTCAATGTTCTTTATTTGCTTGAATACTTTAAAAGGTCGCCTCAAGTTAAGCCTTACACTTAAATCTTTAATAACGTATGTCAATCACTGCCAAGACTATGTTCGGATGCTAAGCAACGCTTTCATGCAGAAAATGGAATCTGCTATAGTTTGACATGGAAAGAAATATATTGACCGACAATATTACTTTAATTAACATTACTTTACTCAATTACCCACAAAGTTTTGTCTTGTATTAATATTGAAAGACGGTGGTTTATATTGAAATTTGATCGATCAATCCAAGGCCGACTTGATACCATGACACAGGATGTTTCACAAAATATTGAAAAAGCCTCAACAAGTTCAATTTCGGCGTAACACGGCGTTAGGAAATCGTATCCTTCCTGGCAAGTACAGAGAAGGCGCTTAAGTTAAAGTTGTTCAAAGAATTACTTGAAGAAATATTGGGTTGGTATATGGATGAGAATGAGACTGGAGACTGGGACCATCGTCAATTCAAAGAAAGAACAAAATGCGAGCTCACATTTATGTGCTGTCGCCTTTTTCAGTTCACATTGGTGTTTAGACTGGCCTAGCAGAGTTTCGTACTCTAATTAATGAACAGCTTAGATAGAACAGTTAGATACAGAGATTGCGAAGAGGTCTTCTTAATCTATTATGAGGACAGTGACAGCAGCAATTTACACCAAATCAGTTATCAGCTGTCTGGATACATATACAAACCTCTCCACAATCCCTTTAAATTTGTGTCACTTTAATACATAGACCTACGGTCATGTATCTAAAATTTCCAACTGTGCTATTTTCAAAATCTTTTACAAAATAGCACATGTATTTCGAAACAAAAGAATTCATAACATTCAGAACCATGCACCTGTGTTACGTATTCGTACTGAGTATAGATGTTGATTTATTTTTTATGTTTTATTCAAATGTTGAATTTACTGTGCCAATCGTTAATAAAATAAATAATTACATATAATATAATGAATTCATCACAGGTGTTTGAACTAGAGTAGCTTTATTAAAGGTATAGCTACAACGAGTACAGGCTACGAGTCTAATTCGGTTTACATGTTGGTAAAATAATATAATGGTGCATTAGATAATATGGTTCAGTTATTAGGCCTACTTATTAAAGCTACCGGGCAGCAGCAACACTGTCGACATCATCTTTAATCCGAATCTTAAAAACTACTTTATCTGCTACTATAATGTATAATTTTGTTTACATTTCTGTAGATCAGTAATGATAAAAAGCGCTAGTTGTTGCAATAGGACAATAAACCGAGACCATTTGTGCTACAGGCTGTAAACCTTAAAGATCCCTCGACAGTCTGAAATTACAGAAAGAGGAGGCCAATGCCACTGTCCTGGCGAAAAGTGCAGAAAAAAAAAGTAGGACGTAAAACTCATTTCATTTCATTTCTAGTTTAATACTGTACTGCAAAGCACATCTATATTGTATCACTATCTGTACACCATTCACAAGAAACATGATTGTTCTTCCTGGTTGACCATTGAGCGTTTCTATCCAAAAACATTCTTAATATGTACCGAGACGTTGTTTTGTAGTAAGACAAAAACAAGAGCGTACAGCGCCGTGAGGACAAAATCTACTTTATCAATGAGTTATTTTGATAATGATTCTAAGAAATAAAAAGCTTGTTTTCTTTCTTCAACGTGGTATTGATTGGAAGCTTAACTTAGTTTTCTAGAAACAACTTAATGGGAATTGCTAGCTGAGACCAATGTCACGTCCTATTCTACCCTCTTATAATACAAATAATTTACTAGGATAACCTTCAGTTTCTTTTCTATACATTACTTTATTCCTAATTTCCTGGGCCATTTATACAGAGTGAGCAGATTCCTTCTTGTTCTTTTAAGACAATAAATATTTCTTTATCCAATCAGTGATATCACTGACTTATTGATTCCAGATTGTTATAGTTCTGTTGCCAAGACATATACCGGATGATTCACAAGCCCCCCCCCCCCACACACACACAAACTTTCATTCTTTTATCATTTTACATTGTGAAATGAATTATGTAGCCCCACCTCGACCCCTTCACATAATTCGTCCTGGAAAAGCCACTGTTAACAAGTACCTATTATATATAAATTAATGGAGAAAGAAACCATTTTAATAACTTACTCGTAAGGAAAATTGAAAGTGCCTTATCAAGGGAATAATAATTAATTGATTTAATTAGTGAAGTTGAACAATCTCGAGAAAAAAAATACCAATTTATTTATTTTTTTTTTGAACTTCTAATATATTATTATTATGATCTAGTGCAATTTATTAGTCGCATCGCGAAATCCATCTATAGTCACGAAACACTGGATTCAAAGTTACTATAAATAATTAGTTAACAAAAAGTGACAACCTGTACGCTGAAAGTACTTCCGTTTTCTACCTTAATGAAATTATTTGTCACGTGATTGTCAGTCATTGTGATAGTAAGACTTTCACAACCAATTTTTAGTCATTATACTTTGAGGCTAATAGTACATATTTACATAACAGAGAGACGACGAAAGGAAGATTGATAAATTAAAATATGGATATCCCCCCCCCCCCTTCTCCTCTCCCAACCTTCTCAATGATTATTATATAAATATCAGGGAAAGGTGAACTAAAATTGTACAATGTCTCGACGTTAATTCACTCAATTCTAGCCTGAACCGATAATTTGACATTTCGGTTAATTATTAAAATTTGCCTCAAAGGAACCGTCGTATTTTTTTCTCGAGAACATCATTAAAAAGGAAGAATTCTCAATGATATTTGGATTTTCTTGACCTAGAGTATAATCAATTATCAATTCTGATTTCCATGTCCTGTTTTAGACGCAAGTAATTTAGTCTGAAGAGAAAACGGGCCTAAAAACCGATCATTGATCTGACTGTAAGCCGTTTGAAGGTTCCTGCTTGTCTAACATTAGCTGCCTTTTACATTGATTTAGCGTGGAGCAATATGACTTCAGTCGCTTCACTTTGAAGATTTGTTCTACAAATTCTTAAACTTATCTTTGAAAAGCGATGTAAATCTATAGTTAACCTCCCCATCTTAGTTGTATTGCCACAGATTATCAGGTGGAAGCGTTACACTACGTCCAATAGAAACGCTTTTCAAGGTCGTCAAAATCTTGCAAGCACCAAAGCCATGTTGAAAGAAATATTTTAATTAACACACAACAGTTTAATTGGTTAAACCAAAGTTTGTGATTTACCCGTCAGATTTAAAGACTTTCTTTATGTGTTTTTAAATTTCAAAGATATAAATAGTGGTTGTTAATTTGTAGCTGTCAACAGTTAGAAAGAACTCAACCAATAAACATTATCATGAAGATAAGTAAACTAATAAAAATAAATAAGAACATACAACACACATTACCATAGATGAACTACATTTACAAACCACCAACCTGGTTACAGTCAGGCATTATTTGATAATGCGAATCTAAGGTGTACTTGAGGATTTTGCATTTTTACAGAAAAAGAATCGCTTTCCCCCATCATGGTTAAACCTCATACTTTAGTATATTTACTACAGTGAAACCCCTCAAACTGCATCTTCCATAAACCGGCTTCCCCTGTAAACCGGCATATTTGAAAAGCCGAATTACTCTTTAATACATAGGAGATGAACCCCGGTAAACCGGTACCCACTTCCGGCGTCGAAATCAAGCCCCAAAGTAGTTAATGTATGGTTAATTGATCTCTTTCAACGGCATCTGAATTCGTATTAATTGAAGTTAATCCGTTGACGGCATAAAAATGAATATAACAAGTGCTTATTAATCACTAATCCAATTAATTACGCTTTTATGTATTACCACTGCTACGGGGAAAACGGCAACCCCTCCAAACTGTTACGGGTCCGACAACCTGTCGGTTTAGAGGGGTTTCACTGTATATATAATAAGTTTTATTATTCATTTCTCTTGATAACTCTGCCAGACAAGACAAGACAAGAGCTGCAGTCTTTATATGGAGACCAAAACATTTTATGTAAATTTTAAAGGGCTCGAGATTTCAATGGTCACATGAGATACTGGAAAGTTAACGAAGGTTAAATTTCGTGATTTAACATGGAAACAGGTGACAAATGAATTGGTGGACTAAGTCCATATCCGTTCAAAAAACCAATGAAATCCAAACAAATGTGGGCCCTTTTTACCTGCATCAGACCTATACGTATACTGACAGAACATTACACCCACCCTATAACAAGTTATCACACTGAGTAATATACATTTGTCTGGAGACAAGCCAGGCCACACCCCTCGGTTCAAGCTGTGTTTGAAATGTTCCACAACTTATATTACCTTATCAAACTAAGTAATTTGTAGAGAAAATTACCCGCTTTAGATAACTGATTGTTTACAGACATACGTTTCAAACCTGCTGTGGATTTTATGTAAGATGTACTAGTTGATTTCAAAGGATTTAACGTCTACACGAATTTTTTTTCTGTCTAGATTAGCTATTTACGGCATCTTTGCCTTTATTTCATGTAGTTTACCCAACTATTACGTGTCTTTTGTATCCACATATACAATTTTAGTTGCATACCTGTTGACATTCCAAAATCATTCCAGACATACGTTTCAAACCTGCTGTTGATTTTATGTAAGATGTACTAGTTGATTTCAAAGGATTTAACGTCTACATGAATCCCGCATCTTTTTCTGTCTCGATAAGCTATTTACGATATCTTTGCTTGCAGTTTACCCAACTATTACGTGGCTTTTGTATCCACATATACAATTTTAGTTGCATACCTGTTGACATTCCAAAATCATTTAATTAATGATTAAAATATGTTATCTTAATTATGTATGTGTAGCGGGGGACACTGATAGAATTAATTGCACCTATCCACTTTTCAATCACACGTTTGTGGTTCCTGCAATTCCACTAAAACTAAGTGTCTGGCGACGACACTAATCAAAAAGATCTCGTGTTATACAAGAATATATTGTGATTTGTGACTCTAAGTTTTAGTGAAATCGCATGAACCACTGACATCCGCTGGAAAATTCCTTTAAGACATAATTAGACTCTGGTTGAGATCGGTTAAGATTTGTTTAAAGCGATGATTTCATATGAGCACCACTGCCTTGACAGTTGCAGAAAAGAATCTCGGAACTTCAACACGAAATACAAGAAAGATAGGCATCATCCGAATTCCAACATGAGATACTCAACGAATGAAATTGTATTAAATAATTAAGTTAAGTTAAAAAGGCAACGAGGACGGCCTGTTACAATAATCAATAAAACGACACAAATAGATCGATACAGATACAAAATAACCAGCAAAATACCGACTTGAAACTATAATTTATAATGTCCATATATTTCATTTTATTAAAATCAATAAAGTCTACTATAATAATTTAACAAATTATTCAAAATTGAAAATTATTTGGCTACAGTGGGTGGATATATCATTCCGATGTAATTTCCATAAAAAATTTGAAGTGACAATTTTCTAAGCTCGTGATACCAATTTTCAACAAGATGTTCCATCATGAAATAATTTCATGATATATTATGCCCATACATTTAGGTAATAAATATGAATCAAACGATGTAACCTATGTTTAACCGACAGGCTTTTCCATCACGATGTCCCAAAGCACACGTCTTTAAACAAACCTGTCTCGAAATGTAGACATGAGAATAAGTTCCACGTATCCAAATGGAGTAGTTGCAAGCTTACATAGGTCAGATGTCTACATAGCGTGAAACTCTGAGTAACAACATGTTTGAGGTTGTTTTGATATTTCTAATAAGAATAATATAAAGAGCTTTGATCAACGAAATATGTTATCCACCATTTCCGAAGATACCCCGCAACACGGCTCGGTAATAAAAAAAAACTTCGAATTAAATGCAACTGGTGTAAGACTGACTGCAACTGATTCACGTCAGTATAAATATGATTATGGCGTGGGCTGAATGATACAATATATCAATATTTAATAGTATATTATTTTTATGGTCGTATAAATGCTAACTTGAATATCACCACGAACTTTATAATAAATATTAAACACCGGTTCTGAGTTGATATACATCAAATACAGGCATAGTGCATTATTAGTAATTGTCGATCTTGTGGTAGAGTTGTAGGGTTTCAACTTTTTAAGTACTAAACTGAAATAGACTCTTAGTGTTCACTAGGTTTTCTAAGATTGCCACATTTGAAGGGATTGTAAACAAGTTTTCTAAAATTTGTATGTTAATCGGGAACACTGATTTTGCACAATGCAAATTTTCAATCGGACGTTTGTGGTTCCTGCAAGTGCAAAACTAAACTAAGTGATGTCTTATTAAGGCCTTGTATAAGTGCAATTGTAAACGGGCTGAAGTTTAGTGGTATTGCAGGAACCGTAACAAGAAAAAGTTGCTGATGAACTAAAACATTTCTATGATAATGACAACGATGCTTAATAAAGAAATGGTGGTTGTCAGGTTCTAAGCTATGTCATTAAATGTTATATACACCTTTTTTATAATGCCGAATCCTTTATGTCTTGCATGCAGTTGTATTGAAAGTAATTTTGGCCAAATAAAATCCTTGATTTGGATGTCATGACTATGTTTAGCTGAAATTAAAATAGCGTTGAAACAAAACCAGTATAGATACCGACAAAAACATTCAACCTAGATTGTGTTGCTTGTCTTTAAAATTGTCAACGCTGACCAAAATGTTTGAATGTATTTGTTGAAAATTGATTACTGTGACCCAAATGAATGGAGGTTTTAATGATCTAGGCAGATTTGAACCATTGACAATAATGGTAGGGGTAACAGCTGTTTATAAATAGCATTATTAACAACCACAAAACTCTACTTTTCACAGGCCATTTACAGACTTGTTGATAAATTAAAATAGGATAACCTACTTTATTCGGAAAATAATGATGAAGATTCGATTTCGATATGATAAATGTAGGTTACGAGACAATGCTACGAAATGCTGAATATTAATTTTCTGTTGTACTTTAGAAAGTTTGATAAACTATAGCTTTATAATTGAATACAAAAAAGTCTGTTTCTGTTATCAAAAGTACAAATCATTTATTACTACATTATGTTATTCAGAACACTAATCAAAATGGACCATATAGAGACAAAGGTCTTGAATGCCACTTCCGGGTGTGTTCGGAAATCTTTCCATTCCAATTAATGTAGAATCGGAGTGATGCAAACAAAATACACGTACATGTGATTGGGGAGAGCTATCATCTACAATCTGAGCATGAGCACAGCCAACACATCTTGTCCTATGTTCAGGACAAGATAACTGCTCCGACCCAAAAAACTCTAACGAAAAGTTTAAAGAAGCTACACTCCATTCAAAAAACATGCAAACAGCAGCCTGAATTTAAAAATACATGGACATATTTTACAACATTCTGAAATGTGTAGCCTTTTCATGCCCGAGTGAGAATGGCGTGCTCCCCTCAGTCGCATTTTACAAAAAAGTATCTTTAGATAAAAGACTTAAAGAAACTTGTTAATAATTTCATATAGATTGGAAAGTCTACGATTTTTGCTTGGGTTCCTATTTGTCTATTCACTGTTTTATAATGAAATATGACACTATCTAGAAATATAAATAAAATTGACTGGCATATATTGTATGGCATATTGATCATTATTAGGCCTAATTCAATTAAAAATTGGAGACGAACGCTCTGCCCGTCTATATATACTATGGAATTCCTGCTTTCAAATGGATTGAACCTCAATATAAAAGCTCGGGGGTTGTGAGAATATCTTAGTGATAGCACGATAGTGTTTTAGTAAATGTTCAATTTTCTCCTATAGCCATTTTTAACAATAAACCATCTTTACCTCAGACAGTTAACAGTTTTTACTTGGCATCCACGAAATAAGTTTATTTCAAGCTTCTATAGTTTAATAAAAGAACTAACATAAAATCAATATACCTCTAAAATAACTCCATGTACCGTTTTATATTCCCAGGGCTTTTTTCTCAAATTTAATTAAGGTTTACTTGATCGAATTGAAAAATTTGTAGATAACACGGCATGATGCTAGCATTTTATTCACATAATACTCGATTTTTTATCGACGGAAAATATCGAATCTGTAGAAAGTGCAAGTGCACAACGACGCCCCATTTAACATCGTGTACAAACCACGACCTCATTCGTCCTAAGCCACTTATCCTCAAATAATACTGTGCAACCAAAATTGGCTATAGCATTTTTGTAATCGAATCTAGTGCTTTTTTTCCATGACTAAAAAGCAAAAAAAGAAAATGTAAAGGTCCTAGTTAAATACAGGTTAATTAGACCATGCCAAAACCCTTATTGGGATATGGGGAAAATCAAAGTAAAGATCGTTTCAATGACGGCCAAACAAGTGACGAACTAGGCCAAGGCGAAACTAAAACCTTTAACACCGAAATCCAGAAGTCAAATTAACGTAATCAACGAGGTAGACATGTAAAATAGGACACTTCAGAACTGCTAGAATGCGAGTCAACATTAAACGTTAAAATTCATTGAAATTATATATGATATAATTTTTTTTTCAAAAACAAGCGTTACTTTCCTACGCGAAAGAAATAAACTTGATCTGTCCAATCAGATACTAGAAAACATTATCCCCCTGAGAACGGCAATCGATTTCTAGTCAACCAATTTGGAATGTTTTTTAGTAGAATAAAAATATTTTTGGGGGAAAAGTTCATTATCAACTAATTTGATCATTTTTTATAGCATTAGTTTTTTTTATCTTTCTACCTTAACATTTATTTAACATCGTTATTGAAAAACTAATGACATTATAAGTTATTTTACTCTACTTGTTCCATTGTTGGTCTTTATTAGATTCAGATGTACAGTAAATCATGTTCCGATCTAAACTAAATCCACTGTGGGAGAATCTGGAAAGGGTCGTGTGGTGAAGATATCAAAGTACACTATATTCCGGTTTAAAACAAAAAGTCGTTTATCAAAAGACCTTAAAAGGCTCATTTTTCCATATGGGTACTTTCTTGTGGAAAAGGTACCTCGAAGGCCCTTTAATTAACATTTAAATTCTGGTAAATTTTAAGAGGCGTCTTAAGTATATTTGTATAAGAACTTTGTATTTCATAAAAACGTCCAAAAAGATTGTTCATCAAAAGACAGTCTTGCGGAAAAAATACCTCCAAGGTCCATTATTGCGTATTTACTAAATTTATTTTCAGTAATTTGAAAATTGTACGTCAATGGCGTTCAAAATAGAATAATATAATGTTCATTTTCACCCAATCATTTAGGTTCAATATTTCTCGTTAAGTGTAATGAGTGCTTTGTAGATCTGACCTCATAACTGAAGTGAAACTGGCTATTTGTCTAACCTGAGTAACTGTAGATCTAGCTGTTTACATCGTCTTCAAACAGAGTTTATATTCAATTTCAATTTCTATAGCGTAAAAAACTAACATTTCTATCATTTTGCCAGGAAATATTTTGATCTTTAGCTCTGGGGGAAATCTAATATTAACAAAAAATCATTTTCAAAGAAAAGGTACAGAAACGTGTACTGTGTTACATGAAAACATGCCACGAAGTGTTTATTCCGGCTGTTGGTTATTACTCTCTTACCATCTCAACAGATCAATCTGAAGTTCACAAGGTTCTAGATAACCATGGAAAAACATCTATGGTATTCAAACGCTACAGGTAACACAGAGACTGTTTTTAACTGGATACTATACAGTTCTCAAACGGACCAGTTCATGGAAATGTTTCAATCAAATGTCATTATTTAAAAAAATGAGAGATTATCAGTCAAATTCAACATTTAAGAGCAAAGGAAGCAGTAGTAATTCCTCTTGATCTTCGATAAGTCTGCTTTTCACTCCATGGTAAGCAACAGTAGAGTTCATTCACTAATACCAATAGACGAAACTGAATAGCACCATCCCAGCTGAAGACGCAGATCAGTTAGTGCAGATTTTGAAACCATGCAGAGTACAGACAGTCTGGTATGTATGAGTAAAATTTCTTTTGACACCTGAAGTTTAAATTTAATATTCAATAACCTTGACTACTATAAGTAGCACCTAACATCCAGGTGTAATTTATTTTTGAGGAGAAACTGAAGCTGTTTGCAATCACCGATGATGTATTGGAAACCTCTGACCTTTTAAATGTGGAGAGTGGCGACGGGGGAATTGTTTGAATATTCTGTTAGAATGGCTGATGTTCCTCCGTGTGATGCTTAGTACTCTTTTACTCTAATTTTTTCACCTGGTTACAGATTTAAAGTGGTTAATGGCACGGCACTGGTTAAACCCCAACCACGTGTTTCCAGGTAAATGCCATTCTTCTTTTTACGCCGTCTCTTGACAAAAACATAACATTTTCTTATCAAAGCGTATAATGGTTTATAACATAGCAGGGTTACGTTAATTTTTGTTTTATCTTGTTTCTTTTAGGCCTGAAGAATCTTGCAGACTTTCTTGTTCACAGATAATTCACGTTTTTTTAATGGCACCACGAGGAATACCACACTTACCTTGAAACAATTTTGGCATCTGTCTAAAATGCAATCGTTTTAATTTAAAGCCTACGTTCTTAATCTCTGTACGAATGTTATCAAGTGAACTGTTCATAGGACTTTAGCAACAATGTCAAAGTTTTTGAAAAAGAATCTTGAAATTGCATCTCACATCTTTTGTGCAGAGTTACATAGTGCCAGTTACCAATTGTTGGTACAACAATGGTGGTATGCTTTTTATCTGTGAACTATGTTTTTCAATATGCAATGCAATTCGTATAGAAACCTACTTCACAAGACACTGATCTTGCTAGTTTTCCTGATCTATTACTGACTATACCTTGTGGTATTTTCTTTAAAAACAATGGTTTGAAGGCTAAAGAAACATCGTGTTCGTTCCAGTATCTATTTGTGTCTTCTAGCTAACTCTTTCATTAACATGGTCTGGTATAGATTTATCGTGTTTAAATACAGTAAGCCTAATGGCATATCATAACAACTTTCTTTTTATTCATAAATGTTGCGTCAGGTTTTGTAACACTTTTGATCAATTACATGATAATGAATTGAAATTAGAGTAGCGCTGTTTTTTTGGGTTTTTTTTAGAAAAGGCAAGGCTATAATCAGTTTGAATGGGCTAAGCCTACTTTAGCATTCCCTGTCATTCGACAACATGTAACCTACAAAAATGAATGCAATTAAAGAACTGGCACTGTTTCTGAAACCTATCGACAGAAAATGTTTCAATAATATTGTGCAGAACCTTCCTCACGAACAATATTGGCACTAATTCATTGACTAGGTTACCATGACCTGCTGAAAAACAACTTGTTGGAAAAAAATCAAGATGGCGTCGTTTTGACGTCTGTTCATTTGGTAAACAGACGTTAAGAATAACTATTTTACCAACATCATTTAGTAAGAAAACTAAATCCACTTCTATTTTCTTCCGCCAAAATATTCCACACATATGTCATACAGACGAAGAGTTAAGCTGTAAAAATGGCCAAGTAAACAAACAGAAGATTCAATAGAATGAGATTTCTAAGACAAACCACTATAAGGATTCTGTTTTCACTGAAAATATAACACTAACATAAATAGTATACATATTTTCCAAAAGTTGATAATAATCAGTGAAAAGACTATTCTGATGTGAACTGTTATACATACTTGGACAAGTTTTTAAGAAATCGATATATATTATCATTGAAAAACGATGAAAAAAATGACGTAGCCCTACAGAATATTTAACTGCAATAAAATTTAATTGCCGTAGGCTATATTTAAATCTATGTGTATACAGTTAGTAAATGCAGTATTCAGACAAAGACATCATCGACCCAACTTACCTACTCCCAATTATAATAGAATTGACGTAACGAAGCTCGTTACTAGTCTGAAAACAAGTGGTTAATATACAATTTTCTTCATGTATAATGATGGGAATAAATAACTTTTCACAGGACAAATGACAAAACATAACAGTAAATTTCTCTAGTGGCAATATATCTTAACATTCACAAATCACAAACTTCCTATATGGCAGCTACTAGTTGAGAAAATCGATCAAGAGATGGTCGCTTGGGACTTGACAAGTGGCAAAAAGAAACTTAAATAGAGAAGACGAAAGTGGTTTTAGAATTTTTGATTTGCTATAAATTAATTATCAAGTTGATGGGCTTTTGCGATCTCTCGGGTGTAACTCTGACACCCACCTCACAAGAGAAAGTTTCTTTTATATTTTATATAATGTATGAAGTCTTCAATTTCAAGCAATTTGCTTTTGACGTCATTTTCATCTTGGTCTATGTTGACAAAAAATACCTTCTAGGGATAAAACCTTGCTCTGTGGTATCTGTCTCTGCCTTGGCATCCAGAATAGCTTACTTAGCTACGGAAATCCGTGATTTTTATGGGCCTGAAGATAAGATCACAGAAAAAAAGAGCATCGTCGGTCTGACTATTGAGTGAAAATTTCAATACATGTCATGCTTTTGGTGGAATATTTTTAGGCTGAATGTTGACTCAGTGATGATGTGTCACAATCATCTTGCAGGTTTATAAAGGCGAAGCAGCTTTTATAATTACTGCGATACAAACTGAAACCAGGCAAATATAAAAGTCAAGATTCATCAACAGATTATAAATTATTTAAAAGTTTGCAATGGTTGACGTAATTATATAATTCTTTTGTTATTCATAATTCATTAAGACAAGGGCTATTTTTTGTATTTCGATCTAAAACTGTTGTCTGTGTGGTATATAGTGTGTATAACCCTTGTCTGTAATATTGTACCAAAACAATATCATTCTCAATTTAATTCTTATGAATATTATGTGGTATTGATGTTATAACAGTTTCTCTTTTGTACTTTCGATTTTCGGGGCGCCAAGAAACAAATCTTGCATCTTTCGGGTTTTGTTAGAAGGCAATGTTTTCGGTCTTGTACGAAATTACTCAAAACTGTCAAGGTTTGCATTGCTGGAGCTTAATTCTAACTTGCTGAAGCTCAGTCCCCTGGACCCCACCATATTGACGGGGTGCGACATGATAGCATGGAAATATCTAGTTCTGATTGAAAAAAAAACAGTCTGAAATCGAAAGAGTGGGGAACTGGGCGGAGTTGACGTTCATAGCCCGGAATTGAATCGGAAAGTTACGACGTAAACCTATTTTCTATACCAAACATTACGGTATGTTTCTAACTCTGACAGCATCTATATAATTTCACAAGACTGAGCGCTATCTAAATGCTCATGTCTCTTGAATCACTGACAATTGCAATATTTATTTTGATTCTGATGAATAAACATGATAAAAGCTGGAACCTGGGTAGTTGCAAATGAGCCTCGTTTGTAGCTATCTTTACAATTTTCCAACCTGACACAATACATGAAATTATTCTATTCTCAAACATAAATATGGTCTGAAGAGTAGAGCGAAAATTTCAGTTCATTTCAATAAATTATTAAAGTCACGGAGTAGCTATTAGAATATACAATATACCCTTCTGTTTACATCGATAATTAGTGAATCGAATGCTTGAAAAACGATCAGTCTAAATTCTTTAGTGTACAAAACGAAATGGTAATGGCACTATAATAGAATAAAATGCTATAACTGACATAATACACGCTAGAAATAACCTCAAATCGATTTACATACAATCTTATTCTATAAAACAAAATGGCGGAAAATACTGTATTCATTTCCTTAATCTCGTCATTATTTGTTCTACACGAGATTACACGATAACGCGTCTACAAACATTAATCTCACGTTCCGACTGGATAACCTTTTGCTAGACTTGACCTTCCAGACCAACTGTTGGAATATATGATATATGAAAATAAGTCATTAATACTATGTTTATTCAGATCTACATGTTGATTTTAGTCTATGGAATTACAGGGATTTCATGTCAGGTGAAACTGATTTAGAGAACAATTCCAAGAGGAACTAATCTTTTTTTCAAAATAGCCTTGCTTCATTTCAAAGATATATAATTGTTTCAGATGGCTGATGTTGAAAACTGACGGTATATCATTATTTTTTCCGCAGTCTTTTGACCTCTCCATACCATACTCTCGAAACTAGATGCTTAAGATTGGGAACTTTTAGCTGGTGGACAGTATATAATCTGCTATTGTTCTAGACCATTGTAATTAACCAGTTAAAAGTCTTGTAAACGAATAACGTAAGTTGGTTCCCGTACTCGACAGCTTAAACAGTAGGCAAAAGATTTCATTTAATGACATTCTTGTTACTTAAACTTATTGATTTCTCTAAAACAAGTTGAGTTCTCATCCATTTTACTACTTCTTTTTTCAAAACAAAAAACAGCATTCTTCTCACTAGAAGAGGTGAAAAGAAAAAAAACTGCAACCTATTAACAGGGATAATCTATCAAATTCTGAAAGAGAAACCTTTGCCATTTAAAATGCTATTTAAAGATCCTTACAGAACACTGTAAAGACAGTTAAAGACCAATACTGTTATTATGCAATAGTCTTTTAAAAACTCCATCGGAGACTTTCCATTTAACGCTCGAGCTAAGTTTTTATATGATGTTTTTTAAAGCGACAGGTTTGTCATGAGTTTGATCAATCATACCTTAGTCTCAGATTACTCGATCTAAACGATATAATATACAACAATTATAACAACTATTTTCCTGGCAACATTTGTCAAGTCTCACTTTACCTATGTTAGAATTCTGACAGACATTTTCGCGTCTTCTGAATAAACAAGTACGGAATAGGCGCTATCACGTTGCTTGATTGGTTTAATTTGAATCGACTGTAAGTTTGAGCTTTTCGTAGCACCTGCTGATTCACCTTCCACGTTCAAATCAACTAACACCAGGAAATCGTATTAGATACCCGTATAATAGTTACTTATTTATACAAAAACATGGGCTTCATTCTATTTTTAACTACAGAAGATCGCGGGGTTTCTTAGTGCGGTTCTTACAAACAACTGTCAGAACAACACATGGAGTGATATCGCGATCCTTAATGTCAACGAAAATCCATCCGAACAGAACTTGGACGAGACCAAAATAGCTCACTCAGGACATTATCATTATACGACACATATATAAAAAAAATTCTATGTCTATTCTCTGTCACAAATTCTATCTACTGCAGACGCGCGACATTCGTGTTAAAAGAATATTTGAAACTTGGTAGATTCTATTGATTTTGAAGCTGGCTGTATGAATGACAAAACTAATCTATATCAAATTCTATTGAATTCGCTTCGTTGTGGATGGAATCGTATTTAAAACAGTCCCTGTATGGCCGCCATTGAAAAGTTAGCAGAATTGAATAAATAATACATGATTTAAGCCAAGCTTAGCGTGTATTGTCGACTGTAGATGATAGGTATATGGAGTAATCAATGAAAATGGACTCTCCTTCTTTAATAAATTATTTATCCACCGAATTCATCTGTCTATTTTCTTTCACACAATAGAAGACGTTTGAATCTACTGCCTCTCGACTATTTGTACAACCTTTTGTTTATAGCTTCAACAATAATCAACAGTGAAGGTAACAATATCTCGACGGTCCTACTTTTAAGTCGATTCGCACGTTTTTGTCCTCCTGAACGGTTCCTGCTTGACCAAGTATATACCACCACACCTTTAGCTTACTTCCGGTTCAATTTCACGAACAAACAGATTAAAATCAGCAGAAAAAGGTAGCTGTGCGTTTCGGTTCATTAAATATTAGAATTTTCTTACGATATGCAGGAAGTTTATAATATAAGGCAATGAGGGACATTATTTAGATCCAACACTCAAGCCCATACTTCGTGTTGAAGGCATGGAATGGAGAACAATGCATATATAACTTACGATTTGCTTGGCCGAGATTTCCTACAAAGATTTTAGGACCAAGTTTGATGGGACAATATTTAGCTATGAATATGTATTTTTTTTTTCACGGAGAAAGTATGACGTGTTTTGGGTGTGGTTTGGAAATTAAGATTAATTTTTTGAGGTTACGTAATTTTTTTTCTATTGCATTTCAATATTGAAGGGAAATTTTTTGATCAAGTAACATAAATTGGTTTTCTAGAAATAAATTAGCACAAAGTCCAAAGGTCGTCATATCAAATTGAAGAAATTAAGACAGTCGATTGGAATTCTGGTTTACTGAGCTAATAGATTATACTATAATTAAACTCAGTGTAGGTTTACATTGGTACCAAAATAGTAGCACAGACATCTACTGTATTATAGACTGTTAAAATCTAAAAGGGTAGCCTGTTACTCTCTCTTAGCCACTTGTAAATAATGTCATGATCAAATAGTACTTAGATTGAATATGTTAGTGGTTAGTAAACCATAATTATAGCTTCTGAACAGAACGGTCAAATGATCAAAAAAATCTTAGTGTTTGAAATGTAAAAGAAGGTGCAATGGATCATCAAAAACATGAAGCGAAGTAAATAAAAAATACCTCAGTGATCTATCGCCTGGTGAAAATAGTAATTAGAGTCAAGTGACATGTTTAGACGTGGTGCTAGATTCATAAAAAACGCAGCTCTGTATGGAAGCGCCATTAGGCATTAGATCTTGCCAAGAAACGTAATTTGGTGAATTCTGACACATATTTGCAGCAAAAGCGCAAAAAAATAATATTCTTCATTTTTTTTAGGAATCAAGTTGGAATACAAACTACTTAATTTTATAAAGCCGACTGAAACATCGTAATTTTAGGTTTTACTGTATGGATATAACGACTGAAGAAAAATGCCTTCTTGGGGTCACGAGACTTTCGTTCGCAATTTAATTAACGATACTAATTATCTTCTTCGATGTTCATGTTTGGAAACGATTTATATTAAAATCTATATTCTGACAATAAAATGCAAGTGTAATGAAACGAAAAAGCTTTTGGTGTATTTGAAAAAAAAAACAACCGGCGTCAACGATTGCAATGTTCTCTGCAATGAAGAAAATAACAGGGTTTTGAGAGTAATGAACCAACCTGAGTATGCAACCTGCACAATACTGTAAGTGGAATTCGGTAACCTTTTCAGCAAGTGGATATGTTCAAGATATTGGACTAACTGCAGATAGCGTTACGGAACATTAAATAACTAATATTAAATAGGATATAACAATTACTCTCTGACTTAATAATTGGCACCAATAATCACCTCTTATCTTTCATTTCATACTTAACATCAGGTATTCATTACCATAATTTGGCAAGAAATAATTATTAGCTTATCGTGTATGTTTCAGCTACATGGGTGAAGTGATTTGGAGAAGCTTAAGAGACTGTTCACCTGAAATACACCAATTCACCCAAAATAAAACAATTCATAAAAGCAAATCATTCAGTTACATAGGTGAAGTGATTTTAGGGAAGTTTTAGAATGGTGAGACTATTTGCCTGAAATACACCCATTCGCGCAAACGGTGCCTTACGTTCTATATATTTGCTCCAGTACAGCGAATAAAAAAACCCAAAGTTTGTACTTAAAATAAAATAAACAAAATCTGTTATTTAATTTACGATCCAATAGTTCATTAGTGTGCTTTTTTATATTTCTGATATTATGTTTAAAACATGTCGATAATTTTCACTGATTTATATACTGATGAATGAAGTGTAGCAGTAACAGATTGCAGCCATAACCATTAAATTACCTAGTTAAAATCATAGAGAGACGAATGTTACTATTTGGAGAAGAATGGTGGTATGTTGCCAGTGAGAGAAGAAGGATGGTGTTACCAATGGGATAAGAAAACTGGAAAGTTACCATTGAAGGATAGCGTTACCATTAAGAGAATTGGGATGATTTGTGACCATTGAAAGGAGAATGGTGTTAACCATTCAGAGAATTGGATTGTGTTACCATTAAGAGAAGATTGGCGGTGTTACCATTGAGAGAGGAAGAATGGTCATTATGAGAAGATGGGTGGTGTTTACACTGAGAGGGGAAAAATCAAGTTACCATTTAGCGAAGAAGGGTGGTGTTAACACTGAGAAAGAAAGAATCGTATTACCATTAAGAGATTGGTCCAATCTTTAATGTACCAAGTCTCGTATGCGAAATAAGTCAATTTAAATCGAACAGAAAGACCGTATTATAATAAGCTTATCGACTTAAAATATTTATATAGGACAATCTATAAACATATAGAATATTAATATTAGTTTTAAAATAGATCAATTAGCAACATATTGGAGAAAAATATCAACAGATTTTCAGAATGAAATGAAAGGAGAGAAAATTTAACCAGTGCCTTGCAGGCAATAAACGATTTCTATAATACTGATCAAGTAAATATAATGTAGTGAAATAATTAAATACAATAATTGATCAATTTCCTATGTAATTTGTATATACTGGATTATAAACCAAATGTCATTAGAGCAATTAAAGAACAGATTACTAGACTTAGTGGAAGTGTATGATGAAATCTAAATTCAAAAGACTAAAACATGCCAATAGCAAGCAGACACTTATAACACATCCATATGCACTTTATCTCAATTTACAAATATGCATCTTCAGTTAGTTCACAAAGATGCAAGAATTCGATGCTCTATATTTGAAAATATTGGAAATTGTACTGTTGACATGAGCTAGTGCAATACGGGTTTATTTTTTAAAAGCTATAATCTATTGTTAAACTATTCTCGATGCTCCGTATACAGCAATCGTATGGTTCAATAGTATTGTCCACGGTTGAGTGATTTTGTATTGTATAGAATTGTGTTATGTTCAGTATAATGGTAAGTAATCAATGGTAACATACATACATCTAATATTAATCTAATGCTTATTATCATTATAAACCTATATTATTATATACGACCTCTGTTTCTTAATTAGTATACATATGGTTTTTATCTAGTTTGTACATAATTAATGTGTTCGATTGACATATCCGGATAGTCTGAAATGATCGTATGCTGTGGAACTGAACGAGGAAGTATTTCTGGATCGATTTGCAGAGTGTATTTAACGATTGGAATGAAATATGGTATTGCCACAGGTACAATCGTGACAAACTGAAATAACCATTTGAAGTATTTGAGCGCTTTAATACTAATAATAACTTTAACACGTCAAGTTCAATACAACTTATCAGGCCCGTAGTTATGTGAGGCCAAAAAGGGGGGAAAAAAATTCCCAAGAAAAGATTGGGACTACCGACATATGCCATTACTCCAACTAAAACATCATGGGCCCATCCCATTGCCCCCTCCGGATATATTACTTAACCCCCAGACTTCTCCCCATAAACAAAAGTGTTTGGCTACTGTAACTAATTCGCAATGGAATTTGATGTTAAGATAACATCCATCTTGGCAGTTTTATTTAACAACCCAGAACTATAATATGCACAAATATAAAAATCTAAAGTGTTACAGTTACACGGACTAACAGAACAGGTTGTTGAAAAATTAAACGATAAAAAGCAATAAGCTACTCTAATACATAAGGTTTGAAGAGAATGTTTAATGTAAAGCTAAACATATCTTATATACTTGAGACATCCTTCAATATATACCTAGTTACCTTGTGAGCAAGTCAATCATCCAGTATGTGCACATATTGCTTCTTTTAAATTCAGAGTAAACATATACCTTTTGAATTACGAAATCAAAATATATGCAATCTGTATTCATTTCTACGCATACGATAGATAATTACTTCCACTGAATTATACTTTGATGTATAGTGTCCCCCATATGTAAGCTTAGTATATGCACCAAGGTTCATTTGAACGTACGGGCTGTAGTAACTATACAAAACATGTTTTTCAATAGGAAAATCTCTGCAAACTAAGCAAACTATACCTAAGTATGCAACAAAAGAACCACCTTCTCCAAAACCGGCAGGCCTCACTAGTTTCCCTTCAATTAGATGAATACAAATACCGTTCATTCCCACTGAGTCAAAATCTAGTTGCATTTTCATCACGTAATTTATAAACAGATTTTAGTACAGAATGCGGAAACTTGTAAAGTTTATTTATAAAAGAAATATTATCATAATATCAAATATGAACACCTATAATGTAGTAAAAACATAAATATGTCTTAGACACACCTGGTATAATACTATATTATTCGATTTGAATATTTGATAGGTACACAAGTTGACTGAGTGCTTAGATACTTTTTCATTTGATGAAGATGACTGCATCGTAAGTGCCTTCGAATGTGTAGACGATTGCCTAAGAATGTAGGCTATAAGAGCATCATAAAGACTTCTGTGTTATAAGATCACCGTTCGAAAATAAAGCGCACACAAAAAAAATAACTAAAGCAATATTTATGTACTACATTGGCTTCAAGTAAATTTACACTGCTGAAATCGACATTTAGAGAGAGTTTGATCTGTCCATTGCACTGTTAGGAATCATATTTTTATAACTAACTGCAACAGAAATACATAACATCTAGTCTGAAAATACTTATTCAAGGTTATTAAACTATCTTTCTCTCGCTTGAAGGCACGATTTCTACACTTGGGCTAATAAGAATGAAACACGACAGTATCAATATATATGAACGTGTGCATTACAATAAAATAACATTATTATAATCTGTTGTATTAGACAGTACATACTCGATTTCACTCCAAAACCCATGATAATTGTAAGTGACGTAATAATATTTTCTATGACGTCACGTGGTCGATAAGCCATTAATTATTCAGTATACTATCATATTGCAGAATGCTTTTCTCTTTTCACTCCGATATAACTGAGATAGTCTATTAATGAGAGGTTGATTTTCATATCGATATTTTGTTCAATATAATTTACATTATATTTTGTGGCCTAATTGTTTTCAAAATGACACTTTTGTGTCCTCATTATATTCATGATAAATACGTACGTGAAAATTAATGAAAGTAGAAATATATTTTCTTATCAGTTATGACGTACGTATATACAAAGTATTTTTCTACATTGTGAAAAAAGTGAAATTTTCCAGCACAGATGGTTAATTTTGTAAACGCATTCTTGTGGTATATTGTTAATACATAATGATTCGAGGCTTTATAGTTGGAATAGTGTATTGTGAAAGCGGTAGGCTATATACAGTCGTAGAGAAATAAAATACAGTTCTGTGTTGACTATCATGTCGTGTGCTCAAAGTCAACGATTCCGAAATTTGATTTCTCATTTAAGTCAGTCAACTTCATGTCGATTGATTTCACAATATTTCCCGTTGTCAAAAGTTGAAAGTTAATTTGATTCATTGGGTAATCGTGATTGCACATCCCATTGATACATTAATAATGAGGATCAATCAAACCTGACCCAAGCTCTATCATAATGCAGTTCCAGGACGGCCTCATCTATTATTTATTCGTGTTTTAGCAGGATGCCATACTTGATTTACTGGCTTCAAGGGACATGTGGTGGGAGGCAGAACTGATTGATTTACCCAGATGATAGCGACAATTACCGTCCCCAAACCTTTCGTTGAATAATTGGTTACTTTTAGCCCCATAAATTCAAAGACGGAAAACATTGCCACCAATCCGTACAAGTTAAATTGTAGATAATGAAAGGCAGGGCGGAGCAGTAGCATTCCTGACATTTGAAAAATAGATAATTATATTCAACAGCTCATAACGAAATGGCAAAACATTGATATATATATATCAGGCTTCTTATTGATAGAATATTTTTATATACTCTTATTACCACAAAGAAACTGAATTATGTATTCGGGACATTGCTGATCAAGGTGTAAAACAAGAAATATCATAACAGAGCTTAATAAAACAACAGGCATAACACTGATCTGGTTTTGTTCCTTAATGACGTACCGGTATCTATGTATCATCGTTATTTTTTTGTTATATAAGGTTCAGTATACGTTGTGTTCGTTATCAAGAATCGTTGTTTCTGTAATCACCAATAATTATATGCATTGACTTCCAATTGCATAACACAAATAAAAAAGTTTTCTCGAAAATGTTACATGTGAATCTTGTATCTACAACAAATTTGGAAAGTATTGCATTTTTTATTAGATAATACTCATAATGGTCATTATTTGGGGTTTTGTGTTTTTTTCTGTCTTGTTTTTGCATCCTGCTAGGTATATCTTTAAAACATATTACATTTTGTATGTTTTTTAATTGTGTTGAGTGTCTTGGTTCTTAAACAACCTTCGTAAGAGGGGGCAAGGTTCGATAATTCAAAAGAAAATTGTCTGAGTGATTTGTTATTACTTTGTAATTAATAGCAGCTGTAATTTGTATCTATGTAGTTGCCAATGGACACGGTACTTCTGTACTGCGTTGCCAAGTGACGATGTTATACATTGCCATATGACAATTTGTAGTAGAGATTACAGACCATTGGTGGTAATTAGCGGCTTAGTTAGGCTTATGTTTGTAGTTGTACGAATGAATTGCCGATATAATCATCGACAAAAGATAATAATTAGAAAAACACACATACACACATTTATATTTAGAAATGAACTTACCCTAAGGTTGTCATGGTGACTATAGTATACCAAAAAGCTGCAGGAATACTTGTAAATTTAGTGTTAGTAACATTCTTTTCTGCATAAAACATAACTGTAGCAAATATGATAATAGCCATTGTTAGCGAAAAGAGCAAAAAGCCGAGTTCACTAGCACAACTCTTGAGTGTGTAACCCAAAATACGTAATCCTTGCGAATGACGGGAAAATTTGAAAATACGGAACACACGAAATACTCTGAGAGTGACGAATGCGCCACTGACGTCATCATTGTCTGTAATGACGAGGCCTATGTAATAAGGTAGAATGGCGACCACATCAATGATAGACATGACACTTCTCATGAATTTACATCTATCAGGAGCGGCATAGGCTCTTAGGAGGTACTCAGCCGTAAAGATCATGACACAGGCTGTATCTAAACAGAAGAAGGCTACGTGAAAACGTACACCACAGGGTGGGTTGACTCTTGTACCCGGTAACACCCCGCAAGGAACAGTTTCTATAACATTGGCTATGACTGAAATAGCAATAAAGAAGCCAGTCACGTAATAGAAGACTAATGCAGTTGTACCTATATGTGGATTTTCGAATGCCCTCCACATTTTTTCGCGTAAATTTCCGGCTGGGTTAGTGTCCCCGGCTTCAGAGTCTTTATCGTCCATTAATCGTTCACAATTCTCTCTTTTTCTATCTTTATAATCTTCAAAGCAACAGTCTCCAATAAGATCAGGCATGATTCCAAAAAATGCCAATTCTTCGTCGTATGCACTGATACATTCATGTTTAGGATAATGTAATTTTCCAGTTCTATAATAGTTGAGAATATGTCGAAATATATCAGGATCTCGATCAAAAAAGTATTCCTTAATTTCTTCATCATAAAAAAACTCCCTTTCGTTTGAGCCTAATAAAGTATCCGGATATTTCTCCAAGGTGGTTCGCCAGGTTTCAAATTTCCGTCCACTGACATTGAAGAACAGTTTCTCATCCCCCCTTCTGTGTTCGGTCTTGACCATCGGTGGGGGAAGGGGGTGTTGTGCAATGGGAACCCACCCAATCGCCGATGCCCTAGCAAACGGCAACCAGGCAGCAACCGACGCCATGCTGTTCCCCTTCACTGAGAAAAGCTCTAAATCCTGCGTGAAAACAATTTTGAAGAATTAAGATGTAGAATAGAGAAATAAGGGAGATAGGGCAGAAAACACGTCATGTATAATGTTTTTAAAAATCGCTGATAATCTGCTAGGATACCATTCGATTCATTGTACCTACATAGGTAAAAATATCACCTCATATATAATGATATTGCCTAGAACGAGAAGGCGACACTACCAACCACTCTTTTCTGGATTACATTTACTCGTATAAGATAACAATTTTGTCGCTAACAAAACTACATTATAATCCAAAATAAACAGAACAATATGTTCAATAACACTGCTAGAATATCACAAGTTATAAATCCAATTTACACATACTAGTATCCGATTGTTTCACTACAAATTTTCACTCACGTCTTTAGCTATACACAGTCTGCAAGTAGCGCCAAGCTTCACAAAATACCGCCTGTTGAAAAATGCTGGCCGACGCCATTACTAGATGAAGGCGCGCGTGTATGGAGTAAGCGGGTAGAAGTCGGTGTAAACTGTTGGAGGCCGCAATAGGTTGAGTTTATTATCGATCTACAGCGCTATTTAGCCAAGTCGTGAGTGATGTTTGCATAATTAGCATTCTCATATACTGAATTCAGTATGATTCTACCAATATACAATGATATATTTAGTATATATAAAGACAATGTCGTTTATTAGGGACTGATATCGTATTCTATTTCTGCGGGTGAACGCTCTGTATCAGAATAACAAAAGCTAGATTAATTGTGACACATTAACATGGCTCTAGATATATCTATGCTGGCTTGTAGGAAAAGATACCGATCTCTTTGCCGGCTTAACTAGAGGAATTGTAAAGGTCTGAGAATTTAAGTCAGTTTATTCAAGAATCAATAAGACGATTTGTCGTTCCTAAACTAACTCAATCCGTATTCGTTGTCTGAAAAAACAAGTCGACAAATTCACTTACAGTTAGAAATAACTAGTAGAATTTATATATAACGCCGTGATGCTGTAATCTAGATTCTACCACTTGTCATGAACATAATAATCGTTTTAACTTTATTATAATTTAGGACTTGCACTCTTTGGGGGTATTACCAACGAACGAATGATCTTCAACTTGCACAGTCTGTAGTATACAGAACCTCCGTTTAGTCCCTCATCCGAACGACTATATACGCTTTTACCATGCAACAAATAAATGAAAGCATCATCGGAAGGCTTCTGTGTCAGAAGAACCGATGTTGGATGAGAATTTACAGATACCTCTAAGAACGTGGTTGTTCTCGTGTCAACATTAAAATTGAATCTATACTGAAATATTTACATATTTATATTAATATCGAGTAAACGAGGTCAGTTTGAATACATCTCTCCCTCCTATGAAAAACGATTATAATTGAAATGTGTCCGGGCTCCTCTAATGTTGGTTCATTCTTCTTAAGAAAGTGTAAAAGGGCTTGTCACCTTATGCAGCTCTTTAAGACGGCAGTGGTACACTCTATGTTAGTGTCTCATATATACTCACGACCTTGTTCTCATTTTCTTCTGTTTTACGTCGGTTTGTTTTTTCAAGATTCTTAAAAAAAATTGCATTCTACAATACGTTTTCTTTTCTTCGAATTTTCCATTTTAATTAATCTGCAACAAAATCCATAGTTTCTCGGAAACTTTCCTTTCTGTTGTGTGAAGACATCACAAATAATTGTTAGTCAAACCCTCAAATTTTGTAACTTTTTATCTATACCCTCAAAAATATAGTGGTTGTGTTTATGTTTTGGTGGTACCCAGATGCCCCAATGAGAAAAATATCTGTGTTTGACCTTGGAGTAGGCTAATACTAATACTGACTTATACAGTGTATATGGATAATAGGGAAAGAGGGTTGTTGATAAACTACAGTGGTCTACTTTCCATTGACTAGCCCAAGTATTTCATATATTGAGCGAGATTTTCTGGAAAATGTTATAGAAGGTTGAACTTCGTGATGTAGCATGGACAACATTAGTATAAACGAAAAAGTGATAAATAATAAATTACACAGGCTGGTGTTTTTACTACATGCTAATTGTTTATTTGCACACTTGTTACTTTATTAACTAATTAAGGTCTAAAATCACCAACAG
Organism: Nipponacmea schrenckii; assembly: GCA_030562195.1. Classification (NCBI taxonomy): domain Eukaryota; kingdom Metazoa; phylum Mollusca; class Gastropoda; family Lottiidae; genus Nipponacmea; species Nipponacmea schrenckii. The sequence goes on from JAUJPP010000005.1 coordinate 21,417,344, forward strand.
AATGACAAACAATAGACCCAAATCATCAATCAATTCACCACATGTATCACCATCAGGTATTCTCCATTCATTATGGAAAAACCTATCACTAAGAGAATTAGCTCAAAGTAAGTTTTCACATTTCTAATCAGTGTGTGGCGACACGGTGTCTTGAGCTAGGGATCAATTTACTTAGGAATCTTTGATGTGGATCGGCAGTCGCAGTGGCTCAATGAGTTAAACGCGGACATACCTGAGGGTCGGAAGGGCTGACATGGAAAAGCGTCTCGTCGTTCGGATGGGACAATAAACCGAGGTCCTGTGTGCTAGTGCTACAGGCTGTCGATCCCTCGATAGTTGGAAATCGAAAAAAGAGTAGGCTTAAATGCAACTGTCCTTACACACTGCACGTCGATGACGGTGTTCATAATAAGAGTAGGGAAAACGTAAAACTCCATTAGAGTTGGATCAGTCACTTTTCTCTTCAAAAAAGTCAGGAAAATTAAACGCGTATTGCTCTCGTTTGTTTGTCTCTTGATGAAATCAAATGTGATTTTACATCCAAACATTCTCGAATCTCGAGTTGGATAAGGAACTGGACAATGTCATATTGATATGAGTTTGCCAGCCTCTTAAAAACTACTAAACGTGAAAACAAACTATGATTGGCGTAGGAGGAAGGAAGAAACAAAAATGCGCGAAGGGCGAAAGAGAAAAATAATTCTAAAAGATTTTTAAGGATTCTGTTATTTTATGACACCTGATAAGTTCACTGATGAATTTATACTCAAATTGACCATTCTTGAATTTTATGTCCATTCTAAGATTCAATATCACTTTAAGTTTGGGGATCCATAAAACAAGAAAAAAAAATTGGTCTGGTCTTACTATCATAAAGTTGGATTCCAAATCAGGACATGTAATTATTCATACAGAAATAAAATTGTTTCTTTAGTTAGCAAAGACAGAACCAGCCAAAAATAGAAATATCTCAACCCTTCGTTCAATTACCGAACAAAATATGGCTCAATAATTTGAAGATGAATGTAATTTTATTTAAATCGTCATCACGTAATTATTATCTCATACAAGTTTATTTTTTTAAAGGGAAAGAAATTCCATCGATTTATTAACAGAAATAAACGATGTATTAAATTCATGTGTTCCATGTAGAACTAGAAATAGAAGGGTGCATAATATTGCAATTAATCATTTTGGAATAGTGGGGGCGTAACTATCGATTTTTGGCAAGATTAACCTTTTCCAGTGCAATATGGTTCCCGATGTTCTAGTATAATATATATATCATTTGCGGGGTTATAACGAATCCAAATTAATTTTCGTCAATGTATGGATTGCATTATGTTTCTTCTTTTTTCATGTTATACATTATTACATGAATGAAATTAAGGGTATTTCAGACATTTGCTATGTTAAATTAGCATAAACCTCAGGTGGTTTATCAAACCTTCTTTAGCCAACACCATTTGAATTGTTATTGTTATACCAGTCATACAAATATCTTTTCTTGTGAAACATACTTACTTCGGGATGAAACCACTGTTATTAATAAAAAAAATCCTATGCAAATGAATTTATGCAAATGATATTGTGCCAATGATTGTATACTATTATAATTGATGCTATTGTAATAATATTGTCAAGGCTAGAATTTAGAGCGGTCTATTTTTGAAATCCCCTTTCTCCCTTCCTTTCTGGACCTTTTCAAATTTGTGAGATAATGAGACATGTATTAAGGGAAAGATTATTCTATAAAGGCGTTTCTAACCAGTCCAAGCCAACTGGATGATGACATCAGGTAGTGGTTAACTTTTGATTCGACTAGCACAAAATTTTTATGGTCATCTAACATTGAAATTTTGAAGAAGCACTAATAAAGCTTTCGTGGGAAATTTTTGGACAAAAGTCATAGAAGATTGAATTTCACGCTTTAACATTACATTTCCTCAAAGGGACGCAACTCCTTGCGATAAAAACATATATATTATTATGATATAAAAAAAAATTCATATACAGTTGTAATGTATTCATCGAAGGTGTGAGTGTTTGTATCGAAAACAATACAATTCCATTTCCGACATAATCATTTCTAAACCCAGGTTTAATCTGAGAGTACTTAGATCTTCATAGATATTCCAGAATTTCTCCTATAAAATCTAAAAAACAAATGGATTCAGTGTACAAAATACTGGGTATTCGTTTAAACAAAGCAAGAGTTCCAACTTTGTATACTCTGATATCGCTGAATTGTATTTTAATCACAATGCACAAAAAGCCAACCCACAGTTAGGAATAATAGTGAACTATTGCAGAAAGGACAGGTTTTTCCCTTTGCGTGACCAATTAAACTTTAAGCTGATCTTATTGGTAATAGCACCCGCTGTTCACCGTAGAAATTTGCGCCTTCAAGTGTCTTGAAAATTTTCCAATGTAAGGCTTATATGACGACCCACGATTTAAAGAAATTATATAGAGATGTAAAGTCCCTAGTTTGATTAATGAAATAAAATGTACTACTGAAAATTATTGACATATATTCAGAACTCAAATACCCCCCCCCCCTTAAAAATACTATAAATTTTACTCCATTGCAACAGAAAAATGGTTGGCACGTCTTCCAATCGCTTTCATGACTTGATCAGTTTAATTTAAAATGTCTACAAGACGAGTGTTTTGTGCTGGTTTTCACGCTCTTAGAATAAGATTGAGTACCCGTCGACGTTTAATCATTAACAGAATAGACTTAAACCTAACCCAGACGACTTGCTTTTTAATTCCCTGTGTGTTTAAAGTCAAAGACCTCAAGGATGAGATCTAAAGTTAAGTCGCTTTCTCGAGAATCCAAATGGTATTTGAAGAGAATTTGGAGTGAATATCATTGACAAGGAAGTAATATCAACAAGTTTACGAGGCTCATTATTTAAATATCCATCTGTATGTCGATTATTATTTATCCTTTCATGTATGAATTTAACATTGGAATATATAAATATAGATTATTATCCAACTTAGCATACAATGTTTTATGAATAAGTGATATTTTTACGAGAAGTGAATAAGAATTTTAGAACATTTTTATGTTTATATCACGCTGATCTTATCAATTCCAATACCGTTCTAATTTTTCCCATTTGTGTCTTTTTGAAACTTTAAACAAGTCGGTGTAAGCCTTTGATTTTATGTTTTATTTTTAAAAATTTGAAACATCGTAAGGTTGCGTTTGGTATGCCATATCAACAAATTATAAACGTCTTAGATCTGCAGCATAGTTATAAGTTTCATTCGATTAATAAAACTTTTTTGTAGTTGACAAACTGCTGCAATAGCGGTATTACACCCCCGAAAAAAATTGGTTTGTTTTTCGCAAATCTAAATTAATTTTTTTAAACTTTGTACCTCAAATATGTATCCGATACAATTTTTTTGGAGAAACCATCTCAGACGCACCACGAGAAGTTTACGACGCGATTTCAATTTAACTCCATGGAGATTCAAATCAAGACCAAAATTGAACCGGCTAAAAAATCAAAAGGGAGGGGGGAAAATTTCTAAATATATCTCGGACTTATAAAATCATCAGCATAAAATGTTTTTGGCGGTATGAGTTCTTGCGAGTATGTATGAGTAGCTTCGATCAACTTAATTATATATCAATGAATACGTTAGACCCAAGAATTACACAAAGAAAGTCACAGACATTTCTAACCTATATTTAAATTGGAAAAGAAAATGTGAAATTTGTCTCAGTTATATTATTATTGTTAATATTAAGATTACCATGGGAACTAAAGCGTCTAAACTGAAATTAGTACACATAACGATTAATGATGCGAATTAAAATGTTAATTTTTTTTCATATTTTAGTGACGTGACATATCATTCTTACTGGAAATGCAACACTAGGTATAAAAGTATACATTCTACAAGTGTACATTTTACAAGCAATCTACATTTTGTAGGTACATATGGTACATTAATTAGAATTTCGACTCCTGGACTCCCATTTGCTCTTTTCGAACAAGTGGAACTTTCATTTTTTTCGAGATAAACATTTCGCTTTATATGAAGGAGAGAGAAGGTTTTGGTTTTCTAAATCCGCCTTCAATGAAGCAGCTTTGACCAAGCTAAGGGGATATATTAAAATCAGTTCACATGATATCACATGGTATCATTTTCCTGTCATTAGAGGAAAATAGAGCGTTGATTACATAACTACAAAGTGCTATCAGGTGTTATTCCTGCTTAATTATAGCCATTAGAGCACAAAAACGATCTTGTGTAATGAAGATTGCGCAATACAGCAAGCCACTTCGACTGACATAACAGACTCTTGTATCCGGTTGTTCTCCCGATGGTTAAAGAGAGATGTCAAGTTGAGCTAAACGTTCATATGGAGAAATTGTTTGACTAATATCATAATAATCAACTGGATGGTCAAAATTCCGACAACTCAAGTCGATTAGATCATTTTAATTTTGTCTTGAGAGTAGAAAATAAGCACCTGCAGGCAATAAAGGATTTCAGTCTACTCCAGGCGACTAAATGCAGCTAAATGCAGCAGATGTCGTAAGATGCTAAGTAGTCATTGCAAATCTACTTGCTCATGGATTCCCAATTAAAAAATAATATGTAATGCGATAAAATGATAAAATACCACTGTCTGTATATAGAAGATCAGAGAGTTTTGAAATTCGAAAGATATTGTTAAGTAATATTGGTAGTGACTCCTGCAATATATTGTGAACAGTTAAGCCATAACATGGATTTCTGATGTTATGGCTAAACTGTACGTCTTCATTAAACAGGGTAGTCCTTTCAGTTGACATATATGTCTGGGATGTCTTACCACGAATTATGTATAATCGTATAAAACTTGGTGCTAGTTCTTTTACGATTCTCTCTAAAGGGGCGTTTAAGATCACATATTCTTCTAAAGACTTAGGCATTAAGATTAGTGAAAATGTAAAACCTATTCTCCCTGTTGACCTTATTGATGAGTGCCCCCCCCCCCCCACATCAGTCGATAAGTCAATATGGTCATGCTACGCCCCTGTTCATTAATACTATTACATAGTATTCTATAATCCAGTATTTAATCTGGGAAATAGACTATAATTAAAGTCCTTTATTCGCTTGACGGCATATGGTTTGGTTCTAGAAACTTATTCAGATGAAACCAATCCAATTCTGTAGAGAATACCTTTAAGCAAAGTTAACCATAAATTGTAAAGCTATTAAAGACTAGACGTTATCATCTGACCTTTTAATGATAACAAAAATAGTATTTCCTGTATTGACCACCATCTTTATAATAATGAGGTAGCCATTGGTCAGACTAGATTAGTTTGTGTCGATCATTCAAGTTAGGTGACATACAATCTGATAAGGTTGAAGAGTTTCTGGTGGACTTCAACAAGATTGATACAAATCCAGACGAAAGACTACTTGTTGAGGAGTAGTAAGGAAGATGCTCGACTAAACCGTTACAGATTGATATTTGGTCGCAAACATTATACCATAGGTGATCATTAATCGAAACATGTGTAACCATATATACTTTTCAAATGGTAGTTGTTTACGAAATGAAGAGAGGGATCTTTTAAAACTTGAATTTAGCCTACAAATCATATTTGCAGTTTTAGAAATTGCTTTAAATGTGATTTGAAGGCTTTGTTAAAATACTATAGCCCTTTCCAGATTTCGTCTTATTAAAAATGCCTAGCCTTATTTTGATTTATTCATACATATATTCGATAAAATACTTATATCAATCAATAATTAACCCGTAATTACCCTAATCAGAAAATTTACTCGGTAGACTGGATCGAGGAACATCTTGATGTCATTTAGAAAGTGGTGTTGCAACTTATTTTCGTTATTGGGATATAAACCAAGAAAGTGTTATCCCAATAACGAAAATAATCTCAATGTCTCCTTTTTCGATTACTCAGAGCGTGCCAACGTAGATCATAAATTATGACGTAGTCGCTAATAATTATGCCCGAATGCGTAGTTCCCTACACTCCTCTCTAGTATTTTGGTACTGTATTTATTATCTCTTGCAACAGGAAATAATTAATTGAATATCATTTTGCAAAAAAATAATTAATTACCTCGAACCAGTTTAACTCACCATATATATTAATATCATCGATTAATCAATTAGAAAATTTAATTTGAATCTAATCAATAAGAGAACCAAACTTGTAGTCGAGCTGGACATTGAAACTGTTGTGGATCACGTTCGTGTATGGTATTTCAATAAAACAAAACCCATGTGAACTTTATGCACTATATTTTCCAATACTCTAAATGTTTGAAACACTCAGAACCCTATTCGCCCAAGTCTCTCCTCCTGAACTGATGATTTTGCACTAACATTCTATGAGCTGAATCCATCTATCAAAGTCGAAAACTTCGGTATAGTACTTCTGCTGTTTGGGCAATAGTGCCATTAGTTCAAGATGAATCAAAACCACTGATTTATAACAACGTATTCTGAGGCCTATATCCCATTGAAGTCTGTTTTAAAACTATGTATGTGTTTGAAAAAAAAAAGTAACCTCTCTTTACCAAAGTTTAAAGAAAATAACTATCATAGTAGAATCATCAAATTTCGGATCGATCAACTACTCAAGCTATTGAGTTTTTTTAACGGTGGCATAGAGTTATCAGGAGACATCTAACCCCGATGGGCGAATTCCCCCATGCCACCCTATTAGGTTTTTGACGTCATCATGTCGTTAGTTTTATGTGTGGAGCTTTCATGATAAACGGACGTGTTTTTATCATCAATATATTATTATCAAGATGAAATGATTAAGTAAACGGCGATATGTGAAGAGTGAAACATATTGAAGTTCAAAATAAATAGTAATTAAAAATATTTATAGTATTTTATTATTAAATGATTTTTTTTGTATCAATTAGGGCACTGCTGTCCCGAGGGGATAAAGCAACTGGGATAAGTTTAGGTACATTTATGTTACTCTATATTTTTTACACTTTTCTTGTGTTTCCTGAGAAGGTAAGAAAACACTTTGAATTGAATATCCAAGGTTTTTCTGAAGCTAATAAAAGCAGTATCCTGGAAGCTCGTTTGTTGTAATTATTGTTGAAAAAAAGAGATCACGTTACAGCTTAAAATGAATGCTATTCGAAGAATTTTGTAAAGGGGGGGGGTATATTTTCAAAACTTGAATGCTGAATTACATCAGAATGAGTAAAGGTAATGAATCTAAGTAATTATTTCAGCCGAGTATGAGGCTTTACTGTTCCATGCAATAAATCTCCTTAATAAACGTGAAAACCCTTTTTTCATTCCACGTGTCGTCAGACTGTCCAATATACTGCTCAGACTTTGGGAATATAGAATAAAAATTCCATTAAGACGTCTACAAGACAACACAATTTTATCAATGACAAACTTGACGTCTTTTGTCTTGTGACGTACCAATCAAGTTATGTCCTGCCATCTCAATTGTCATAGAAACAATATTAATCTTTAAACGTCATTTATTATGTATCTATAGACAGCAGCCACTTTCTATATAGCTCTTATCTTGTCATGCCACATAATAATAGAGAAACTCCTACAAATCTTAGTCGATATCAACTACTATATAGAATGGAAGACATGGTGTTATCAAATCAAACGCTTTACTTACCACAATATATTAGAATCGTTACCAGCATTGCTGACAAGATTTGCCGATACAGCAGAAATAATGTGAAATATGATACACATCTATCTTGCGCTTTTTTAGGATTCCACGGGTCGTAGTTATCAGTTTGAATTCGACAGAATGGATTATGTTCTGCTTGTAAGGTCACCTCAACCTTTATCTGGGATCATATCTTTCCGAGAATATGTATATAAAATATGGTAATTAAGCAGCTTGAACTCTATACCATTTCTAATTTTGAAAGCATAGTACACATCTATTTGATACACAAACGTATACCAATGTGCCCTTCTGGCTACCGCCGTAATGCCTTGATGGTAACTCCTGGACACAGAAAGTATGGTTAAACATTGGGTAAAGTAGTTCATTGCATGTCAGCATAGTGCTCATGCTGAGAACAGTGAACTTAGCAAAACGCAAATGGTGAACGCAATTTATGTAGTATGTAGTAGTATGATAACATCTTGTTCTCTTTCCAGCAGCTATTCTTTATTTAAATCCCTTGGCACTTTTTTTTGTAGGTTTTTGCATTTAAAACGGCTTGAAAAATTAACTGAATTTTGTTTTAGAAACTCGCTGGTTTGATATAAGTCTAAATGTTAGAATTAGTGTGGATCATCTAGTTCTTAATGACGTCTATTCCTTATATAGAGTTCTATTATTTGTTCATCATCATAATACCACATCACCATAAAATTGTCATAGCATCATAAAACTGTCACATCATCAACAGATTAACTGTAACATCACATAATGTCACATCATCATATTAATGCCACATCATCATAATGTCATATCATCACAATGTCACATCATCATTATCCGATTGATTTCACATCGCTATAATGCCAAATCATCACATTAATGCCACATCATCATAATGCCATATCATCACAATGTCACATCAGCATTATCAGATTGATTTCACATAACCATAATGTCACATCATCACATTAATGCCACATCATCATAATGCTATATTATCACAATGTCACATCATCATTATCAGATTGACGTCACATCACCAAAATGTCACATCATCTCATTAATGCCACATCATCATAATGCCATATCACCACATTGTCACATCATAAGATTAAGATAACATCATCATAATGCCACATAATCATAACGTCACATCATCATATTAATGTCACATCGATAATAATTTCACATCATCAAATTAACGTCTCATCAATATAATGTCAATCAGAAATCAGCTGAAGTCATCTGATCTATCTGTTATCATTTGACAAGGACGATATGGTAGCCACCAAGGACTGGAGATTGAGTTCTATAAAGTTGTCTCTGTTGATGGGACATAAAATGAAATGTCCACAAGGGCAGGAATCTAAAGAAGGCAAGGGTGAAAGAAATTGGTGATAAATTAACTCGATCCCCGACCTATACGGGTCTAAAACCATATTGGATTAGAGCGAAAGAAAAAGGAGGTTGTGAACCAGGCCGTGGATCATGTTAAGAGAAAGACATGGCGCTTATCATTGACTACTAAAGGAGCTCGGGATGGGAGACAAACCCTTCTATTAAACTTTATCTAGGATTGACGAGACATCAGTTGATGAACTGCAGTGAATTATGAACCCCTCATAGAGATGAGGAACACCCATCTAAGGTGGCTGCCATCATTTCCAAACCAAATGATAACAGATAGATCAGACGAATTGAAGCTGATTTCTGATTGAAGTACACACACAGCTATAGTGACACGGGACTAAAAACTTTGAGTCCCCTTTTCTGAACAGAACACCAGGATGGGACGGCCCGGTACTGTTCTTAGGAGCTCAGAAAAAAATAACTAAGTCACGATAATCTAGAATCTAGAAGTTAAAACCAAGTTATAGTCTGCATAAGACTATGTTATACGCCAGTATACTATAAGGTCTATAGTTACCGGTTATTATTTGTATTAACATTACATACGCCTGTGGTATATAATTATTGCCGCGCATGCGCTTCGTTGACTTATCGTCATTCTCCCGCCATTGTATTTGTTTACCTTTGTATTTTCGTTCAGTTAAGATTATAACAATTAATATCATCCCAGAGTAGTTGTATATCTGCACGAGTGTTGTGTTGGTCTATACTGACGTGGTGGCTGAATCTGGAAACGAACTACCCCGAACCAAAGCTGACATTCTTAATTTATAGTATCAAACCAACCAAATTTCCAACAACAAAGGAGCTCGTGCAGGCGATTTCTCAATCGTATCAAACTATTCATCACCAAACAGGAAGATATTTTTTCGTTAATTATTTACTATGGCTTCTGCTTCCCGGGCACCAAAACAATGGTCCCTCACCGAAAACAAATCTCTAACTTCATATGAAGCATGGCAAGCCAATCTCCTATACATCCTAGCCCTTGAGACAACTTTAGCTCGTTCTTATCCGACACTGCTACATTGGCAAAGAAAACTGCCACCAATCCCAATCGAAGTTTACAAGATGATGGTAATCGCATACCCGAAGCATCACGCAAAACAGCCGCACAGAAACTTCGCTTTCTCGAACTTATGTTAGGACAAATAGCAAACTATGCACCCGTCATATCAAGAAATACGATCATTCGCAACTCAACCTCATTATCAAGCATTTGGCAAGCTCTTCGACTCCATTATGGTTTCCAAACTACAGGCGCCCATTTCCTTGACTTTAATGAAATCCGTCAAAAACCAGAAGAAAGACCAGAAACTTTATATCAGAGGCTAATGTCTTTCGTCGAGGACAATCTACTCCGGAGAGAAAGTAGATTGACACATCATGGAAGCGAGATTACAACAGACGAGGACCTCACTCCTACTTTAGAAAATTTCGTTGTCCTTATTTGGTTGAGGCTTATTCATGAGGGTCTTCCCCGTTTGGTCAAACAGAAATATGGTACTGAATTACGTTCCAGAACTTTGTCATCTATCAAACCCGAAATATCTCAAGCGCTTGACTCACTCCTTGATAATTATCCTTCAACGACGAAACCAAAATCATGAGAACCCGTAATACTAGATTTTCCCCCAAACTCAACCAGTGATCACCAAGTCCTGTCCCCTATGTAAGCAGGCCGGTCGAAGAGATTGTGAGTCACATTATCTAACTCAATGCCCATACCTACCTGAACGCGACCGTAAATATATATCTAAGGGTAGACTTGTTGACTGCCAAGAGATAAACAATATGTCAGAAGAAACTGAAACCAGTTATAGAGATGAAACGCCCACGTCACCACCATCCTCTCGACTTATCAACAATATTAATACTCTTTCAAGACGTGTTGGTGTTAAACACTCTCCCTTTTCACAGCATACTACGGGCATCACACAGTCACAGTCACACTGGATTCGGGTGCCGAAATCAACATGATACGAACTCCTTAGCCAAAGCCCTTGGCCTACCTATTACCAAAAGCACACAGACTGCTACTCAAGCTGATGGTAAAACACCGTTGTCAATCTATGGCGAAACGCATATAAAACTGACTAGAAATTCTTCAAGTTTAATTTTAGATGCACTTATTGTAGATGATCTTGATGTCGATGTCCTCGCCGGTATACCCTTCTTTGTCAACAATGATATAGCAGTACGACCATCCAGGAACCAAATTCTAATAGGTGACGATACCACAATCACCTATAGTGAGAGAAGGCCAACTGTTTCACACACATGTTCAAGAGCTCATGTCTTGCGAGCCACAACCACTACTACATTGTGGCCTGGAGACTACATCGAACTATCTTTACCTTCAGATCTTCAAACATCTGAAAACCAAGTAATGGCACTAGAACCACGTTTGGAAAATTTACCTACCCCAACCCATAAGTATCCATGTGGATGGCTCACACCAAAGCTACTTACACCTGTTGGTCGTACTATTAGATTAGCAAACTCCACCGACAACCCTGTTATTTTAAAGAAAAATGATCACATCTGTCAAGTGTTGCCTACTTCGGATGAATGTGTACCCAATAATAGTCTCGACGCTAAACCAACACCTACTACGTCAGATCTCACCTACTTGGATAAAATTACAGTAGATCCCGATAACATCTTACCTGTTACTCTCAGACAGGAATTTAATAAACTGCATAAAGACTACAGTTCTGTATTCAATCCAGTTATCGGCTGTTATAATGGTGCCGTCGGACCAATCCAAGCCATTGTCAACATGGGTCCAGTACAACCTCCTCAACGCAAAGGACGCATGTCACAGTACTCAAAGTCCAAACTAGATGAACTTCAATTGAAATTCGATGAATTGGAGAAACTGGGTGTTCTTGGAAAACCAGAAGATCTCGGTATAGTAGTAGAGTACTTAAATCCATCATTTCTCATCAAAAAGCCCGATGGTGGTCATAGACTCGTAACAGCATTTGGTGAGGTCGGTCAATACAGTAAGCCACAACCATCCCTGATGCCTGATGTGCAATCTACTCTCCAAATTATAGCTCAATGGCAATATATTATCGTCTCTGACCTGACTAAAGCATTTTACCAAATACCCCTCTCTCACGATTCTTTTAAATATTGTGGAGTAGCTACGCCATACCATGGAGTTCGGGTATACACCAGAACAGCAATGGGTATGCCTGGCTCTGAAACTGCACTGGAAGAACTCATGTGTCGCGTATTAGGCGACCTCTTACAAGAAGGCATTGTTACGAAGCTTGCTGACGACTTGTATTGCGGTGGAGATACACCCCAACAACTACTTATAAATTGGAAACGAACACTCGATGCCTTAGAAAAATGTAATTTACATCTTTCATCTACTAAAACTACAATTTGTCCTCGGAAAACCACCATATTGGGATGGATTTGGAATATGGGAAAAATTGCAGCCAGTCCTCACGTCATAGCCACTCTCAGTTCCGTCTCTCGCCCGACTAAAGTCAAAGGATTACGTTCATTTATCGGCGCATATAAAGTACTGGCCCGTGTATTACCTGAGTGTGCAGCATTCCTTACATCTCTAGAGAAAGCAGCCGCTGGCCAAGACTCAAAGTCACTCATACAGTGGGATGACAGTTTAGAAGAAGACTTTTTACGAGCTCAAAATCATCTCAAAGCTCACAAAACTATCACCTTACCTCGTTACAACGACAAATTATGGATTGTCACAGATGGATCTGTAAAACAGTCCGGCATAGGCGCCACATTATATGTCCAACGGGACAATAACATTCAACTTGCCGGATTTTTTAGTGCCAAACTCAAGAAACACCAAATAACGTGGTTACCCTGCGAAATCGAGGCACTTTCCATAACAGCAGCAATTCGTCACTATTCACCTTACATCATTCAATCAAATCAGCGTGCCACTGTATTGACAGACAGTAAACCATGCGTTGAGGCCTATCGTAAACTGTGCCGAGGTGAATTTTCAGCCAGTTCCCGAGTTACTACATTCCTGTCTAACGCCAGTCGATATCAAGTCACCATAAGTCACCTCGCCGGCACAGCCAATATTCCGTCTGACTTTGCCAGTCGAAATGCACCATCTTGTTCCGAACAACTCTGTCAGATATGTTCTTTTATAAACTCCATTGAGGATTCAACAGTTCGAGCCATATCTGCAGACGACGTGCTAAGTGGAAAAATACGCCTGCCATTTTCATCTAGATCAGCCTGGTTACAAATTCAACATGATTGTCCAGATCTGCGACGTACACATGCTCACCTAACTCAAGGCACTAGACCATCTAAAAAAAACACCGATATCAAAGATGTTAAAAGATACCTTCGATCTGCACAGATTTCTAAAGATGGTCTCCTAGTTGTCCGTAAAGACGAACCACTAGCACCAACAAGAGAATGCATCATAGTCCCGAGACCTGTACTTCATGGATTACTCACAGCCCTACATCTAAAATTTGGTCACCCGTCAAAACATCAACTTCGGCTGCTATTTCTCAGAAATTTCTCAGCATTAGATTTAGACGCTGCCATCGATTTAACGACTACCCAATGTCATACTTGCTCTTCCCTCCAAAAGATACCCCACTCACTCACCACTCAAGACACAGAACCTCCACCCAGTACAATTGGAATACGTTTTGCTGCAGACGTAATCAAGCGCTACCGCCAACTTGTACTAATTTTACGTGAAACCGTCACCTCTTATACTACCGCCTGTTTAATAGAAAATGAACAGAAAACCACCTTACGTTCAGCTCTTTTGCAGTTATGCCTCAGTACCATTCCAGTTGATTGTCAGTACGTCAGTGTCCGTGTTGATCCTGCACCTGGATTTACTTCACTACTTAATGATGAATTACTCCACTCTTATAACATTCATTTAAACATTGGACGGACCAAGAATATTAACAAAAATCCCGTTGCTGAAAAGGCTATATCAGAATTTACAGATGAACTGTTGAAATTTGAGCCCCATTGCACTTCGATGTCTCCATTAGCACTATCTGTCGTGTGTTCTCGTTTAAATGCCAGGATTAGAAGTCGCGGACTCTCTGCCAGAGAAATGTGGACTCTCCGAGATCAATTTTCCAACGAGCCCATCTCCGTTACCAACCAAGAGCTTATACAATCTCAACATGACATACGACTTAAAAATCACCCATTTAGTGAAAAATCTAAAGCAAGTGGAAGAGGACCAGCAACCCCTTATTCCCTTCAAATTGGTGACATTGTTTATCTAAAAAGTGACCGAAATAAACGCTCAGCTCGCGATAGATATCTTGTGGTGAACAAAAACAATCACTGGTGTGACATTCAAAAATTTGCCGGGACTCAACTCCGATCTAAACCTTATCATGTCAAAATCAGTGAATGCTTCAAAGTTCCAGCATACGAATTTGAGTCAGAAATTAAACGCCCTACATTCGACTATTCTTATGATACTAGCGAATCTGAATCTGACAGTGGTGAGCATACAACTGAAAGTACATCACGTCTTCAGAATCCAGATATTCCAGAAGAACTAATTCTTCCGGCGACACCAGAAGATCCGTTACTTCCCCAACCTGTAGGATTCCGTCGATCGTCTAGACAAAAACAAACGCCGAAATACCTCCAGGACTTTGTCACATAAGATTAAAACTTTCTAAAGGTGACTTATGTTTAGAAGTGACGTTGTTTTAATTGTTTTAATTTCTTTTTATTCCTTTAAATCTCTGAGAGAGAGATAAAGAGAAAAGTGGTCACGCCAGAATACTATAAGGTCTATAGTTACCGGTTATTATTTGTATTAACATTACATACGCCTGTGGTATATAATTATTGCCGCGCATGCGCTTCGTTGACTTATCGTCTTCCTCCCGCCATTGTATTTGTTTACCTTTGTATTTTCGTTCAGTTAAGATTATAACAATTAATATCATCCCAGAGTAGTTGTATATCTGCACGAGTGTTGTTTTGGTCTATACTGACGATAGACCATCTATAACCAACAATACTGAACAAACACAATCCGTGAGATAATTTATAAAAAAAAATCCCTTTTGAAAGATATGGGTGAATTGTAAGTTATAAAGTTAGAGTACATATACATCTATCGTTTCCATTAAATCCCTGAATAAAAAGAGTTATTACGTAACGTCTGGATTTGGACAATGGACGTTGATTAAAAATCAGAAAACAAGCACAGAAGGGCGCTTCTCCATTCAAGAATGGAACTTAATGTTGGAAATTAATGTCCATATCGTATCCAATACAATTGGGCTACTTTATTTTTTGAAAAGACTGTTAGCAAACCTTGAGGTATATAAAGGCTCTATTCTGAATATTAACTGGATGTCCGAGAACAGTTCGACACTCTATTCAATAAAAAACAAATTGAAATTGTCGCGAATCATAAACTCAATCGATAAAATTTAGTATCTTCGTTTTGTCTTGAAAATGAAGTTTTATCTCAAGACTTTTATTAATAGCACGCTATAGTCTAGAAAATTCACAAGAATATCCTGTTATAGAAATGGTTCTCAGTTTTCATGAATTCTATCGACTCTTTATCGCTGAATATTGGATTTATATAACGTATTCTTATTGGGCTATTTTGCCACTTTCTGACTAACGAAAAAAGCATCTTTAATGTTTGGGTAACATTTCTACACATTTGAATTGAGTTTTATGTCATCAACACTAATGCACTTTTTTTGTCAAGTGATTTATTGTAAATGTCAGTAAGGGACCAAAGTCTTAAAACGTGTTAGAATGATCCCATTTACAAATGAAGACGTGTGAACTTATGAGATACTTTAATCGGTTAACAATTTCAAATAATCCTGCTTGATTTCTGAATTATTCCAAAGGTCAGGAGATGGAGTCCTATCAATCACGTTCGAAACGATTAATAGTATCAATATTTGTCTTTAACCTATCTTTCATAAGTACCATGATATGATAGGCGTCACAAACATTGTTCTTATACTTGATTTATCAGAAATTTTCCATTCTTTAATTTCTTTTAGCAGGAAATGTTTCCTTATCATATATTACACGGTTTTTCTCTGTTTTTACTGCTCAAAATTGATATACAGCACGCCTGAGATCGGATGTAACAGTTATACTCGAATATAATAGGTCCTGTAGGTAAAAATTTATTTTTAAGTATTATTTGTTCTCAGGAGATAACGCTCTATAGTCAATGCCGTTTTAACGATTCGCCGTCAATGTCTTTTTGAGGCAGACAATGGTAAACGTGTGCATAAAGGGTACGATATATATAATCTTCCAGTTGGTCTAACGCAAAAAAAAATTTTGGTATTTAACTTCATGTAAGAATGTCCCCAAAAATATGTAGGAGAAACAAAGAACAGATTACGCACTCGTTTTATTGCTCACGGATCAGATATTAAATTTAAAAAAGACAATCATTTCAATCTTGACGACCATTCACTTGACGATCTCACCCTAACCCCAATTGAGCGCATAGAAATCGACTTGCCTGAAGATGAAACTACCAAATCCTGTCAGTTTAGGGGAGCCCATTGGATTGAAACATTAAATTCAACAAGACCTATAGGACTTAATTTTCGCTTAATAATTAGATGATGTGTGCAATAAACGAAGCATTTTTAAACCAAACGAACTGTTAGTAGCGTATCATGAGCCAAATGGGAATGTGTAAGAAATGTGTGACAACTTGGTTCAATTTAACAAATGGGTTTCAAAATCGGACAACCTAACTGTAGCATTTCAGATAAACGCCACTTGGACCGCATAGATTAAACTTTCTGAACTGCAAACTCTTCTCATTTCATTAATTGTACGTAAACCTTCATTTGATTTAGATGTTGTAGTAATCCCAGTCAAACCAATATCTAGTACAAGAGAATTGGTTTAATTATTCACGCTCAATACGTCTGATGTTGTCTTATCAAATAAGACTGTAGCTGGGTATGGAGACACAAATCAAACACTTGAAGACAGAAGACACTCATTGTAGCCTCGATAAACAATACTCTGTTACAACTGAAATAAGACATTCTCATTATATAGTTTCCATACACGTCAAACAGTGAGAATCTGCCTAATTCAAAACTGTGATCTGAGTTCGAAAGAATAAATGGCGATCTTCAACGAGTAAAGTTCATGTCCCGAAGGCCGGAATTGAAGAATAGATGTAATTGTATCCTAAAGCATCATTTCATTCAGTTAATAAATACGTTTATAAAATAGTCCTAAATGCCAAACTGAAGCATCGTATTTTGTTCAAATAAAAAATAACATTGTAGACAACCTCGCGAGTCTAATTTTCTTGAACCTATTTTCACAATCTGTTACTGATTATCACAATCATAGGTGGCGTATCGAACTCACATTTTCTACGTCGAAGAACTAAAGTGACCCAAAACTTCAATCGAATCTTACACAGGTCTGGTATTAAATACATAAATACACAAACACAACATAGAGGGAAATATAGCAAATTATCATATTCATCTTGGACTGGTTTAATGTCGGCCAGCCTTTGATCTGTGGTTGGAACTGATCGTGGTATATTATAGTATTTAGAATAATGTCAGAAATAGAGTATTAGCCAATACTAAAACTGACTCTAGTTTATTATTATACATAACAATAAGTAAACAGAAACTGTAAACAATGTCTAAAAATAGCTATATAGACGTCAGGTTAGTGTAATAATATTATACAAGATTGAATCTTTATTATATATTTACCTGATACATCAAAAGAAAGATGTAGACAGAACAACTAGGTTTAAAAGAAACGGTTTTAAAGGTGAGATACTAGTACTTAAATTGTCTGCCATCAAAACAATGAAACAAGACTCACATGGACTAAAAGTGGTTACAGAATGGTTGTGACTGTTGATCAGTTGGTAGTCTACATAACTATTGTCTAAATTCATCGGATATTACAGAATGGTTGCGCTGGTTGATAATTGTAGGTTACAATTAGTTGGTAGTCTGTATTACCAGTCTAAATTCACTTGACGTTACGGAATGATTGAGATTGTTGATAATTGTAGGTTACAATTAGTTGGTAGTATGTAAAACCAGTCTAAATTCACCTGACGTTACGGAATGATTTAGATTGTTAATAATTGTAAGTTACAATAAGTTGGTAGTCTATATAACCAGTCTAAATTCATTGGCGTTACAGAATTATTGCGACTATTGATCAGATGGTTGTCTGTATAACCATCGTCTAAATTCATTGGACATTACATAATGGTTGCGATTGTTGATAATTGTAGGTTACAATTAATTGATAATCTGTATAACCAGTCTAAATTCATTGGATATTACAGTATGGTTGCGATTGTTGATAATTGTAGGTTACAATTAGTTGGTTGTTTGCATATCCATCGTCTTAATTCATCAGGTATTACAGATAGGTTCCGATTGTTGATAATTGTAGGTTACAATTGGTTGGTAGTCTGCATAACCATTCTCTAAATTCATCTGACGTTACGGAATGGTTGTGATTGTTGATTATTGTAGGTTACAATTAGTTAGTAGTTTGTATAACCAGTGTCTAAATTCATCGGGCATTACAGAATGGTTGTGATTGTTGATAATTGTAGGTTACGATTAGTTGGTACTATGCATAACCATTGTCTAAATTCACCTGACATTACGGAACGATTGAGATTATTGATAATTGTAGGTTACGATTAGTTGGTAGTATGCATAACCATTGTCTAAATTCAACTAACATTACGGAATGATTGAGATTGTTGATAATTGTAGGTTACGATTAGTTAGTAATCTGTATAACCATTGTCTAAATTCACATGACGTTACGGAATGATTGAGATTGTTGATAATTGTAGGTCACGATTAGCTGGTTATCTGTATAACCATTATCTAAATTCATCTGACGTTACGGAATGATTGAGATTATTGATAATTGTAGGTTACGATTAAATTCATCAGAAATTACAGAATGGTTGTGAATGTGATTGTTGATTATTGTAGGTTACGATTAGTTAGTTGTATGTATAACCATTGTCTAAATTCACCTGACGTTATGGAATGATTGAGATTGTTGATTATTGTAGGTTACGATTAGTTAGTTGTATGTATAACCATTGTCTAAATTCACCTGACGTTATGGAATGATTGAGATTATTGATAATTGTAGGTTACGATTAGTTAGTTGTATGTATAACCAATGTCTAAATTCACCTGACGTTACGGAATAATTGAGATTATTGATAATTTTAGGTTGGGTTAGTTGGTTGTCTGTATAACTGACGTTACGGAATGATTGAGATTGTTGATAATTGTAGGTTACGATTAGTTGGTTGTATGTATAACCATTGTCTAAATTCATCGGACATTACAGAATGGTTGTGATTGTTGATAATTGTAGGTAACAATTGGTTGGAAGTCGCATTACCATTGTCTAAATTCATTAACGTAACAGGATGGTTGACATTGCCCATGTCATTCCGTTGCTGGTCTGAGAAGTCATCATCGCAATTCATCAAACGATCGTGAACAATAGCTAACATCTTTTCATGTATTAAACACTTAAATGAAAGATAAATTGGCCTTTAACCAGATGCACCGGTCGTTAGAGAATGGTTGCAGTATTGATAGTTGAAGATAATAATTCTTTAGCTGATAATGAATAATAATTGGTTGTAACTGCTGTCAGAGGTAGACTTAGGTGAGAATAATTTTGGTCTGGTCTAGGTCATAAAGTAAGGAACTAATAAAATAAATTCTTAAGATGATTATGTTGTATTGTAGGTTGGAAAGACGTATTTGTATACCAAATCTTTATTTGATTTCAACATAAACATGTGTACATTCTAATTCCGTTTCTTCCCCCCGAGTGCTCCCCCTTTTTTCCCAAAAACCATAATGACGTGTTTTTTACGACATAGGTAGTCCGAAACACTGACGATACAACACATCTCCTTTTTTTGGAAAAAAGTTGTTTTTTCAATAGTCACTTTGTATATGAACTGAATATATGTGTCCAAGCTGAAAAATAAAGTCACATGCTAAACTTTTGAATTAATAAAATGTCAGTTCATCACAAAGTCATTGTATCTCTGTGGTCTCCTTACAACTCTATTACTCCTTCTGAATACCGGTGCAGGTGCGTTGTCCCGATTTGGTGCAGGGATCTGAATATTATTATTTCTGTAATTTTCTGCATCTGTGTTGAGTGTAAATCCAAAATTTTCAGTGGTATTAGGTTTAAGAAATGATTCCTTTATGATATTAGGATTTACTAGAACTAATTTGGAAAAGTTCCATTTTGTTTCATTTGATAATCTGGCGCAAAAGTCATTGATTGCTGTAATTTTCAATGGTTCAGAGTATCTCATCTCCCCTTTGAAAACATGACGTTGTCCCAGAATACGGACAAAATCACCAACTTTAAATGGTTGATTTCTTTTAACACCGTGTCGTTTGTTGAAATGCTGGGTGTATTTAGCTTGATAAGTCTTGACTCTATCACGCATTTTTGAATCATCCATTGTGTTTTTGATGTGAAGATCAGATATGGAGAGTTTCGTATGTGCTTCTCTTCCTCTCATTAATTGAAATGGAGTCTTGCCTGTAGCACTGTGTGGAGTTGAATGGTATGCTACCAATCTTTCCATGGTAGATTGAACAGGAGTTTTTCCTTCGATTTTACCAATTTGAATTCCTTCTTTTATGGTTCTATTCATACGTTCCACTAAACCGTTTGTTGATGGATGATAAATTGTGGAAAGTATGTGTTTTATGGAATTAGATTGAAGAAATTCTGTCATTTGGTAAGAGACAAATTGTACACCATTATCAGTTACCAAGGTTTCAGGTAAACCTTCTCTGGAGAAAACATCTTGTAGAAAGTTTATAACTACATTAGTTGTAACTTCTCTAACAAATTTGACTTCAGTCCATTTAGAATAAAAATCTACAAGGACTAAAACAAATTTGTACTTAACTTCTCCTTTAATGTAAGGTCCTTGAATATCTAACGCTAGTTTTTGCCAAACTCTTTCTGGAAGTGGAATTGGAGTTAAAGGTGGAGTTGTACATTTGAATGGTTTGTCACTAGTTTGACAAAATGAACATTGACGGATTTTATCTTCTACCAGTTTATCCATATCAGGCCACCAATAGTATTGACGGATTCGGCGTTTCACCATCGTCATGCCAAAGTGTCCTTCGTGTGCTATTTGGATGACACGATTCTGTAGAGTATGTGGAACAACTAGTCTTTCATGTCGGTACAATAAACCATCTTGATGCTGTAATTCATGAGCTAGTTTATGAAACATCTTCAGATCCTTCGGAAGTGAAGATACTGTTGGCCAATGACTGTTGGTGTATTTAATAGCATTCTGGAGAGTGCAGTCTTTTGCTGTAGCTTCTTTAAATTCTGCAGATGAAATTATACCATTTGTAATGTGCTGGATGTTGGCTATAGATTCATCAGTAGGTGTATCGTGGCTGTATTCCTCTTTGTCTGCAGGAATTGGTAGTCGTGACATACAATCAGCTAAAACGTTTTCAGGTCCTGGAGTGTACTCTGTCGTGTAGTTAAATTCTAACATTCCTGTAGACCACCTGTTGATGCGTGGACTTGTACGATCGGATGAAAATCCCTTTGTGGTTAAAATATGAATTAAAGGTTTGTGATCGGTCCTAAGTGTGAATTGTCGACCCCATATGAACATTCTTAGTCTTTTTGTAGCCCAATAACAACCTAACATCTCTTTCTCAATAACAGAATATCTCTGCTCTGTTTCAGATAATGTTCTGGAAATGAAAGCTATTATCTTCTCTTCACCTTTAAGTATTTGGGAAAGTGTTGCACCCAAACCATATTTACTAGCATCGGTTGTAACAATAGTCTGTGCTTCACTGGAACTGTCAAAAGCACTGAGATTGGGCGTTGACTTATTTCATACTTAATCTCATCAAAAATCTTTTGATGATTGTCTGTCCACTGGAATGTGTTACGTTCTTTCATTAATTCACGAAGTGGAACCACTTTTGAGGCAAAGTTTTTAATGAACTTTGACATGTATTCACAAAGTCCTAGAAATGATCGAAGTTGATCTTTAGTTCTTTTTTTGGCTGTATACCATTACCAGAAATAGTGTGTCCTAAATAGTCAACATTAGTTACACTAAACTTACACTTTTCCTTGTTAACAGTTAAACCATGATGTTTTAATTTGGATAAGACAGTTCTAAGCAGTTCATCATGATTTGCTCTGGAATCTGCATGGAGGAAAATATCGTCCTGGAAATAAAGTACGCCTGGTGTGTCTTTAAATATTTCTCCCATCATTCTCTGAAAGAGTGATGATGCAGAGGCTAGTCCAAAAGGAACTCTTGTGAATCGAAATAAACCATCTGGTGTTATGAATGCTGTAATATCTTTAGAGCGTTCTGTAAGAGGAACCTGATGATAGGCACTAGTTAAATCTAAAGTGCTATATATGGAAGATTTATTCATTTTTAAAGTAGCTAACATTTCGTGAATGTTAGGCATTGGATGTTTTTCTACTACTATCTTCGAATTAACATCGCGTAGATCAACACAAATTCTGATTTTCCCTGAAGGCTTCCGTGCAACAACAATTGGAGAAATCCATTCGGAAGAAGTGATAGGTTCAATTACACCATCCTTCTGTAGCTTATTCAGTTCCTCAGTTAGGTCAGCACGTACTGAAAGTGGAATATTTCTAACTTTAAACTGTACAGGTTTTTCACCAGTTTTCCATCGTATGTCATGACAGAAGTATTTAGCTACTGTAGTGGAATTATCTGTAAATACTTCAGGGAATTCGTCGATGATGGAGTCAGTCTGGAGGACTGGTTGATCCAAACGAGAATCTAAAATAATTTTTAGCTTCTTCTGTGTTGACCATCCTAATATACATGTACCATTTTCAGAAACATATATCTTCTCTGTAGTCTTTCTATCCTTATACTGGATATTGGTTTCAAAGTAACCATTGATAGAAATAGGTATGCCACCATAGCCACCTGGAGATATGTCACTAGGTTGCAGTTGTATGCTGGAGAAGAAGGTTTTGTATATGCCCTTGTTTATCAAAGTATACAGTGATCCTGAGTCAACAAGAAATTTTATTGGAGCATTGTTGATGAATACTGTGCATCTTGGACTAGGAGTGACATCAGTTTGAGTAGAATCTATGGTAAGTATATGTTGCCTTAATTCATCGTCAGTCAGTTCATTAACTTGACTATGACGTAGCGGAGTGAAGCAAACTTTCTCCATGTGACCTACTCTGCCACATGTTCGACATGTAATCTTCAGTGCAGGGCATGTACGATAATTAGCCTTGTGATGATGAGAGCAACAACGGTAACAGGTCATACTGGACTGTGCCTGTTTTGGTTGCTGTTTTTGATGAGCCTTAGTTTGCACTGGACGTGTATGTTAGTTCGACTTCAGAAACTTGGACTTATTTCTTCCCTTTTTGACATGATTAATTGATGTTTCATCTAATGTACCATTATTTGATGGATTCATTGTCTTCGCATCCTTAATTGCTGATTCCATTCGCATAGCAATATCAACAGCTTTGGAAAGGGTTAAACTATTGTCTTCTGCTAGCAATCTCTCTCTTATCTTGTTGTTAGAAACTTTTTCAATGAATTGGTCTAAGATTGCATCATCTCTATCAGGCATTTCACATGTAGAAGCTAGATTTCTCAATTCTGCAATGTAGTCAGATATTGATTCACCTTGTTTTTGAGCACGTTTTCTGAACAAATACCTTTCAGTTCTTATGTTCTGGTTCAGTTTGAACTCCTTCTCAAGTTTCTTTATGGCCTTATCGTAGTCTGTAGCATCACGTGGATAATTCGCCAATTCTACTAATTTAGCGTATCTTCTCTGGCCCTCGGTGCCTAAGCAGTTTAACAGAATAGCCGTTCGTCGTTTCACGGAGAAATCATCAGCAGCTATAGCATCTGCGTAATTATTGTAAAGCACTTTCCATTCGTTCCAAACGATGGGTGGAGGTCCTGGGCTTTCTAGAAATTTCGGTGGAGGTTCAATGCCTATGGATGAATGAGCCATTATAATGCTGTAAATTTACCGTAAGTGTAGGTGGAAGCTTGTAGAATTTACGTGGATCGTATCCCTCGTCGCCAATGTTGTATTGTAGGTTGGAAAGACGTATTTGTATACTAAATTTTTATTTGATTTCAACATAAACATGTGTACATTCTAATTCCGTTTCTTCCCCCCGAGTGCTCCCCCTTTTTCCCCAAAAACCATAATGACGTGTTTTTTACGACATAGGTAGTCCGAAACACTGACGATACAACAGATTAGTGTACTATTAGTAAGAGTTAGTAAGAAGGAAATATAAGCCATCATCAGATCATTACAGAAATATTAAAAACGTTATCCCTCCTGCCTATGGTAATGTTCCTAGATAAATGACCCACCCGACCTATATGTAACTGCTTTGGAGACACCTTTCAATACCCACCACGCCCCCCCCCCCTCACCTCAGGCATTTTCTAGACACGTTCCTGTACTTGACGACATGGTCTGCTTTCTATTATCATCTGGTAAAAATCGCTGAAAACTGCACTTAAAAACACGAAACGTTAATAACCAATAAAGAACATTTAGAATTTGAATATCAATTTGTTTCCTATCGTTTATCAACACACAGAAGACTTAATTACTTCAATTAATAACAATAAAAATTGAAAATTATTCGCTACCCAAAAAGATCTACATTCTGAAACACCAGTCCTACTGTTGCAGACATGCAGCCTAGCTATAATTTCTGGCCATAAAAGTTTATCTTCGGTTACAAGCTAGACTGGTTATATAGCTAACACATCAGCAATGGTTTTAATTTATAATTATTCCAAATTCTGGTTATACATATAGTTACATAAGGCTATTGAACTCGTAATGAACAAAAAAAAAAAAATAAGTGTGGTCTGGAACTTCAGTGTCACAATGGGACTGGGTAATAATTGATTTCTGACTTTCATCTTATCTCTACGTGTAAAATAATTCTATTATAATGCTAGGTCTGATAGCAAGTCCCTGGGCCTTTTAACTCATTTAGATTTACACTAACGAAGATATTTATTCATGAAAGATAACATATTTATTATATTCATGATTAAACCCCATTTCCTTGATTTCAGTACACTAATATCTTTCATCGTCAGGGGAATTTTAGTGGATCGCTGGGATGTGTTATCCGATGGTACTTCAAGAACGTTACAGAGTACAATGTTTCTCCGGTATACTCGTGTACTCAAACATGAATGTTCACTAGCATTGCGTTATGTAGCCCGCGCAATATATTTTCGCTAAGGCTAAGGCGTTTTGCCATTGCTTGTTTCTTTCATAAATTTCAAATTGGAGTGTAAGAGCATAATTTACGAAACTCAAACAAGAATTATAATGACATTGCTTTAAGTTCTTTTCAGCTCGTACCGTTCTCTTAAAGGGATATTTTCGGCGTCTGTTTGACCAATGGTACTTTTGTCTGAAGGTCTTAATGTATCATTTCTGGTACTTCTGAGAACTTAACATAATTATATTCTAGACCTTTGAAAATGTCGAACTTAATGAATTTTTATGTTAGAAGCACAAGTCAATGTTTCATCTTTACAAAGAAAACAATTCAATTATTGCGGGAGACAACTCCTATATGAGATAAGTTTCAACAAGTTCAATAACAAGTAATAGTAATTCGTACATTAGTGTCAGTTGATGTACGTATACGTGAAAATATACTTATTTGATATTTAATAATATTTGAAGGAAAGAAGTTATTGATTGTAATTTTATATTTTTGGAATAATACTGTAGGCTGATGATTTAATGCAGAAAGTCATTCTGATTAATGACATGCTGAAACATACCGACATTAAATATAACCAACCAGACCCATGGCTACAGTAGGCAAATGGGTGGGGGAGTTGGTGGTGGGGGTGGGGCAATGTCTTACCGAAAATGTGGATTTGCCACGCCCCCCTCCTACACTGAAAAAAATTGGACAACTGATAAATTTCATACTGTAAATCAACACCATACACCATTGCCTTTCTGAATATATTACTTGCGCCTCCGAACTATCGAATCTGACTACCGACCTGTAATCAATCAACAACGCTGTGTACAGAAGCCGACATAATTGAATGAGGTACACGTGAAATGTCTGAAAAGAGATATGTAAATAAATATAATGAAGCAATGAAAGATTTCGCTTGGTCTAATTTAACACAGAAGAAACCTCCACGGTCATTCGTTGACTTGAGAGGTAACGAGTTCGCGTCGAATCTTTCACACGTTCGTAAATCAATGGAAACAATTTCATTCTAGTTCAATAGAAAATGCGTTAATTGTTCCACAACTTTCACAGACACGACCCGTCCATAAACAGTCACTTCATTATTTTATCAGATAGAAAAACAAAGATAACAGTTATCTAAGACTATTCCGAATCCCCTGTCAAAAATTACCAAGATCGACGCATTAACGTCATAACAATCTTAAATCATATATTTGGAAGTATGATAGATGGGCTTAGAAATTGATCAGGTACGACTATCATTTAAGTCTCCATAAATGACTGCAATTCAGTATACCGTTAATCCAGGACAACCCCATCGTTTTGTTTTAAGAGAAATTTATGATTAATATAAAAAAGATCAAATATATTTTTTCGTCGAGTTTGTAGATCTACGATATCAGGGAACGAGCCAGTAGAGTTTGGCCCTCTTGTGGAACAAATTGACCAAATATAGTTAACAGTTATCTATAAATAATAATGTTTCTGAACATTTTCAGCACGTTTTACTTCCGGTAGAGTTTATTTTATATAGTCGTAATACACACTATGACCAGAAATTGCTTAGTTTGATGATAATGTTAGTCTCGATTCTATGCGGCACAATGATATATGTTTGTGATTCACTGAAACATTCCTTTTAAAGATATTTATTGCAACATAAGGAACGAGGAAACAAACGTAGAGTTGAAAGTAAAAAAATTGATATCTTGCGAATTGTTTTTTTTTGACAGGGAAATAGTCTCTAAAATAGACTGTTTTGAGAATAACATGAGCATTTGGTACTTTATCATGTACTAATAACGGGAAAGTGGACGCCACTTCCGGTTTGAATTGATATCCATGTGGTTAATCTCTAATAAAGGAGATAAAAATAGACATTAGGAAGATGAAACGACTTCCGCTGTAAGAGTGATAGAATTTGGTCGTTTAATATCCTGTTACAAATTGATATTTAATTGATTTTGGTGTAAGCTGGTCAATATCCAATATTATCCGTATATATACTTATACTCTTTCTGGAAAATTCTGAGTAACTTTTTTCATGCACCTACGTGTGTTGTACTTGTGCAGAGTGGGTGTTTTTTTTTTATTCCTTTAGATCAACAACCATTTTGTATTGGACTGCAGCACTCAAGCAAAAAATCTAAAGTTAGTCTTTTAAAAAGGACAATATTTTACAGCAAAATGTATATATATTCCAATAAGGATATGCCAATTTTTGTTCACTTTATTTTAAACATTTGTGTATTGTATTTTACGAATCCTTTTGCTTGTTTCACAAATTCTTGTTCACGAATATAATTAATGATGACTAAATAATTCATTTCCATATGAAAATTGATGACTCTATTTACAACAAACTAAGAGTAATAATATGCTGCTTATTTTCTTAAAGATACAATTGAAAGGTTGTGTCGAATTCCATTATTTCCAGTGTATACAAACAATCTATAAGTTATTAAAATACTCTTAATTTAATAGGACCATCCTTTAACCACTTTGTTGATCTATTGTTCAAAATTGAACTTAAAGGCAAATCTTTTTGATACATTTTAAACTGGTTTAATCACTGGTAAGTCACAGTAATGCCAAATTTTGGATGAAGCCTTATTTGGCAGACAAAAGTACATTTTTCATTGCGGTCATCTTAGATTTCAAAATGGCGACCATGTAAAATCCTCATTTCTACTAAGGGAGTCTCTATTACTGTCATAATTATTTTTATTGATTGCATATAGGATTATGACGAATACGAATTTGGGTAGAAGATTACATTTACATGCATTCCAGATCATTTACCACTATAGTCTTATCACTAAAATGATGCAATTTACTGACACATTTTCTATATTTAAGGCATATACTTCAGGCAAAAAAAACCTTTTTGATGATATTCTTACGTTAACTTGAAGATGATATTTCTCTTACCAGACTGGGACAATATTAGAATTAGAAATAACACTTAACCAGGAAACAGATTAATATAAATAGTCAGATATATGGTTTCGATCTCACATTATTTTATAATAGATCAGTGATATAAGCACATATACCATGAAGTTATAAGAATAAAACAGCTTTATGACGATTTACAATAACGTCTCGAGAAGCAAATAAATTTCGTATTTACAAGTAATAAATTATTCACAATCTCTTCTAACAACAGTGAGTTTATTTTCTAACGTAGTCAGTATTGGTAAGTTCACGATAACACGATATTTTCTATTGAGATATTACCGATTATTGCCAATTCCGATTGTGACAAAGGCCTTTTTCATAGAACCGAGTTTATATTGTTTCAACGTAAGGTTTTGACCTGAGAATAGTTTTGATTGCTAACGATTACTCTCGTGAAAGCAATGGTTAACAATGGATGGCTCCAAGTCGGTTAAATCCCACATTGCATCAAATTGTCAAGAAAAACGATACAAATTTACTACCATGGAGTGGTTAAGACTAAAAAGAGTTTGCCTTTCTGCTGATGAAAATCTGTGAAAGGAAAAGGTAGACGCGCATGATGACCAACTTGTTATGGTCAAAAATGACTTTTTGTCAGCCTTTCTGATACTGTTCTTAAAAACGAAAATTAGTAACTGTAAGGGCGGAGGTCTATATCAACTAAGAGATACCATAGTTCATAACTATATTGCGAGAGAGGTCAAAAGACAAATCATGCCGAAAATTCTAAGCACTGGCCGAGGAATCAGAATATTAGGAAGGATCACAATCTATGGCGACAATCCATCTCGCTTCTGATGAGATAATTACTAAAATAAAAAAGACATAGCATATGTATATATCTAATGTTACAAAAAGTGCTGTTCAAGGGAAGAACCATTAAACTGATATTAAAGAGAGGTATCAGAGAGAATCATAAAACAGATATTCAAGATAGCTATCAGAGGGAATCATAAAACAGATATTCAAGAGAAGTATAAAGAAAACTGATATTCAGAGAGAGAATCGGAGGGAGAATCATAAAACTAATATTCAAGAGAAGTATCACAGAGAATCATAAAACTAATATTCAAGAGAAGTATCAGAGAGAATCATTAAACTAATATTCAAGAGAAGTATCAGAGAGAATCATAAAACTGATATTCAAGAGAAGTATCAGAGAGAATCATAAAACTAATATTCAAGAGAAGTATCACAGAGAATCATAAAACTGATATTCAAGAGAAGTATCAGAGAGAATCATAAAACTAATATTCAAGAGAAGTATCAGAGAGAATCATAAAACTAATATTCAAGAGAAGTATCAGAGAGAATCATAAAACTAATATTCAAGAGAAGTATCAGAGAGAATCATAAAACTGATATTCAAGAGAAGTATCAGAGAGAATCATAAAACTAATATTCAAGAGAAGTATAAAATAAAACTGATATTCAGAGAAGAAGAGAGAATCATAAAACTAATATTCAAGAGAAGTATCACAGAGAATCATACAACTAATATTCAAGAGAAGTATCAGAGAGAATCATAAAACTAATATTCAAGAGAAGTATCAGAGAGAATCATAAAACTAATATTCAAGAGAAGTATCAGAGAGAATCATAAAACTAATATTCAAGAGAAGTATCAGAGAGAATCATAAAACTGATATTCAAGAGAAGTATCAGAGAGAATCATAAAACTAATATTCAAGAGAAGTATCAGAGAGAATCATAAAACTGATATTCAAGAGAAGTATCAGAGAGAATCATAAAACTAATATTCAAGAGAAGTATAAATAAAACTGATATTCAGAGAGAGAATCGGAGATAGAATCATAAAACTGATATTCAAGAGAAGTATCAGAGAGAATCATAAAACTAATATTCAAGAGAAGTATAAATAAAACTGATATTCAGAGAGAGAATCGGAGATAGAATCATAAAACTGATATTCAAGAGAAGTATCAAAGAGAATCATAAAACTAATATTCAAGAGAAGTATAAATAAAACTGATATTCAGAGAGAGAATCGGAGATAGAATCATAAAACTGATATTCAAGAGAAGTATCAGAGAGAATCATAAAACTAATATTCAAGAGAAGTATAAATAAAACTGATATTCAGAGAGAGAATCGGAGATAGAATCATAAAACTGATATTCAAGAGAAGTATCACAGAGAATCATAACAATAATATTCAAGAGAAGTATTAGAGAGATCAGGAGATGTAAGCATAAACACTTGTTTCTTCAACAATTAAATTTGTCTTTCCGTATAATTCTTTTCAAACCATTGGACATTTTATGCATTGAAGTCAATATGTTGGTTTCTTCTGTGAACACAATTTGAACCAGGATTCGGGATAGTGTATGATAAATGATGAGATGGTAGGCTATCGTCGAGTGTTTGTGTCAGTTGATTACTGACTAGGCAATATTCAATTCTTCTGTAACTTGTCAAATTCTTTACCAGTTGTCATGGAAACACAGACACCGTATCACTTTCCGTGCCATCTTCAGTAGTTTATACAGATACCCTCATGTCCCTACGCGCGCGTTTCTTGTCCCCTGGTGATAGTTTGACGTCATAGCGCGCGATGTGCTGTAAATAAAAGACAAATAATACATGAAAGTCGTAAAGTGATTTGAACGTTGACCTCGTCTGTCTGAGGCACTGGATTCGATTTGACAATAATGGATTTCTCACAGGGTGATATCGCTATTTCTTTGTAATGGCTTGGAATGGATGAAATAATTGCATCAGATGTCATAGCGAGGGGAATTGATTACCATCTCTGTGTTAGATTGTAGCTAAATATAGATTAAAAGATAGAGGATTGATACGCCGTTCTCTATCTCTCTCTTTATATATTTCATAAAATAGGGCTTCTCTACAACTTCAAGATCTGCGAATTGATACTTATACCGGTATAACGAATCCTGCCCTCCACCAATGACAAATATTCAATAACATGCCTATGTATCACTTCCCGTTTTGCCCTTCTGCTCCCCAGCGCACTGTTCAGGTGTACTACCATACTCCGGGGGCTTGCACCGTTCCAACCGCCTAAATTTAACTTTATCTCTTACGGTAATGAAATAATTTTTGGAATTTATTCTCCATTCTAGCCACTGTTCTTGTAAAGATTTTCTCAAAAATAGGTTTGCAGCATACGATAGTTTCTGACGAGAGAAAGATTAAGAAAGATTGACATCAAAGTTATCTAGTAGTGGTTTTTTGATCATTTATATTCAGTGGTAGTCCAGGTTGTCTAGAGGTAATTATCTTTCCAATTAGCCACAGGCTTTTTGAAATTCCAGCTGCACTTCAATATGTACTAGAGCGGGTGTCGCAGATGGGAATAGGCATAATCTGATCAATTTTAAAACAGCAGATGTCACTTTGTACTTTACTTTTTGGTTATTCGATGGTTAGAAGAAAGATTTTCGCACGATCGGCAAAGACCAAAATGCTCGGGCATTTTACACTAGCCACAACGACGATTGAATTCATATTGACCTAGATTGAGACAGGAGGAAATTACCTAAATCACCATAAAATAAGATCTAAATTACTTTCTTAACTATTCTCTAAATAATTACTTCTAAATTTTATCTTCTTTCTAATGCAAGTTATATCTCTCTAGACAATCGGTATTTGAAGAAATTTTAGCGAGTTGCTATACTGGCCAGGGTGACCTCATGCTTTTAACTTTCTTGATCAAAAAACAATATACGTCAACGTGTTCATGAACGCGATAGAGGCCACCAATGAGAGTCGATATACACCT
The DNA here is from genome assembly GCA_030562195.1 of Nipponacmea schrenckii. NCBI lineage: Eukaryota > Metazoa > Mollusca > Gastropoda > Lottiidae > Nipponacmea > Nipponacmea schrenckii. The sequence goes on from JAUJPP010000005.1 coordinate 21,449,519, forward strand.
GTATGTTTATTATTATTTATATTTTTACGCAATTGGACTAATTCATTTGCCATCTGTTTCAACCTTCTATAACTTTTTCCAGAAATCTCGTTGAAAACTTTCCTATATTATGTCAAATGAAGCTTCTGTACAAAAATTCAATACATTATCATGGCCATAAAATTTTTTAACTAGTCAAAATGAAAGTAAACCACTACAATTTATCAACATCCGCTTGACTGTCACTACACACAAAAAAGCTAATTGAAGAAATATGCTTCCGCCTACAAAATTTCTCATTATCTCACCAAATGTGAAAGAAATTGCAAATTCAGACATCAAATTTCAAATCTTGACCTAAAATTACTTAAAAATTGGGCATACAAAATCCTCATAATAGACGAAGAAAGAGGATTTTTAAACATAGCACAGATCAAATTAGCATAAATTTTCTAGTGGACTGAGTCCTTTTTTTATTTTAAATAATAGTAGAGACTGAGTCCAATTGAAGTTCCGTTATCTTTTGATTTTAGGGAAGGGAGGGATTGAATCTCCCAAATGTACAGGCCTAGGGTGGAACAAATATTTTATTGAGAAATTGGGATCTGGATCTGTTGGATGATTTTCTTCTCTTCTGATCTGAAATTAGAAAAAAATAAAATAACTCGCCCGAAGGGCGAGAAGTATAGTACCTGTTAAGTACAGATTGTTTTTAGTTTGCTATGAACAAGGTTGTCATTTAAGTTATGATTTTTTGAATATGCCACAATCATTTTCTGTTTATAGACATGAGGAAATTTCTCTTGAGAATCTTATGATGAGTTTGAACTATCTTACTTCCTTTATTACTGGTTGTATTAAATGGAATTACAAAGGGTGCTATGCCTACACTGTGGTGAATATTAAGTCCTATGGGTCTTGCTGTATTCAGTGTCTCAATCCAATGGGCTTCCCTAGATTGACGGAATTTGGTAGTTTCATCTTCGGGCAAGTCGATTTCTATGCGCTCAATTGGGGTTAGGGTGAGATCGTCAAGTGAATGGTCGTAAAGATTGAAATGATTAGAAACTGGCTTGTCTTTTTTTAATTTAATATCTGATCTGTGAGCATTAAAACGAGTGCGTAATTTGTTCTTTGTTTCCCCGATATATTGTTTGGGACATTTTTTACATGAAATTAAGTATATTACATTCGAGTTTTCACATGTTAGGTGCTCTTGGATCGTGTATCTTTTATTCGTAGAGTTACTTAGAAAATATTCCTCAAGTGTTAGCTTGACCACTTGAACTAAATCTTGATTTCTTGAAAACTGATTTCCTAACCGAAAGAGCGAAAGACCAAAACCGAATTTTACCTAATTCCGCGTTCATAAAAAGTGCCTCTGTGAAGAATTGTTAATGAATTAGGTACGAAAAAAGCTCCGATATGCAACGAATTTTTTTTTCGCTAATAATATGCCTTTTGAGGCAAATACTCGATCCTTTTTAAATTGCTAAATATAACACCGTAAGTTAATGTAGAGAAATACCTATATTATGATATTGCTCATTTAAACACTGTAAATGTCAGAGGGTATTGTGATATTTAGTTCTTAGTTATAATTATCGAGTTTTGTAGTCGATGACTATTGGTCGCCTTAGAAGTGTTAACATGACTAAAAAATAGTAACCAGCTATAGATTCTTGTATAGGAAGCAGAGGAACTTTTTAATAGAAACTAGAAAGGTATATATAGATGGATCAATATGAAGCCACACTGACAGGGTTATGTTAGATAGTTACATTATTTTTCTCTCACAGGGACTCGAGAACTTTCTATTCTCTTACAGTTTTATATCCATATTGTAACTGAGGGCATTACTCTTACAATTTTCCTTTCAGATGACATTCTTTTTTTACCGTGTTTAATTATCGTATTCACTAATAGGCAATAAAACTAATAAAACCTATCACTATTTTATTATCACCTGGAGCTCTACACTCTAGCACACTTATTCAAAATATACATTGAGCAATTTCATAACAGCCCTTGGCACTGTATTGTCATAAAACGGTTAGATGGAATAACAGGAACCACAGACACCTGGTTAAAATTGGAATGATGCAAATAGTAAACACGATTCCATTTCATGCCCAGGCTTAGCCTACTCATTGTTTTTCCTCAAAATTACCAGAAAACCACACGGACCCGATTGTCTTGAACAGCAACACTTACCAAACGTTCTGTCGTCGAACTACAGTCTCCGTTCAACCCCTATACTTTCATATCAGATTGTACCTTATTCACATAAATGATCGCCACCTCAAAATTCATTAAAGATGTTTGTGAATTGATGTGGCTAACATTGTTGTAGTGATAATAATAATGTTTCATATTATGGGAAGATAGATTGCAATGCATGGTGATAGAGGAAGATAAAGTAGAGCTGGAAATGAACGATGATCAAGATAACATGTCACTAATCGATAACATGTTTAATCATTTTAAACTCAACATGACTTTCAAATGAATCCTGTACTATTGTTAGATTAAAACTGTCTGTATTAAAGTGATACTGCTTCTTAGAATGGACAGAAAATTCTAAAGAAAGGTCAAAATGAGTATATATAAATTTATCAGTGAATTTAAGGCCTACCTGGTGTCATAAAGTAACAGAATCCCTGTAAAATCCCTTGAAAACCCACAAAACTATGTAGTTAATGAAAAACGCTTAATCAATTTATTTTATCAATTGCATTTTTATGGATAATTACTATTTTTTTTATGTCGGATTTTATAAGGATTCGGTTAGGTTATTTATGGCAGCAGGTATCTACTGCTGCTGAATTAATGGTCCAAGTTTTACGTTTATTCTAAGACAAATATTCCTTTAAAGGGAAAATAGGTCATAGCATGAAAATAAATTTTGAAAATTTAAAACTTGGCCAATAGGAGCTATATTAATCAGTAAATATACCTGCTGCCATAAATAACATAAAAAAATAAATAAATACGCAAAAAATTAAGTAATTATACATAAAGATGCATTTGATTATTTAATAACGCTTAATAAATTGATTGCGTGTTTGCCATTATTGCGTGAAATGTGAGCAGATATAGTTATTTCGAAGTACGAAGGGCCAACAAAAATCAAGAACTTTTATAAGTGTGGACATTATAATATAGATGAAATGGTTTGATCCAGTTCTTACATTGTTGCTTTCATGGAAAGAATTACTTAAGCAAATAGAACTTTGATGAAAACCAAAATTAAATTCCACGCAGTATCATTATTATTAACTTTTTTTTTTTTAACTTTGTTGCATTTTTTAAAAAAGATATTGCAATATCATCCCTGATCATATGGATTTCAACCTTTTTCTTCCTGTTGCCGCTTTTAGGGTTCATCAATTACATGAGCCCTTTCCCTTGATAAATCTGTATTAGATCTATGTTTTCTCGTATGTTTTCATTGCAATCATTTTCATGACATTTTCATACAACGACTTCAAATTGTCAATAAAATATGCTAGAGTACAAAGGTCCTCAATGTCACCCCCTTCCCCCAATTTTTAAAAATAAGGCCCTTGGTAGTAATAACATCCAGGTTATAAACCCCTAAACAAGGCGAAGTGAAATTCCTTTTAGAAAATTTCGTTTATTCGCCTTAATATCGACTTATGAGATGGCTGATATCAATAGACAGGAATATCAAGTCCCTGTGACGACTGAAATAGATTCAATGATTTTAGTACAGCCTCTTACTAATTCTGTCTTTCACTAGATGGAGTTTTAGTGACAGACAGTTGCTTCGTTTTTACAACTAATTGAAAACTGCCATAGAATGTGTTTGCTTAATATTGGAATCAATGTGGAATGTAATGTCTAAACGCTGCCACGCATAAAGCTTCTTGCTGGCTTTCAATTGAGTACGATGAAAGCTGAAGACAAGATTCGATAACCAAGTCACCATATATAATACATCTTAATGACATGCAATTCTCTATCGTGTCTTCAGGGACAAGTTTGGTATGACGTCAATCCGTCCAGAGGAATCTTTAATATATTGAAAGAGACTAAGGTCTTACATATTTTATGGAGCGTTAAGAACAAAAGATTAATCTGTAAATGACCCAGAATTAATAAGAAGAAATTTTGATAGAGAAATATCTAGTTAGAGAACACGAGGCAATTAATGGTTACAGAAGAAAAACGATCATAAACATATCAATCAAGATAAGCCTTTTAACACAATTTCACTAAGAAACTGCTTTACATGATTATGTTAACAACTGCGTTGCTAACCTGAAAGCGGCACACACCATAGGGTGGGTACTTTATGGTCAGAGGCAATTTTAAAACAGTGCCTTTGTGTACAGGACTTAAAAATATATTTTGTGGCTGAAAAGAGTTTGTCAACTGCACTTTTCACTGATACAGCCTTGCAATTGTAGACAGACTGGAAGAGAGTGTACTTATGTAAAGACCAAAATCTTAAGAAATAGGTAGAAAATATTGAATTTAATGTTGATGTTATTTATCATTAGTACTTGGCTCATGCCTTGAATTGTTGACAAGATGGACAGTGAGTTTAAGAGAATTATCTCAAAATATTACATCACACACCAAGTACCTATAGCAATATAACTGACTCAGATTTACTTAAGATTGAAGTAATTCATTGGATCCTTTGCAGTCAAACAAATTAACCAACTTCGATCAGCATGATCAGCAATTTCTGCATTGGTTCAAGTGCATCTTGGTCGCTTTGATCGAGAATGCATACTAAATGCCAATAGTAGATCAATATCACCTGTATGTCGCAGGATCCATCTGTTTTACAAGCTAGTTAAGCAAAACTGATTTTTACATAATTTTATACTACATTTAAGATAGCGTTAGTTATTCTGATCTTTTTCCCGTGGGAAAATGTAAAAAAAAATCACACTTTCAACGAAAAACATATTTTATCACAATATATTTACATAATGAATGATAAAAAAAAAATAACGATGGCCATCCTAATACGCCCACATTTAATAATAGCAGCCAATTTGTCCGGGAGGTTGACAAGAATTATCGCTAGATGAAAGATTTTTTCTGATTTTCAATAGAGTGCACCCTTGGGATTTTACAGACACTCACACCAAGTTTCATCAAAATCCATCCAGAAACCAGCTCTCTATCGTGTCCACCAAGAATTCAAGAACAACACAACTCACACCAAGTTTCGTCAAAATCAATCAAAAAACCCAACTCTCTATCATGTCTCAAAGAATTCAGGAACAAGCAATAACTCATAGAAAATATTTTTCGATTGATCTGATTTTCAATAGGGTTCATCCTTGGGTTATAACAAACACTCACACCAAGTTTCGTCAAAATCCATCAAGAACGGACACACAGACAGACAGTGGCGACGACTATATACGCCCATATTAATGTGGGCGTATAAAAAGGTAATATCTATAACATAATTCAGATCTAGATTTTTGGGCAAATTTTTTCTAATAAATATATACCTTTATGGATCTAATATCAATAACAACATAAACGATTCTTAATTAATGAGATGTGAACATAACCCCCCTCTGAAACATAATTTTTTCATGAATCTCAGGATCCAGATTTTGGAGTGGAATTTTTGTAGAATATTAACTTACTTCCTACCACCACATGACAAAATGCAACACAAAATGAAAGTAATTCAATTCTTAATAGCATAATATAAAATTATACCAATATAACATAATAATACATTATACGGCTCTATATTATAAACATTATCTTTAAATGCTAGAAATATATTATTTTGCACATAGCACATTAATAAGCATTAAATGTTAAAGTTGTATAAATGTAGTTGACTAAATATGTACACAGCCACCTGATACAGTACAACATAATCCAGAATTTTTCTTATAATAAATTTATTATGAAAAGTTAAAGGTTTTTTACAAATTTGAAGCAAGATATAAATCTCAGGAAGCTATCTATTACTGTTATTTTCAATCATATCTTACTTATAATTATACTTTTGATTGCTCCAATATCTATATATTGCAAGGTTATATTTGAGCAATTCGCTTTTATTAAGCATTTTTCAGATTCCACATGGCTTTCAAAACACTTTATATTGCACATAGGCCTTCTGGATAATTTAAGAAATATTTCAATATTAATTTGGAATGGATTTTTACTAATATTCATTAATGAGATGGGCTCTAAAAAATATTTCAAATCACTAAAGTAATGTTTTTTGGCAATAATTTAATTGTAGAGAATATTTGAATTTTAAATAAATATTTTGACTTTTTCCTTTTACAGGACAAATACAAAAAAGACACAAGAACACGTGGATCAAAAATAAGAATAACCCCTGAAAATAATATTGAGCTGAAAAAACAAGAAATTACAAAAAATAAGAATGAGAATAAGTTTTTGAGAAGATGAATATTTCATCATGAAAATGTTTACAGGGCACTATATTATGAAGTATCTTAATAAGCTTTCAAATATAAACCAGACACCTTATAGCAAGAAATTTAAATACAGCCTGGTAATTGGTCTTCTACATTTGGAAGAAATCAAACTCATGCACAAAAAGCTAAAATATTTTTTTATTCTATATTATTTCCATTGTGGGTACATGTACCTTTTTCATCTAACATTTAACACAAAACTTTTAGCCCACTCTTGTCTATCTTCAAAATGTCAAGCCATTAATCTTATACTGCAACGGGCACCTTTCTCATGGAATGCAGCTTTTTAATTGTATTGTATACAAGCCTTTACAGCCATTAGAAGGCTTGATAAACAGACTAGACTGTAAGAATTTGTCAACTTCTGTCTAGGGCTCTGATGGACTGTTGTAATGTGCATACAATACAATCAAAATCACAAGAAAGGTGGCTATTGCAGTCAAGGTATAAGTAGACTTTGTGAAGATGATACTCATAGTTGATTCTATTGTCTAGGAAATATTGAAAGTACTAATAAATCTATCTATGATAAACCAACAACAATACAAGAAGAAAACATAACAGTGAAAACAAGGAATGTAACATTATTTACTAAACCACTACTTTTATTAACAATAATAATATCAAACTTAACAATATAAATTATTGAATATATTTCTTAAATCTATCATATACACTGAAGGGTTGGGTCATTTTATCAAGTCCAACCATTTCTTAAATTCATGAATGCATTTGATACAAATACAATACAATACTACATTTTATATATTTTTCAGAGAAAAGTTTAAATGCAGATCTAGATGGTTCGTTTCATATTTTTTTCTGTACGTATAATTCTCATTCTTGATCATACAAAATTCCCCTGAGAATCTAATTGAATATTGATTGTTCAAGAACATGGAAAATAAAATAATTATGTCAGATCATGGATGACAGGTGGAAAAACCTACAAAAACACAAAACAAGATCAATAAGATTTGCATTTAAACAGATTGTAGGGAGGAAAAAACTTACTATAAATATATACAGATCCTTCATATAGAAACATTTTACCTATAAAGGTGAACATAGTCAGATCATCTAAGTAAGAATGATCGTCATTCTTAGTACAATCACTTTATTCATGTTCTGATCAACCGGAAAACTTACAATACAACAACATTATGACATTGAGTTTGACAGTCAACAGCAAATTTCAGACAACAGATATTTGCCTGTTGAAAACAAAAAACATTTTATTTGCTACACAAAATTGTTCAAAAGCAATTAAATGTATATGCTCACAAGACAGACTCAAAACTTTTGATCAGCAAGCAGAATGGCTTCAAACAAGTAAACAAAATTTTCAGTACATTGTTTGCATCAGTCTGAAGATCGATGTTGGTTCATCAATGTTGCCAATGAAAAATGTCTGTAAACAATGTACATGTATGGTGTTTTACAAATGATACATTTAAATGATTTATTATGACTTTTATCTTGGTGTATATTCAAGTCAGTTTCTGGTCAAGCAGGATTCTTATCCACAGCATACATTGATAGAGTTGGATTTGGTCAATTCTGTATGGGTGAATCATAATCATGTGATAGTTTAACTTTTGGTATGGTGGATTTTAATGTTTCAGAATAAAGCCTTATTCTTTATTCAAAACATATATCATCTTAGTCCTCTTTCTGGAAGCTAGGAAGGAAAACTAAAACTACTTGATTAACACAATCATGATTTCACTTCTACTTGGTTGCTGGTACATGTAGCATTGTCTGAATTTTCTTGTTGCGATGCAAGTTTACTTAATCTGACAACTTCATTTGACATCATTTCAAGATCCTGTAAAGAAATGATAAATCAAGATGCATTGAAAGAAAATGAACAATTTCAATGATTAGTGAGTTTGAAAATCATATTTCATGTTACTAAGTTGACAGTTCCTGTTACTCAATTCTATTCAAAGAAAATTTCCTTATGTATGTGTTCTTCTTACCATTGTTCTTTTTTACGTAGGCATGGCATCAAACAGTTATAATTCTTTCTTAACATTTCCAAAATGACACACATATATCTATAACACTATATCATTCAGATGGCAAATCATCATCAACAATAACATGATATAAAGACTTTTGGAATCATTTCTTCAGCCAAACAACATATTTTGTTGTATGGTTTGATTACACTTAAATAAAACTTATCTTTGTATCTTATAAATTGAGAGTAAAATTGGCAACTGCAGGGTTTGTGCAAACTGGTTGGTGAAAGAAAGAAATTTTACGCTCTCATTCATTTATAGATATATCCTAAGGATAATTACTAATAAAGCAGAAAGAAAACTAAAACTGTCCTTTCTTGTAAAAATAGTGCTTGGCTATCATAATATGCCCACATTTGTTATGGCAGTTAATTGGTACAGGTTGACAAAAGTTATTGGTAAATGACATGACATTGTCATGTTACACAGGTTTTATTTTTATTGTATACTAAGCCTAAATTACAATATTTTCGTTATTGTGATAACACTTTCTTGGTATAGCACAGATTCTTGTGCTGAGACCCGAACAGGTTCTGAACGAGCGATCTCAGTTGGATGGATGGTCCGTTGGCCGAGTGGTCTAGACGGTTAACATGTATTGCTGGCGATTAGGTGCCTGACTCTGAGATCGCTGGTTCGGAACCCGTTCGGGTCTCAGCCAATTTTCAGCACGAGAATCTGTGCTATACCAAGAAAGTGTTATCCCAATAAAGAAAATACACCACTTTCTAAATGACATTAAATCATCTAAGTCTAAATGAGTTGCCAAAAAATTAGCAGGTGCAGAAAAGTAGGACGTAAAACTCTATTCATTTCATTTCATTGCAAAAACAATTTCTGTTTGATAGGTCTTTACATCTTAACAGACTATGAAGTTTTAGAGAAGGAAGATACTCCTCTTACAGCAAGTTGAGTGTGGGAGGCCAGGCCACTTATCTTAACCATAGTTAGAGAGAGACTGACTGCTTTACATGTTTCACCAATCATAAAGATTGGAAATTGAAACGATGTAAGTGTCTATATCCATTGATTAAAATATAAAAGCCAGATTGGTGTGATGAAATTCTGATTTAATGTAAAGTTCTAAGTAAGTTGACATTTAGAAAGCAGAATACTTGTTAGAAGACAGCCTCATAAAATAATCATAAGAGATTCCCAAATATACAGCATTTCAGTAGGCTAGTTAAGGAAATGGTATTTTCTTCTGTAATAAAACGAAAAAAAAAAGAAACATCCATATTTTACAAGTCTAGGAGCTAAGGTTCGCTAATAGGGTTTCTTTTTATCAGCTGGTCATGGCCAAACCTCTTTCCCAGATTATCTGCACTCATTTACGGCTGGGTCAACCGGAATTATGAGTGCAGATGACTTATTTAAGGTCATCAGACTTTCATTATGTCATTGGAACCCGATGTAACCAATTTTGACGTAACCAAGCAATTGACATAATTTAAATACCAAAGCTCTAATGGACTGTTCTATAGAACCTCTAGGCCAACAAGATTAATCAGTAATAAAACTAAACAATTGTTTTATCTTCTCTAGATTGTAAGGAAGAAATGCGTCCATGCTTTTTCTAGTCTGAACCATCTGCCTCTATTCCAGTCTCTAATAGCTAATTTGACAATTGCTGGCTGGAGTAGAGTCCAACAAAAATAGACACTGGTGTATAATGCTAATATTAAATAACCTTAATTATAATAATAATAAACTCTTTATTTTACATGAGTCAGAATAATGGTCCAATACAGAAGGACATGTCTACCGTTCAGCCCATGACAGTAAGTTATTTTGTTTCGTTTGTATTATGTGACCCTGTGGCCGTGGAACTTTCTGTTGAGCACACAGTCTGAAATGGCCAAAGAGAGGTTAAGAAAATCTTTGATGGGACAGACGTGACATTAATGGGGTAGAGGGATAATGAATGAACTACAAAATATCCATTTTCACCACTGTTTTTAGTAGATCTGATTTAAATAAATAGGTATAATAGCTCTGCACCTTCCTAGGTGAAGAAAATCTCCATAAAATAGGGCTTAGTTTTTCTATCTTTAAAGATTGTCAGCTCATTCCTTTTCAGATCTATCACTAAAGATAATTGAGCACAGTCTATAAGGCTACTTTGTAATGCTGTTTGTAAAACTAAAGAAGCCTTCATAGAGCTTATTAGCTTATGCTAATCGCTACAGATACCAGGATATTATACGTATTACCATGTAAGGGTAACGATATATATTGCGATACAAGGGTCACAATATATACCACAATACAGAGGTCACAATATGTATCACAAAACAAAGGTCACGATTTATATCACAACAGAAGGGTCATGATATGTATAACAATACAAGGGTCACGATATTATCACAAAACAAGGGTCAAAGTATGTATCACAATACAAGGGTCACAACACATATTGTTCAAAACTTAAAATGTGTGAATATCCTTGAAACATAACTTTTTTTTTTCTTTCAAATTCTTTTAAAACTTTGAAGTTAGCAACCTTATAACCATAAAAAGCTAGACGCAAATGGTTGCCATGGAAATAATAATAAATCTTCAATGGGCTCTAATAAGTCCAAAGAAATATCTGGAGATCAATTGATTAAATTGAACTGTGCTCTTAACTGCTTCTTTGAAATCATTCATGAATTTGAAAAGTTCAGAACACACAGATCTATTTCATTAAAGAGTAAAAAAAGAATATTCTTCACAGATCTCCCTTTCAATTTCAGAAAATACCTCAATAGCTTTTAAGTATCTCACTTTACATCAGAAGCAGAACATCAGAGGTAGACACTATTTACTGGTCACCCAGATTTTAATCTCATAGCTTTTAAGAATTTAACTTTACATCAGAAGCAGGAGAACATCAGAGGTAGACACTATTTACTGGTCACTCAGATTTTAATCTCAATAGCTTTTAATAATCTCACTTTACATCAGAAGCAAAGAGAATGTCAGAGGTAAACACTATTTACTAGTCACTCAGATTTTAATATCAATAGCTAAGAGAATCTAAGTGGTAGACACTATTTGCCGGTCACTCAGTAAGAAGCAGGAGAACATCAGAGGTAGACACTATTTACTGGTCACTCAGATTTTAATTTCAATAGCTTTTAAGAATTTTACTTTACATCAGAAGCAGGAGAACATCAGAGGTAGACACTATTTGCTGGTCACTCAGGTTTTAATCTCAATAACTTTTAATAATCTCACTTTACATCAGAAGCAAAGAGAACATCAGAGGTAGACACTATTTACTAGTCACTCAGATCTTAATAGCTCTTAAGATTCTCACTTTACATCAAAAGCAAAGAGAATGTCAAAGGTAGACACTATTTACTGGTCACTCAAATTTGATTTTGATATAATTCATCTAGTTAATACAAGGGAACACAAAAAAATAAAGTAAAGGGCAAAGAACAAAGTTAACTGCATGTCAGTTCAAGGAAAATTAAATGGAAATTAAAAGATTTAAGTACACAACTAGAAAACTTTCCAATTAAATGTAAATAAAACATCTCAAATAAGCATACACAAAAAAAACTGCAAATACTTCAATAAAATTCAAAACTGTTGAAGTACATAAATCTGAATAGTTTCCATGTTCATAAAATTGAAAAGTTTCCGTGTTCATAAAACTGAATGGTTTCCATGTTCATAAAACTGAATGGTTTCCATGTTCATAAAACTGTATAGTTTCCATGTTCATAAAACTGAATAGTTTCCAGTAAATAAAACTGAAAAGTTTCTAGTGAATAAAACTGAAAAGTTTCAAAAAATAAAACTACTATTGGTACTTCAAGAAAAAGTCTCACCTTTTGTAAATGCATGTTTTTTGTTAATGTTTCCTCCACCATATTCTGTAACTTTTTATTCATTTCTTTTAGTTCATTGTCGTCTCCCTTATTAACTAGATCTAATACTTTCTTTAGTGATAGTTTCTCATCGTGGTGGTGGCCATGTTGATGATTACTGCGATGATCTATCAAATAAAACCACACTGGTAAACAATGGTTAAAGTTTGTTTAACAAATTGGTTGTAAACTGAGAGGCAAGAAACAGCTTTTTTTAACAAGGATTAGAAACTAAGCCCTTCAGATATGCTGTATACCATCTGGTTCTTGGCAAAACCTATTGAATTGCTCTTTCCCATATTGTCCATTAGAATGTTTGGCCCAATACATCAACTGTAAAGCTATATTTCTATATTCAAACACAATCTGTACAATCTTCAGCCTGTGTTTTGCTTAGGTTTGAGTTTTTTTTAAATATTTCTAGCCTTACGAAATATGTTAATTTTTGAACACATTCAATTGTGCACGTTTTGAGTATTTAAAGGCTAGTTATTAAATAAGTAGTTATGTATATATTACCAGGTCTGCTTTCCATAACATAATGCTCTATTATAGCGGTCTTTCTTAACAAGTCTTCAGCCATACAAGCATTACTTGTTTCTAGATGAGCTACCTGAAATTAGTAACATAATAAGTGAATGTGAATCAATATCAATCAGTCGAAACATAAAAATATAGAAACCAAGAAATGAAATTTTTAGGTTAGTGTCAATCCAAAACAGACAGGGACCTAATTAAAAACTTACTTTTTAAACTTTAAAACAGTACTTACTTTTTCTTCTAATTCCCAGGAAGTTTGCTGCATTCCTCCCATTTTGGTTAATAATTCACCATATTCTTGTTCAACATCTTCTGAGAAACTTTTATTAGTGTTTGTTGGTGACTGCAAGGGAACAGGTTTTGAACATACAATCAATTATATCAATATTATTATTTGCTAGTCCCTGTACTCCTCATTTGTTTATCAGTGGTCAGTACAACTAGTTGATCCACATATTATATATAATTGCTTTATGATTTAATTTCAGCAATTGGGATGATACAAATAAAAGGTTAACAAGTGTCTAAGATGAAAGTCTACACAATCTTTATATACTGAATGTATAATAATTAAGGCAAAAGTTAAATGAATAATTTTTATTTGTGGCTTTTTTTGTATGAGCCTAGTTTGTTATGGTGCAAAATTGCAGCTTGGTCCTAAGAGGCTTTTGTCTGTTCACCAGCTTGATTTTGTTTTCTTCAAATGAAACCAGACACCACTGAGCCAAGATAAAACAATAAGCAGTCTACCTTAATTATCTGCTATCAAATAAAGCTGACGGCCAATTGGAGAGTTCTGAACAGGTTAAACTGTTCAAATTTTAACCAAAATTGTACTGAACAGCATTTGATTTCATAAATCGGGAAATCTCCTATGAGCAGATACAATTAAGATATATTAAAGGGACACTGCGACTTGAATGAACATAAAATATTTATGGCAGTAGATATATCTACTGATGAACAGAGCTGTTATAGGCCAAGATTAAACTGTTCAAATTTTATGTTCATTCTAAGACCTATCATCCCTTTAATTATAGGTAAAACTAATAAAAATAATTTTACCTGGGGTCCACTAAAATTAGAATCTCTATTACCGCCACTAGCACTCCAGGATGACACAGAACTGTAATAGATAAAATATGTAGTTTAACTAAAAGTAGAAATTTGTCAGTAAGAGCTAGAAGTACCTTCCTGCAGCCCTGTAATTAGTTTTGACACCAACTTATTAGTACTAAAGATAGGAAAAAACAAATTTTTATGTAAGGTTTATATGACAATATATTGTCACAATTTTGAATAAAAAGTCTCCTAATTAAATACTAATATGGAAAATGATGAAGTTTTTAATTCATGGATTTTGTTTACAGAAGTGGCAAAATATGATTATTATTGTCAACTATGAACAACTTTCCTTGCATTAAATAAGAGAGAGTATATAACAGTGTTTGTCAGATTTTTCTTTCTAATGATACAAGTTTAAACGTCATGAAAAACCTGTCATTATTATTTTCATAGAGATAACATATTACCAGTGTAGATGTATATACGATATAGTATGGTGATTCTTAGAAAATTATTACAAATTATTCATTTATTATTATTATTATTATTATTATTTTTTTGGCTATTTCAATGTACAAAGAAAAGTTATTAATAATTTAATAAGATGTCACAATGAGTTGGCCATTAATTGGGAGACAAACTTCCAAGGTCAACCTCTATATCTCTTAATTTACAGATTGAGTGACAGGTAATGCCACCTTATTTCTGAATGGTATTGATTGATGACTATGTCAACTGCCAATTCTTTCAATACTTGTCCAGTTAGTACTGTTATCAATGCTTGAGAAAATATGCTGAAGAGTATGGTTATTACTCTGGTCTTGAAATTCTAGAATGTTCCTGTTCTGCTTTTTTTTGAATCTCCATATTCTTTCTTTCTAGCTCAGTTGTGTCATTGATAGCAAAGTTATTTCTATTGTAAAGATTACAGGGGCACTTACATAGGTGGTTGTTCTTTCCCAATTGTGGACATTGATAATTTCATTGGATAAGTAAGCAATTTTATTTCTCCAAATCATTGGCCCTGTATGGCCTATATGATGAAATAATAATTTTCATATTGTGACAGTGACAGATTTGGTAGAAGTTGTTATTTTCATAGGATGATATTGGTAATTTTTAGACATTTTGTTTATCACTGGTTGACATTGTTAACATGTCTGTCGATGACATTGTTAATTTTTCAATGCAGAACATTGTTAATTCATACAATGCAAGTTTTCAGTGATTGACAATTGAAATTTTTCTGGACATTTTAATGTTCATTTGATGACATTGTTAATTTTATTTTCATATTGGCTGACCTTATCATTTTCTAGTGATTGACAAATCAAAATTTTCTGTTGCAGACATTGTTATGTACATTGGATGACATTGTTGATTTCAATGTCATATTGGTGGACGTTGTTAATTTCATTGGTCGACCTTGTTAGTTTTCAGATCTGAACATTGCTTTGATTCATTTTCATTTGTGTTATTCAGTTTTACTTAAAATGTGTGGAGGGCAACACTGATTTTGTTCTCTGTTTAGCCTGCTTCATATAAAAATACTGAATCTTTACTAATCATCAATTTTCAATAGCTTCAGTATATCGAAACCACTTCATATCTTGTGGAGCTGCTCATACTTACACTACTTTCCCAAGGTTTGGAGAGAATAATTAGAAATTTGTCCTCTCCAAATCAATTGGTTGTTGGCACTTGAAATCATCAATGTCAAATGGGTCAGTCAGTAACAAGAATTGAGAGTGAAGGGAGGTCAGAGTTGTTTTGAAGCTTAATTAACGAGGATGGTTCATCCATCAATAGTTAGTTGAATGACATGTTTACTCACAGCATTAACCAATATTGAAAGAGAGAAGTGTGAAGTGGAGCATAATTAATACTAGACAATCTGCTCCAATCATCCATGTGTTGATACAATCATACATACAAATGTGGTGACTGCTAAGTTTTTGTAAGTTTACTGATTAATATCACAAGCTTTTTAGCAGACTGGAGATGAAAAAGATAAACTGCTTTCACATACATCAGTCCCAATTAAAATAAAAAATAATAATAGCAAATTTTTTGTGAGTTTAAATGACTGACTGGTTCATGTTTATCATGAAACAACAGATGAAAGGGCTGGGCTATATACTCGAAAACAAGATAAATACCAGTTTGTACCCAATTAAAAAAAAAGAATAATGGTTAGTAATAATGCCCAATAATAAATACAGAAATATGGTTAGTAATATAGGACAATTAAAACCACAAAAATATGAGTAGTAATATAGACCAATTTAAAAATACAGAAAAATGGTTAGTAATTTTGCCCAAAAAATAACAAAGAAATATGGTTAATAATAGAAAAAACACAGCAATATGGTTAGTAATAGAAATATAGTTAGTAATAAAGCCCAATAAAAACACAGAAATATTGTTAGTAATATAGCCCAATATGAGTAATAATAGCAAAATACAGAAAAATGGTTAGTAATAACAAAATACAGGAATATGGTTAGTAATAGCAAAATACAGGAATATGGTTAGTAATAGCAAAATACAGGAATATGCTTTTTAATATTGCCCAATTAAAAAATACAGAAATATCGCTATATACTGATATATGGTGGTTCACAAATTACTTAATATTTGAAAAAGATGTTTATTTCATTTTAATATAGACTTGGGTGTTTTTACATATATCTATTGTTTTTTTCTTGCAATTAAGATTTCTAAAGATTTGTAAAAAAAAAAAAACAGAAGGGAAAAATCTTACTAAAGAAATATCACAATACTGTAGATACCCAGCTATATCACCCACTATATTCAATGATTTATATTGTGACATCCACTTCAACCAGGCATTGGGTCATTTATTTATAAAGTGTACAAAATATACTGAAATATGATTGAGATGGGTCATTGATTGATATCATAGTCAAATCTGTGAATAACACAAAATGAAATATTAAAATAGTGACATATTGTCCAGATGGAAGGATATTTCTATAATATTTCTATTTCTCATCAAAACTAATATCTGTTAGGAACCAATTAACAGTGTATCAATATTAATATAACTTGACTACTCTTATTTACACTCTTACAGTATTCTTCAGCCTTCAATGTGCTAATTTAATTTTCATATCAATCATAACTAACCAAAGACCTTTAATAAACCTTGACCTTCATTATGGTTTGCTGTTATCAAATTCATACTACCAAGTTCTTTCTTGTCATCTGTTTAAAGCCAGCCCCATAATTCAATCTTTGCAATTGCTTTTTAAACTCTCTGGAAGATCATTCTTCACACTGGTTATGCAGGTCAATCTTTTCACAGAAAAAAATTCAGTTTGCCAAAACATTAATATTCACATTAGCTTTTATTTGTATGTAAGGTCATTCTTCACATTGGATCCAAGATTCTTCACATGTTACTCTTTACTTTTGCTTTTAAGCCTTCTGGTAATTCTTCACATACTTATTAAATCTGCTTCTAATATCTAAAGTCATTCTTCACATTGGCTCTTAGTTTGTTAAACATGTTATTCTTTACTATTGCTTTAAGCCTTCCACATTGGTCCTTCTTCATATTAGTAATTATTCTGCTCCTTAGGTGATTCTTAGCATTTGCTGTAAAGTTACCCTTAAAGCATTCTTTACACTACAGTGTTCCAAAGCTTATTCTTTATTTCTGCTCAAAGCCTTAGGTCATTCTTCATATTAGCTTTAAATCTAGCCCATAGGTCATTTTTCACATTAGCTTTAAGTCTTTCTCCAAAATCCTTTTATTTTAGCTTTTTATGATGTAAAATATGAAGAAAGTCTTCCTAGGATAGTTCATTATAGATAGTGGATGTCTTGACACATACAAGACCTCAAAACAGTGGATACGAAATCCTGTATTACAATGTACCATGAGACAGAAGTATGCTTTACTGTCTTGTATGAAAGCTATTTTCAATTCTCCTAATTAAATGGTACATGAATAAGAAAATCAAAACTATGTTACATCTGTCTGAACATGATTGGCTTCTTCCTCTTCTATTATGGAGAATGGTAACAAATATATTCTCTTTCGAAAGAAATAAAATGAAATGAATAGAGTTTAAAGTCCTACTCTTCTGCACCTCAGGGGCTAATAAAGACAGGCAACACCATGCATTGTGCAATGAGAGATAGCTGCATAATCCTACTCTTTTTGATAATTCCAACTATAGAGGGATCTTTAACAGCCTGTAGCAAATAAGGCTTTTTTCCATGTTCGTCCCTCTGACTGGAATCACCAACAGGAGAAAACTGGGTTGGAAAAGCTGAAAGTACATAACAACCACTGCTAGGATGGTAACCTAGACCCACAGGTCAGCGGGCAAGCACCTAACTCACTGAGCAACCACAGCTCCCTTCTTCGGTTGAGGTAACCAAATAAGACAGAAAATATTTCTCTTTGGTGTGTAGTATAATACCTAATAAGTTATGACTTAAATATTTAGTGTTCATAATAAGTCTTTTAGGTCAAACTTATCAGTTATGTAAGGTAACTGATTTTTTACATGTTATGTTTGTTATACATGTGATATGTATTGATAACAGTATTGACTGAGGTGAGATAAACTAATGGGAATTATTAAAATCAAAAGTTCTATGTAGATAGTTTTAGTTTAAATGTATGTTTTCTGTTCATTTTATGTATATATTTTGTGCGTTCATCTAGCATACCTTTTCAAAGACTTGATTTGCTCTTGAAAAAAGATTTAAACATAAAGGATCTTTTTTCGGGCAGCCATTTAAACTGATTGAAGTAGATATTGTTGTCTGTTAAAACAGTTTGTGTTTGTAATAAAAGTAAGGTGATTTTGACTGCATACCTAATAGAAGTATTATCCTAGCAGTGATAGGAGCAGAAAATTACCATTTCCAAGTTTAGTGTCACTTTGGTAAGCTATTGATTGTTGTATTCTCTTGTAGATTTCCTGCTAATGATACACATGGAAACTATTCATTCATAAAGTTGCATTCAAGCAAAGAGTTAACTTTGATTTCAAACAGTTAGCCTAAAGCTTATATGAAAATAAATGTAAAGAAACTCACCTATTATCACAGCGAAACATATCATTAGAATCAGAAGATCTAAATAACTCTTCCATACCTGAAATATCACAAATATCATTAGAATCAGAAGATCTAAATAAATCTTCCATACCTGAAATATCACAAATATCATTAGAATCAGAAGATCTAAATAAATCTTCCATACCTGAAATATCACAAATATCATTAGAATCAGATCTAAATAACTCTTCCATACCTGAAATATCACATATATCATTAGAACCAGAAGATCTAAAAAAATCTTTCATACTTGAAATATTACAAATATAATTAGAATCAGAAGATCTAAATAAATCTTCCATACCTGAAATATCACAAATATCATTAGTATCAGAAGATCTAAATAACTCTTCAATACCTGAAATATCCCTAATATCACTAGAATCAGAAGATCTAAATGCCTCTTCCATACCTGAAATATGACTTATATCACTAGAATCAGAAGATCTGAATAAATCTTCCACACCTGAAATATCACTAATATCACTAGAATCAGAAGATATGTATAAATCTTCCATACATGAAATATCACTAATATCACTAGAATCAGAAGATCTAAATACCTCTTCCATACCTGAAATATCACTTATATCACTAGAATCAGAAGATCTAAATAAATCTTCCATACCTGAAATATCACTAATATAACTTGAATCAGAAGATCTGAATAAATCTTCCATACCTGAAATATCAGTAATATCTCTAGAATCACAAGATCTGAATATATCTTCCATACCTGAAATATCACTGATATCACTAGAATCAGAAGATCTAAATAAATCTTTCATACTTGAAATATTTCTAGAATCAGAAGATCTAAATAAATCTTTCATACTTGAAATATTACAAATATCATTAGAATCAGAAGATCTAAATAAATCTTCCATATTAACTAACAGCAACCGCAGATGGATGGATAGAAAAATCTAATACTTAAAAGACTATAATACAACCTTCAAGGAGATACTATAAGATCATACTATAATAAACAAATTTGACTTAAATGGAAATTTTTATAAACCATAAAATAAATGACATACTTTGTTTATCTTTGGAATCAGTGAGTATTTCTTGTAATCTTTCTTGTAATTTTTCAGCTCTTTTCCTCTCTGATTGTAACTGTCTTTTAAGATCTTTTATCTGAAATAATAACTAGCTTTGACACAAACCTTTTGGCCTTATTGTAATATAATTGTGTGGCTCCATGATCATCGTGCAATTTATGACAAAAATGGCTTAGTTTAAACATGTATGTGAGAATGAAAAAATAATTTTGGACAAGTTGCTTAAAGTTGATATTGATATGATCAATATGTCTTACCATGGTTTGTCCTTTCTTTTCATGAATTTTTTTATTGCCAACACTATCTTTTAATTCCTAAAAATATAAAATGTTTAAAGAGTTTACAGCCCATTTAGTAAATATTTAAGGTTACACAATCACAATATAAGACCACACACTCATAATGACTATTTAAAAATTATTTGAACTTACTAAATGAAAATTTGAGACCACATTGCCATGATCACTATTCAGAAATGATTTGGACTAACTTTATAACAATTTGACCACATGACCTGAATAGTCATGGTCATTTGGTCTCATTGTCATTTAATAAGCTCATATCATTTTTGAAAAGTTATTATGAATATGTGGTCTCAAATTGTCATACAGTAAGTTCAAACCATTTCTGAATAATCATTATGAATATGTGGTCTCATATTGTCATAAAGTAAGTTCAAATCATTTCTGAAAAGTTATTATGAATATGTGGTCTCAAATTGTCATACAGTAAGTTCAAACCATTTTTGAATAATCATTTTTGGTATAAAGTAAGCTCATATCATTTTTGAAAAGTTATAATAAATATGTGGTCTCATATTGTCATACAGTAAGTTCAAACCATTTCTGAATAATCATTATGAATATGTGGTCTCATATTGTCATAAAGTAAGTTCAAATCATTTCTGAATAATCATAATGAGTATGTGGTCTCATATTGTCATAAAGTAAGTTCAAATCATTTCTGAATAATCATTATGAGTATGTGGTCTAATATTGCCATACAGTAAGTTCAAATCATTTCTGAATAATCATTATGAATATGTGGTCTCATATTGTCATATAGTAAGTGCAAATCATTTCTGAATAATTATTATGAATATGTGGTCACATATTGTCATAAAGTAAGTTCAAGTCATTTCTGAATAATCATTATGAATATGTGGTCTCATATTGTCATATAGTAAGTGCAAATCATTTCTGAATAATTATTATGAGTATGTGGTCACATATTGTCATAAAGTAAGTTCAAGTCATTCCTGAATAATCATTATGAATATGTGGTCACATATTGTCATAAAGTAAGTTCAAGTCATTTCTGAATAATCATTATGAATATGTGGTCTCACATTGTCATAAAGTAAGTTCAAATCATTTCTGAATAATCATAATGAGTATGTGGTCTAATATTGTCATAAAGTAAGTTCACATCATTTCTGAATAATCATTATGAATATGTGGTCTCACATTGTCATAATGACTATTCAAAAATACATGTAATTTGAACTTACTAAATGAAAATTTGAGACCACATTGCCATGATCACTATTCGGAAATGATTTGGACTAACTTTATAACAATTTGACCACATGACCTGAATAGTCATGTTCATTTGGTCTCATTGTCATTTAATAAGCTCATATCATATTTGAAAAGTTATTATGAATATGTGGTCTCATATTGTCATACAGTAAGTTCAAACCATTTCTGAATATTCATTATGAATATGTGGTCTCATATTGTCATAAAGTAAGTTCAAATCATTTCTGAATAATCATAATGAGTAAGTGGTCTCATATTGTCATAAAGTAAGTTCAAGTCATTTCTGAATAATCATTATGAATATGTGGTCTCACATTGTTATAAAGTAAGTTCAAATCATTTCTGCATGATCATTATGAATATGTGGTCTCACATTGTCATAATGACTATTTAAAAATACATGTAATTTGAACTTACTAAATGAAAATTTGAGACCACATTGCCATGATCACTATTCGGAAATGATTTGGACTAACTTTATAACAATTTGACCACATGACCTGAATAGTCATGTTCATTTGGTCTCATTGTCATTTAATAAGCTCATATCATATTTGAAAAGTTATTATGAATATGTGGTCTCATATTGTCATACAGTAAGTTCAAACCATTTCTGAATATTCATTATGAATATGTGGTCTCATATTGTCATAAAGTAAGTTCAAATCATTTCTGAATAATCATAATGAGTATGTGGTCTCATATTGTCATAAAGTAAGTTCAAGTCATTTCTAAAAAATCATTATGAATATGTGGTCTCACATTGTCATAAAGTAAGTTCAAATCATTTCTGAATAATCATAATGAGTATGTGGTCTCATATTGTCATAAAGTACATGTAAGTTCAAATCATTTCTGAATGATCATTATGAATATGTGGTCTCACATTGTTATAATGACTATTTAAAAATAATTTGAACTTACTAAATGAAAATTTGAGACCACATTGCCATGATCACTATTCAGAAATGATTTGGACTAACTTTATAACAATTTGACCACATGACCTGAATAGTCATGGTCATTTGGTCTCATTGTCATTTAATAAGCTCATATCATTTTTGAAAAGTTATTATGAATATGTGGTCTCATATTGTCATACAGTAAGTTCAAACCATTTCTGAATAATCATTATGAATATGTGGTCTCATATTGTCATAAAGTAAGTTCAAATCATTTCTGAATAATCATAATGAGTATGTGGTCTCATATTGTCATAAAGTAAGTTCAAGTCATTTCTGAATAATCATTATGAATATGTGGTCTCACATTGTCATAAAGTAAGTTCAAATCATTTCTGAATAATCATAATGAGTATGTGGTCTCATATTGTCATAAAGTAAGTTCAAATCATTTCTGAATGATCATTATGAATATGTGGTCTCACATTGTTATAATGACTATTTAAAAATAATTTGAACTTACTAAATGAAAATTTGAGACCACATTGCCATGATCACTATTCGGAAATGATTTGGACTAACTTTATAACAATTTGACCACATGACCTGAATAGTCATGTTCATTTGGTCTCATTGTCATTTAATAAGCTCATATCATATTTGAAAAGTTATTATGAATATGTGGTCTCATATTGTCATACAGTAAGTTCAAACCATTTCTGAATATTCATTATGAATATGTGGTCTCATATTGTCATAAAGTAAGTTCAAATCATTTCTGAATAATCATTATGAATATGTGGTCTCATATTGTTATAAAGTAAGTTCAAGTCATTTCTGAATAATCATTATGAATATGTGGTCTCACATTGTCATAAAGTAAGTTCAAATCATTTCTGAATAATCATTATGAGTATGTGGTCTCATATTGTTATAAAGTAAGTTCAAGTCATTTCTGAATAATCATTATGAATATGTGGTCTCACATTGTTATAATGACTATTTAAAAATAATTTGAACTTACTAAATGAAAATTTGAGACCACATTGCCATGATCACTATTCAGAAATGATTTGGACTAACTTTATAACAATTTGACCACATGACCTGAATAGTCATGGTCATTTGGTCTCATTGTCATTTAATAAGCTCATATCATTTTTGAAAAGTTATTATGAATATGTGGTCTCATATTGTCATACAGTAAGTTCAAACCATTTCTGAATAATCATTATGAATATGTGGTCTCATATTGTCATAAAGTAAGTTCAAATCATTTCTGAATAATCATTATGAGTATGTGGTCTCATATTGTCATAAAGTAAGTTCAAATCATTTCTGAATAATCATTATGAGTATGTGGTCTCATATTGTCATAAAGTAAGTTCACATCATTTCTAAATAGTAATTGTCATAAAGTAAGTTCAAGGGCCTGTGGATCAAATACCAATAATGACTATTCAGGGATGATTTGAACTTATTTAATAACAATATGAGACCACTTGGCCATGATGACAAATAACTTATCTGCTTAATCATAATTTGTGACAAAATTAAATATATTAACATCACTCTGAGAAAGACTATATAACAAGAAAGAAAGAATGTAAGATATTTAACTGTAAGTGTAAATATACCTGGCGTAAAGATGATACTGATGATGTTAAATTTTCAATTTCATTCTTTAATTTCTCTTCCTCTTCTTCCCATTCCTGTAAAGAAAACAATTATTTCATATCATGGAATAATACTTTTATACAAAATTCCTAGACACAAAGATAATATGGTAGGCTTTTTACTGCATCTCTTTAGATTATTCATTGCAGTATCATCCACATTTCAGAAATATGAAAAATGGGATTTTATTATCTAAACCTCCTTGATAAACAGAGCATTGTTGACAGAAATGTTATTTTAAATACATACCTTTTTAGCTGATTCCTGATTCTCTAATAATTGTTTGGTTTTAATCTCATGTTGATGATTCAATTCAATCACTTCACTCTCATGACTAGATATCAATTCTTTTATTGCCTCTTCATGATCATTATTACATTGTTCTAGATTCTCCTGAAATGAAATGTCAGCACCTCATGGGATAATGAAAACAGGCAATGCCATGCAGTGTGGAAGGAGACAAATAACAGAGTAGGATGAGCCCTTGTAGAAAACAAGTACCTATACCAAAGTAAATATGAAATGATGGCTGAATATAAATATATCACTTACTTCAGTTTCTTTCAATCTTCTTTCTAACCAACATTTACTGTCATTAATAGATTTATGTGTTGTTTGTAATTCTTCATATAATATTTTCACTTTTTCTAACTCTACCAATTCATCCTTAAAAAGTTGTAAAAATTTGATCAGTTACAAAATGCCACTGTCAATATTTGCTGCAGTCGCTACATGCTGAGAAATTGTGTTAACAATTTGATTTGAAAATTCAAAACTTGTGCACAAAATATTTCATATTCCAATTTCTTTATCAAGTTTTGTTGAATTTCCTTGAGCATTATCGACAAAGAAGTAAGTGTAACATTTTTACATGGGGTCAAGGTGAAGGTCGAAGTAGATGTGAAGATCCGTGTGGACACAAGTTTCTAAAGGTATAAATATGAGAGATATCAAATATCAATATCAACCAGAAATACACAACATCGACCATGTGAACACGTTAAACTCAAGAGGTTTTGAACGAGTATTACCTGTAACTTGGTGATTTGTTGTGTAAGGGAGGTAACTTCTTCCTTATGTTTTTCCTCCAATTTACTGATAGATTCTCTATGGTTGTCTATTTCTTTTTGATATTTAATAGCTAGTTCATCTAATATTGACTTTCTTTTCTCAGCAACCTACAATTATATGTACAGAATATTGAACATCAACCACCTGTGGATAAACCAGGAGGTATTCTTCACATTCATTATAATTCTGATCCACATTGTGATTTGAATCCTAGAGTTTTTGTGAAAAGGGTCTGAGAAAAGCTTCGAACTGCTTGTAATTAAACACCAAGGTATGTTAATTTGCCTTTATGACTGAAGGAAGCCAAAACATTGAAAGAATATTTTTTATTAGGTTTTTACAAAATAGCTAAAAAGGGATTGAAAAGAGGTTTTCTAAATTGTTAATGTGTATCAGGGAATCAATCTGCACAATTCCAATTTACTTCCACTTTAATTTACTTAGTGAGGACATCAAAATGCTTAGTTTGAGTGGAATAGCATGAAATGCAAACATCTGGAGGAAAATTAGAATGATGTAATACGAAAAATGTGTTCCCACATAACAGATTTAGAAAACCTTTTTACAATCCCTTTAAGACAATCAAACTTTCTGTTTCACAAACAATTCTAAATGACATTCAGACATACTATATATTTTTTTTTTAATCAAAACTTCATAACTTTAAATTTTATAACCATAAGCTATGTTTTATGTCTATTCACATAACTTGGAATTTAATCCAGAATACTAAAAGAGATAAACTATAAAATACCTTGGTGATTTCTTGTACAGACTGTATTTGAGTATCTCTTTCATGTTGTGATGCATGTAGTTGTTCTATAGTTTCATTAGCTGCCTTCTGACTTTCCTGTAACATATTAACATAATGTGGATGAACACTTGAAACTTTGAATAAATATGACATCAGTATTCCGAACTTGATTGTTAATAATCTAAGTCAATTAAATAGCATGTATAATAAACATTCAGATTTAAAACCAAGTAATATATTCAAGGGTTTAAAT
Source organism: Nipponacmea schrenckii (assembly GCA_030562195.1). NCBI lineage: Eukaryota > Metazoa > Mollusca > Gastropoda > Lottiidae > Nipponacmea > Nipponacmea schrenckii. Next base: position 21,475,813 of record JAUJPP010000005.1, read on the forward strand.
CTTCTCTTTCTCAGGATGAAAACATAAAAACCTGGTATACTGTACTATAATACAAATAATTGAGTTAATATACAAGGTTTTAATTGTCAAAGAATCCTGGAAATAAAGTCATAATAAATAAGATTTCCACCATATACATGAACAGTTTGTTTGTAATTTTAGGTCATATAATGTTAGACAAGATAATAAACCACCAAAAAGATACACAATTTCATTCAAAAAAATCATCAGGAATATTGTGTACTACAATTTGTCATGAAAAAAGAAGATAAATGGCAAATTTCATTTGAAAGTATTGACACTTAAATTTACAGTGGTTTCAAAACAATGAGATGAAGTTTATAAATTCATCTTTTTATTTTCATAATGTCCATCAAACAAACAGAAAGCACTCTATGTCAAGCCAACTTGAATATGTATAGAATCTACATTTTAATTTGATACTACATGAAGTGTAGTTCATAATTCTGTTATAACATTAACTTACAGTCAATTGAACTTTCAGATCATCTATTAGTTGAGTTGCTTTAGTTAATTTATTTCTTAAATCTACTATTTCAGTTTGTAACTTATTAGTTTGTTCAGTCAACTGTTGATTACCTACAATATTAGCTGCATCAACCTGAAAAATAATATAACAGAAAGCACTGGAAGATAGCTTCTATTAAATACATATCACACTCACTCCCACTATTTGACAATCTGATAACAAAAATGCTGATTTTTCATCCATATGATGATCTCACTAAATTGTTATTGAAATCACATTGTAGTTCAATCACATCTCCAGCCAATCAAAAGCTCAGTTCAATAAAAGATTCAATAAAATTTGGAAAATAAAGTTGCTTCCTATCCTAAGTTAATATCTGTTCTTCTCTTCAGTGACATCTGACATTATTTTGCGGTCCCGATACATGTCGGATTACTCAGAGTACACTGTATTATAACACAAAATTAACTGCGTAACACTTACACTGAACACTAACACAAGATTTGACCTCACCCATTGTCCTATTCCCATCTGTTCCTGACTATGAAGTCTTAGGATATAACTGTTTCAAACTAATAAAATGTAAAGCAAACCTGAGATTGAAGTGTAACTACTGTTTGTTCTAATTCATGTATTTTCTGTCCAGCAGCATTATTCTCTTCAGCCTTAAATCACAAATACAGTTCACACAGTGCAGTAGTGAATAATGGAAACTGGGTGGAATAAATCAATAAATTTGAAGACTAATGACGAAGCAATGTGCTCTACCATGCTCATATAATACCTCCCTTTGTCTCATGAATGACAACCTAGACCTATCTGAAAGCCCTTTAAATGGTTACATTCTAAATCAGCTATTTTCAAATAATATTAATGTTTTAACAGTTGTTAATGTCTTAAAAGTCCTACTGCGTCTAAGACTAAATATCAAATTTAAGCTCTCAAGAATGTCTATATATGAATTTATATTCATCAGTGAACTTACCTGGTGTCATAAAGTAATAAAATTTCAAATTTTAATCAAATTATTAAGCATTCTTCAATAATCGATTTTTTAAAATTTTTATGGAATTACTAAGTTCTTTAGATTTATCGGATAATTTAAGGATTCTGTTATGTTTTTTTTGTGCAGCAGGTATATCTACTGATGAATATTATACTCTTTTTTGCCAAGTTTAAAATATTCAAATTTTTTTTTTTAAATGAATAAAGTTCATTTTAAGACGTAGTATTATTTAAAAGTATATTTCAAAGTCAACTTACAGATTTGAGTTTATCTATTTCTTTTTGTAATTTATTTTGAATGTCTTGATAATATTTCTGATCTCTGTCTCTTCCAGCCTGTATTTCTTCTACTTTTTTACTGAAATATAATCACATTGGTAGCCGATTTCTTTTGATACTAACATTGAAGAGCCAAATGAAGGGCTGTTGATTTGGCCATATATGCTGATCATAACCAGTTGCAAATAGGTTCTGCTGCACATCATATAGGTCAGAGACGTAAAATGAAAAAATTATAAATTAAATTACTCAACAATCAAATGAAATGAATGGAGTTTTACGTCCTACTCTTCTGCACCTTATGGGCTAATGAAGACGGGTAACGCCATGCAGTGTGCAATGAGGGAAATTTTGCCAGGACAGCGGCATTAGCCTACTCTTTTTTTTCAATTTCCAACTGTCGAAGGATCTTTAACGTGCACAGGCTGTAGCACACGGTTTATTGTCCCATCCGAACGACTTGACGCTTTTTCCATGTCAGTCCCTCCGACCTGCATCACTGACAAGGGGAAACCGGGCTGAAAAATCCGAAAGTTCATCTCGACCTTTGCCGGGATTGAACCCTAGACCTTCAGGTTAGCGAGCAAGCGTCTAACCCACTGAGCCACCGCGGCTCCCTACTCAACAATCAAGTTCAATCAATGAGCCATCAAACACTATCTGTCAATTAGTTTAGTTTAAGAAAGTTTAAGTTCCAATTATGATGAATATTACCAAACATTAATGGCATTGAGGTACAGTTTACAGTTGGATACTAGTTGAATAGAACTTAAGGCATAGTCTTGACATCAACAAAACATCATTTTAAAAAAATCCAGTTGGGAAAAAATAAATCAAGAGCCCTGCCCAAATGATTTACTTTTTTCACAATTGATTAACTATGTTTCCAATATCAAAGAAAATCACAACCCACCTCCCCCTCAATCTTATTTTAGGTAAGTCAAGATATCTTTTAGATATCCATGTTGAATAGTCATTTATTACAGTATCAAGGGTAACTAAGAGTTAATGTTATGTTTTTTAAATGATAAAATTAAAAATCCTATAATTACATGTTACTGAGTATGGCAGACAAGAGTAGTAACAAGTAACAGTAATAAAAATATTTATAAAATTTTCAAGCAAACTGACCTGCTTTCTGCAAACATTTCTTCCTTTTCCTTCTGTATTGCCATATAACTAGAAAACAAAACATTGATAATATGTAGACAAACACGAAAGGTATAGACATTGACAATTTTGTTTAACTGAAAGATGATCTTTAAAACAATTTTTGTAACCACTAATGAAATAAAAGCAGTCCAGTTCCTGACAGATTTCATATTTACCTCTCTTGTTTTCTTTTGAATTTCTCATTAAGCTGAAAAATACAAACCATAGTTTTAAAAACCATTTAGATTTGTTAGTGGGTATTGTTTCAATTAATCACTTCCAGTATAGAGCCAAACACCATCTGTCTTTGCAATATATAAGAGGTCAAACAAATGTCATATAAAACTTTAATTGAATGAACACTTTCATCTTCTACTTTTTTTATTATTTCTAGATTCTAACATTATCTTAAATTTTCAACTTTATCATTTATTTCAAATGAAAAAAAAAAATACAATATCTTTAATTTTTCAACAATTTCCAAAGAATTTTCATATTTCCAGAAATATTTGAAATTTTGTTTTTAATGCACAAACCTTTTCATTTTCATTCTGTAAGGCTGCAATATCTTCTTTGAGTTTTTTCTATAAAAAAAATTATTCTATATCAAACAAGAGAGAATGACATTTGGCCACATATGGCACTAAACGTCATATTTATAGATCTTCATAATGTCAAGCTATTACAAACTTAATACATGTACTTATATAACACCTTGACTGCAAAAGTCATTTGTATCATTGAAGTTTATAGATGTAGCAATTTGATTGGATTGTACACCATCACACAGCATACTGCATGCATCCTGTGATACAAAAAAGGTGGCCATTGCAGTCAAGGCATTAGACAAAATAAATAATGGCTTGTCTTCGAATCCATTTTCCAGAGAGTTATCTGTTCTCTCTTTCTGTCTCTGTAATATACCAGAATATAATATCTGATCAATGACATGGAAATTCTTCATATATTAACATACCTCTATAGTAGTTAATTTATATACTAACATACCTCTATAGTAGTTAATTTATATATTAACATACCTCTATAGTAGTTAATTTATATATTAACATACCTCTATAGTAGTTAATTTATATATTAACATACCTCTATAGTAGTTAATTTTTATATTAGCATACCTCTATAGTAGTTAATTTATATATAAACATACCTCTAAAGTAGTTAATTTATATATTAACATACCTCTATAGTAGTTAATTTATATATAAACATACCTCTATAGTAGTTAATTTATGTATTAACATACAGTGTACCTCTATAGTAGTTAATTTATATATTAACATACCTCTATATATTAACATACCTCTATAGTAGTTAATTTATATACTAACATACCTCTATAGTAGTTAATTTATATACTAACATACCTCTAAAGTAGTTAATTTATATACTAACATACCTCTATAGTAGTTAATTTATATACTAACATACCTCTAAAGTAGTTAATTTATATATTAACATACCTCCATAGTAGTTAATTTATATACTAACATACCTCTATAGTAGTTAATTTATATACTAACATACCTCTAAAGTAGTTAATTTATATACTAACATACCTCTATAGTAGTTAATTTATATACTAACATACCTCTAAAGTAGTTAATTTATATATTAACATACCTCTATAGTAGTTAATTCATATATTAACATACCTCTATATATTAACATACCTCAATAGTAGTTAATTTATATATTAACATACCTCTATAGTAGTTAATTTATATATTAACATACCTCTATAGTAGTTAATTTATATATTAACATACCTCTATAGTAGTTAATTTATATACTAACATACCTCTATAGTAGTTAATTTATATACTAACATACCTCTATAGTAGTTAATTTATATACTAACATACCTCTATAGTAGGTAGTTAATTTATATATAAACATACCTCTATAGTAGTTAATTTATATATTAACATACCTCTATAGTAGTTAATTTATATATTAACATACCTCTATAGTAGTTAATTTATATACTAACATACCTCTAAAGTAGTTAATTTATATATTAACATACCTCTATAGTAGTTAATTTATATATTAACATACCTCTATAGTAGTTAATTTATATATTAACATACCTCTATAGTAGTTAATTTATATACTAACATATCTCTATAGTAGTTAATTTATATATTAACATACCTCTATAGTAGTTAATTTATATACTAACATACCTCTATAGTAGTTAATTTATATACTAACATACCTCTATAGTAGTTAATTTATATATAAACATACCTCTATAGTAGTTAATTTATATATTAACATACCTCCATAGTAGTTAATTTATATACTAACATACCTCTATAGTAGTTAATTTATATATTAACATACCTCTATAGTAGTTAATTTATATATTAACATACCTCTATAGTAGTTAATTTATATATTAACATACCTCCATAGTAGTTAATTTATATACTAACATACCTCTATAGTAGTAAATTTATATATTAACATACCCCTATAGTAGTTAATTTATATACTAACATACCTCTATAGTAGTTAATTTATATATTAACATACCTCCATAGTAGTTAATTTATATACTAACATACCTCTAAAGTAGTTAATTTATATACTAACATACCTCTATAGTAGTTAATTTATATACTAACATACCTCTATAGTAGTTAATTTATATACTAACATACCTCTATAGTAGTTAATTTATATACTAACATACCTCTAAAGTAGTTAATTTATATATTAACATACCTCTAAAGTAGTTAATTTATATACTAACATACCTCTATAGTAGTTAATTCTTCTTTTATAATCTTCTTTTCTTCCTTTTCTGTTTCTAAACTGATGTTTAATCCTAGTCAGAAAACAGTCAAATAAATTATCTATATATACACAAAACATGGGGTCTTATTCTCAAAAACTTTGTTAGATAAAATCCAGATTCTAAAAAATACAGTTATCTAGTTGGATAATAAAACAGAATTTTACTGATAGACCAATCAGATTCCTGGGACACTGAAATCAGCTTAGTTAAGTTTTTGAGAATAGCAAAGAGCATATACTAAAACAATATTCATTGTTAAACAAGTTGTCAACTTACTGTTTACTTCTTCTGTTAACTTGTCAACATTTCCAACATTTTCTACAAAAAAAGCATAGACAAATAATAAATTGTTATCAATTTGCAAACAGAAAAAGATAGCTTTCCAGCCAAGGTAAAACATCAGAATCATTTTTAACTTTGATTTATAGCATTTGTACATAAACAAGCCCTTCTTCTAAATCATAGCTTCTCAACCAGGTCTGATATGACAGTTAATGCCGATAAAAAAACCAAATACATAGTCTACTAATTTATTAACTATTTGTCAAGTGAAAACTTCTAAAAATAAAACTTTTCAATCAACCCTCATACATACCTGTGATAGTATCAACTTTATCTGATCCCTCAACTTTTCTTTCCTCTAACCCAGGAGGGGGCTCCCTCTCTATCATTGGTGGACCATCTTTTTCATTTCGTACTTCTTTTTCATACTTGTCTTTAATAGCTGTAATATCAAAACTGCTCAGTAGCATACATAATATGGTGAATTCATTCTAGTACTATATACAATGTCTATTTGAGTTAGAGTTTGATGATGTCACTAATCACAAAATAAATATAAGCACTTGGTTTAAATGGAATGTCAGGAATCCCAGACAACTTATTGAAAATTGGAATTTGTGCAAATTGATATCAGTTTCCTTGAAATTCAAAAACCTCTTTACAATCCCTTTTACACATATATTTGCTTACCATTTAAATTCTTTGTTAATACTGAATTTTCAGCTTGAAGTCTTCTGATTTCATCTTCTAGTTCAGAGTTACTTCCCTTGCCATTGCCTTGATCAGCTTTAATTTCTGCCAATTCTTTTTCAAGTTGTTCATTTGATGCTACCAACTATAATATACATGTACAAATGGGTCTGTCCAAAACTTTAATTTCAAAAATCTAACGTTACAATTTGTAAGGAAAAGGTCCATCTACCTTATCCTTGGCACTTGTTATTTATCCTTCTCTCAAAGAATTCAAACCTTAAAAATCTAATTGACAAAGTGATGACAACCATGTACAAGAACTGAGGTATACAAGCATATATTTTACTGCTAAATCACTATGAAAAAATACATAAGAGTAAGATTACATCATCATTGTTTATTTATCCTTTACTTTGCACAATATAAATTGTCCAGTGGAAAATGGTCTTCAAAATCAAAGAGCAACTGCCAGTGGAAGTGTTTTTATTTCAAATGTTACTTACAGATGATAATTCTTGCATCAATGTTTGATTTTGTAGTCTAAATTCTTCTTCTTGACTATGTAATTTACTCTGTAAGCCATCATTTTCTTGTATCAAAAGCTCTACTTCCTACAAAAATATAAATTCTTATTCATTTACTATACTGGGTAATTCATTTGTCTTCTTTGCAAGTATTTCAATAATAAGTCAAATATGTATAAAACACTATAATTATAAAAAACCTTGTTTGAAATATTTTACCATAACCCCTACTTACTTTAGTTTTCTTGCTCTTGTTTATAGCCTAAAATATAAAATAAAATAAAACAAATCTTGAAACCTCTTGAATAAACGTGTACTTACTTGGTAATAATTCAGAATTGCCTAATATTTAAACAGAATATCTCTACCTTTGTATTAAAAAAAAAAGCAAAATTTCTATAAACATGTTCCTAGCTAATTAAGCTTAGATTTATATAAGTTTCCTCTGGTTCTTTGTGTATATTATTCAAAAAAGACATTGATGAAAACACATTGCTAATTATGGTAGATGAAAGAAAAGAAGTTAATAATTCTACCTTATTTGCTTTGGCCAACTCTTTATCGAGCTGTTCACATCTCTCTTGACTAAGAATTAACTCTGAAATAATTATAACAATTGTTTTTTATAAGTCTAACACCATTCTATCCAAACCTCACTACAATTATATTTGAGGGTTAAATGTTAAATAATGTTCAATCAAAATTGGAACTAGAATCTTTCTAGGAAATCGCAGCCAATCAAATCAAATACCTGTGACTCATTTTAGATGCCTTGATCTCATTTCAAAACAAAGTGTAGTGTTATTAATAAGACCATGTGAAAACCTCATTCAGGTGATATGAATAATGATTTGAAATAAACTATGAAAAAAGCAGATTTCAACAGCACAACTACTGCATCTTATTGGCCTTTCCATCACAAATGATCAGAAAATATAAAGATCTATATATATAGTTCATACATATAAGCTCTTTGCCAAGTAGGTTTTATTTGGTGTTATGGTGAAGTAGTCTTAGAGAATGGTTACATACCTCTCTCAAGCTTTTTAGATTTTCCATCTAATTCATAATTTCCCGTCCTTAACTCCAATAACTGAATCTGAAAAATAGTAATATGTGATGCTGGAGCTTGATTGATGATATCCTAAAAGTAATATTTAATATTGGCAGTTCAGATTTTAGTCCAAGAACTAGATCTATTGAATATACTGCAAATGCTTTGGATAATCTCAAGTGACAACATGGAATCGTTTTAACAACGCTGGGAATTCTTTCACTTTTCAAAAAATGCATAGTGAAATAGATAATAACGATTGTTTCAATATATTACAATTAATTTATAGGCTACAGACTAGGCTACAGATAGTTTACTGTCTTAGGCTTACTTAGGCATTTAGCCTACTGATAATTAGAGATAATTTATGTCACATGTGATAATTATTGTCCATGACTGGTTTCCATTCATTTTGAAGTTCTTCATGCCTTTTGTGCTATGTTTAGAATATTCAGGTTTATAAAATCTAAGCAACAATAAAAAATCTTTCTGGAAGTTCTGTTTCTGTGTTGACAGTGAATGGCACCGCCCCTTTTTTTAACATTTTAACAATCTGTTTATTCTGAGATATACTTCACAATGATGACAGTAACATAAACATATATAACAGTCGATGCATTGAAATAAAAGGTCTAGAAAAGAATTATTTGCCTTTCAAAAACAAACAAATACCTGTAAACGATGAAATTCGTCCTCTGATAAGGCCGACGCCATTTTTAGTTTATGTTTACGTTTGAAAGCGAGGCTTTTCGAATGTAAATTAATGTTTATGAGACGAAATTTGAAACCAGTTTTTAGTTTGTACAATATATGATTTATTTTTAACAAGACCTTTATTTACTATGAATTAAAAATAGTATTTGATTAATTGCTACATTCTCTATTCACCTTAATTCGTTTCAGAAAAGGTCCCAGTAAACAATTTTCATTTCAAAATGGCTGCGCCCATGAAATAAAACAGGAAAATACTATGCAAATCCAATATGGAACAGTTTGATAGTTCTAATTAGGTACGTATTATTCGACCTGAGCCAAGTGTCTTACTTCAGTTGCAAATACAATATAAGGTGGGTCAAAGGCCCTTTAAATTAAAAAATTGCCTCTTAGTAAGACTCTTAGGCTCTTACTTAGTCCAGACATCCAGCACTGCCAGCTGTATTATATTTAATATATAGGCCTAACTTGTAAAGCTTTAGTGACTGCAGGGGGTTTCTTGGTTTTCTGCATTTACACAATTAGAAGAGTGTCAGCTACTATATATCAAGTAAAGTAGGCCTATAGTCAAATTAAAATAAAACCAAACATTCGGTTTGTTTTCAATTAACTATGTAGTAAAGGTAGCCTCCTTTGACATTTATCTGTTTGATGTCACAGTCAGCCAGTCAAATCCCTGACTTCTGCAACCCTTGGATTTTCTGAAGGTTTATTCTGAGAAGCATTATACTATGATTACACCTTCTTTTTTCACATCACAAAAACCCACTTTTGGCGTGGGCAGAATTTAATTGGTTGTCGGTGTTGTCAAATGAAAAGCTATAAAAAAACGTAACAAAAGTTTGTTTATAATTTTAATTTGACTAAATAAAAGCGATAATAAAAGTGAAAATTTGAAGACAAGCACTATAACCTTCCACTCCCCAAAACTCAAATTCCCAGATAAGAGCAACCAATTTAGAAATGTTGAGTGTTATTCATTATTAACATTTTTATTTCAGTCAACCATTATATTATAGTTTAAAATGAGTGTTTATCTTGAGTTAAGTGTAATAGCTTTCATGGTATTACATCTTGTAATCTGTCCATATACTAAAGTTGAAGAAAGTTTTAATCTACAGGCTATACATGATGTTATTTATCATGATCTCAACATAGAACAGGTAGCCTAAATATATATTTCCTTTCATCAGTGTCAAACACATAACTTGCCTGCAGTGTCTTATTTCTTTTGAGCTATTGGTTCATGAACTCAAGTTGCTAAAGAAACTGTGTTTTGTTAGTTTAAAAATAGGGTTTTTTAGCTTCATTTTTGAACTGAAGTTTAAACAACCACATGTCCCAACAGCACATTTTACACAGTTTTGATCCTAAGAATTTTTTCCTAATTGTTCATAAACATGCTGAAGGCATACATTACAGTTCCTTTATCTTATTTGATTTGTTTTTCAGTATGATCATTTAGAGTTTCCTGGTGTAGTACCTAGAAGTTTTATAGGACCTGTAGTTGTTGCCTTTCTCTCAATGCCTTTGATCAGTTTATCACAGTTACTCAATCTAGACAAGATGGCTTCACAATATATAGGTATGTCATCACATAGGATATTTAACCAAGAGAATATCATTTGAATTTCTTTAGTATACTTGACTTGCTTTTTGGGAGCCATGGTGGCTCAGTGAGTTATACACTTGCTCACAAACCATAATTCGGCAAAATTTTTCTCATTGCACACTGCTTGATGTTGCCTTTTTTCATTAGCCCATAAGTTTCAGGAGATTAGGACATAAACTTACATTTGATTGTCTAACTTGACTTGCTTAACTTATTAACTGATTTCTATAGATTTATATTAAAAGTTGCTTTTAGCCTTTCACAGATTAACAGCCCAATTAATGTGAATCAGCCATTTGTCGCTGGTTATATTTGTTTATTTACATTTAAAAAGAATGTAACAATGGTTTCAACTGTATTTTTCAGTAAGATTTTGGCTGGGATTGATGGTGGCTATAAGTTTCATTTCATTTTCAAGATCAGTTGGTTCAAAGTTTGGTAAAGAAGTTAAAACCTGGTTAATTATAACAACTATCACTCAGTTTCATTTTATGTTTTATATGACTCGTCCACTACCAAATATATTCGCTCTTGTCCTAGGTAATAATTTGTTGAAATTATCAGCAATGATAATTGTTCACATGTGTTTGAAGACTAAAGGAATACAAGAAGTCCACTCAATTTATCAAGTTAAGACCAGACCTATTTATTTCTTGTTTAACACATCCTCCTACTGTAAGTTTCCAGAAAATGCAAATAAAAATTAAAAATTTGTATTAAATCCATGCTGAGGAATATCCAGGTCAAGCTATAAAGATTCTTTTTTTTTTCCTTTCTTTTTGCTCTCCTGCCTTTTACACAAATTTTACCAAAAAAAATTTGTAAAACAAATTCAATTGATCTGGCCTTCAGTAGTTAAGTGGTCATAAAATTCACATAGATCTAACTTTGTAAATTTGCAATTTCTTTTTAATCCATATTAAAATAAAAAAGACTTCTGATTTTAATGTTATGAATTGAGTCTGAGTAAGTGGGTGTGGACTTATATCCTTCAGATATATGTTTCAGGATTCTGTTCTCATCTTCCTACAGATAAGCTAATTATTATTACTCATGCTTTATGGGTTATCCATCATGACTTCAAACATTTCATATTTCTATATTTTTTTACTTTCCTTTTATAAACTTTCTTTCACATGTCATGTTTTTAATTTATCTTAGAATAAAATAATAAAAATAATATTAAGCTTTGTCATCCATTTTGAATGATCCAAAATAAATATTGGAACTTATGCCTCTTTATCTTTCCCTGTTTTCATCAGCACATAACGTGCAGAAGAGAAGGATCCAAAACTCCATTCATTTCATTTCATTTATCTCTCAGATTGTGGAGTTCTTTTTACTCCTGGACTGTAATTTCAATATTATTCAATGTTTTCCTCTTTGGATTCTCATATTTTATAAAAGGAAGCAAATGTGTTCCTTACAATGTGTTCTAATATAAAGTAATTTTATTTATTTTTCAGTATTGTTTGCCCTCTCAATGTGGTTAAATGAAGATTTTGTCAGCTATATATGGTTATCTGGTGCAGCAGTCATAATTTATCGAACAGAATTAATCTTATTATTGGGTCCTCTATTTGTGTTTGGTTTATTCAAACAGAAACCTTCATTTCAAATGTTACAGTATTATTTTTTACATGGTTTTCTAACTATAATTTCCTTCTTAGGTGTGTATAATATTGTAGAAAATGTTAATTTGTAATTCAGCATTCATTGTTAAGTCTTGATTATAAATAATAGTCCTCAAGGTGCTAGAAATGTATGAAAATCCTTAAAAACTAGGAATTTTACTTTCTATTTCTATATATATATATCTTTTTTTGTGGGATTCTATAGCTAAGCGGTTACAGCGATGTCATTTGCTTGGATACGTTAAATATGTTGGATGTAATCTAATCTCAATAGTCCGATGACAGCTAATCTGGGAAAGATTAATGCCAAGAGGTCTGGCCAAGGACCAGCTGGTAGAAAGAATCCCTGTCACAGCGAACTTGTAAACCTAAGTTGTTATCCTTGTAAAATATAGCTGTTTCTTTTTCTCTTTTCTATTTATATCACAGTCTTAAGAAAAGAATAAATGTTTACTTAAAACCTAAGGGAAAATCAGGGCTTGTTCTCTTTATTTCAGCATTAACAATATTTATAGATTCAATATTTTGGAAGAGATGGTTATGGCCAGAAGGAGAAGTTTGGTGGTATAATATTGTTTTAAATAAAAGTTCCAATTGGGGTGTATCCTTTCATTTCTATTCATTTCAAACTTGTTGTTTAAGCTTTTGAAATTGTTTGTTTCCTAGCAACCATGATTTGTTTGTGGTGTTGTCTATAAAGATATCTTCAGCATACTAGAGAAAATGGAGCCTGATGGAAAAAAAAAACATTTTAATAGGGGAAGTCTAATTTAAGAGTGAAAAATCTGAAATTTATGAAAATTTTACATCAAACTTAAGCAAATTGTTTCCTTGAACTTTTCTTAAAGTTATGATTTTAAAAAATCAAGCAGGACGTTTTTGATGGTGATAATTTCACACCACCAAAAGTAAATTTTCAAATTAAAAAAAATGGACAGATCCACAAACGCGTATTTATACTTAACTTAAGTGTAGACAGAGCCTTTTTTCTGGTATTTCTACAGTGCTCTCACTCGTAGTGTATCATTTAGTATAATAATAGTACCATTAGGTGTATATATGGACAGAAGAATTGTACCGTTATTTTCATCAGCTGTGCTGTTCATCATATTCTTTTCATTTTTACCTCATAAAGAATTGAGGTTTATAATCTACACTTTTCCTTTGGTGAATTTAGCCATTGCAAGTGCTATGAAATATTTGTAAGTACATGTTTGTTACATTTGAATCTACAAAGTTTCATTTTATGTAAAATGATGTCTTAAAATAATTTTCACTTAAGTGATTATCATTTTTTTTATACACCCACACATTAATGTGGACGAATCTTTCATTTACCTATTACTCTTGTCAATCTCTTGGACAATGTGGCTGCCGTTATAAATGTGGGCATATTAAAATGACCATTGCTTTTTACTTTTACAGAAAATGTACAACTTTTCTGGAAAATATACAATCTGATTTGATTCTTGGATATTGTGAAGAAATTCTAGCTCATTATACAAAATTGGATAGTAGAAGGATCCATTGGGATTTACAAACTGTTAACCCTCATTTGAATTCTGGGGTCTTATTCTCAAAACTTTAATTGAAGATGATTTTTGTTTTCTAGTCAGCTGATTGGACGAACTCTAAAATCAGTCTTAAGATTATTTTTATTGTCCAATCAGATTACTGTATTTCTTAAAATCTGGATTAGATCTTAGTTCAGTTTTTAGATTAAGGTTCCTGATGTTTTATCAAAGATTTCAATAATATATTGTGGATATTTCAGATGGATTAATCGTAATAAATCTATCAAGCGGTATTTATCATGTTTGATTGGTATTGGTTTATTAGCTGGTAATTTACTCTCCACTGGGGGATTATTATATATCTCACATTATAACTACCCTGGTGGTCAGGCCATACAGACATTACATACTTTAAACAATAGATCAGGTTTGTAGCACAGAATTTTATAGAAACTGTTTTAAGAGATCACTCAAGGGAATAATCCAAAACATTGTAGGTGTTCTTGTATTAAACCATTCTTGTGATGATTAACAAATTACTAAATTTGATGGTTTATTGAATTGTAGAGGGATTCTGTTGTATTGTTTTGACACCAGATAAGTCCACTAATAAATAAGAAAACATTCTGGTCTAGTAAAACATTTCTTTGGTCATTCTACGAGGTTGTTTTTTACCTTTAAGAAATTGAAAGTATAGTCTTGGATTGGACACCTTCCAATATTGATATGCTTATATTGTACTTTTAGTTTTGGTTGATGTTCATATTGATGTGTATTCAGCTCAAACTGGTATATCTAGATTTACACAGCTTTACCCACATTGGAGGTATTGTTTACTTATTTTTTGGTTGAGTTTGACTATAAAAGGACCCACAATGAAGGCAGTAAAAAATTAAATTGACAGATTGGCCATTTGTTTGTCTAATAATACCTTAGTCTCAGAAACAGAAAATTTTGGCTAAGTTAATCTGTAATATTAAAAGACATATTTTTAATATTAGTTTTAGATGAATGCTTTTTTCTTTATAGGTATGATAAAACAGAAGATATATCTCCAAATGGACAAGAAATTCAGAAATTCACACATCTCTTAGTGGAAGCTACATGTTCAAATTTTAGTAACAGTGAACTTTATACACAGACACATGACCTACAAGCCACAATTCCTGGTTTTGCTGGAATATCATTCAATCAAAAAAATATTCCACCTATAAAATTAAAGTTTGAACCAAAAATATGGATTCTGAAGAAAAAATTTCTCTCTAAAATAAAAAACATGTAAACAGAAGGAGTTGTGATTTCTTTTTCTTTTCCTAGTTTGGTGTTTTGCCGTAAGGGGCCTATATTATACAGCAAACCAGGTGACATTTTAAAAGGTGTTAGCACTATTTATGTAACCAATCTTTGCAACATGGTGATAATAAATAGTTCTACTGATATACATATATGGATGTATTGAATTACAAAAAAATACACAGATAACTGGCAAAACAAAGTTTATAAATTCACTAATATTCACATATCATGGTATAAAGTATATTCCTAACGGTCTTAAATTTAACTTTTAGTTCTCATTTAATACAATCACAGGCATAAAATATCAGATCGAAAAGCGATATCTGTAAGACTGCTACTTGGATCTATGATTTAGTTGGAGACCACGATTGAATTTTAGGTTTAGCTGTACTGTATGGTACATAGGCTTTAGATGTTCCTGTTTGATTCTGATAGTAGTCCATCATCCATTTAGTTCTTGGTGGAGTTAAATCCCCTACTGGAGGTTCATCAGATATGTATTGTAACCATCTGTGCCTGGAGAAAAATAAAAATTAAAGACATTTTGGTCTTTGTTCAATGGCGAGACCAATTTATTTTTTATGTTTTACCTCAGAAATGAAGGTTGTGTTTTGTTCCTTTGATTCATAAAACAATATCTCAAAGTGGTTTGGACTAGACATGATTTAATTATAGTCATGAAAAGATATGTTCACATAAACATTATAATATTTTCATGGTAACATAACATATTCTGCAGACCCAATGAACATCCTTTGATTCCTTAAAATCATTGATATCTTAAAGGTATACACAAATTTTATTTTCACTCTAACGTTGCCATTAAGAGTATATATAAATCATGGGGATATCAATGGGATTTTGCTATTTATTGTTTAAGCATTGATTACCCAGACATTTTTCTTCTCAAACTGAATGGATTCATTGTTTGCTCATTTTTTTTTTTAATTTAAGATATTGGTTTATTGTCACTTTTTCAAAACTGATAAAGTGTGGCCTGCCTACTTATTAAAACCATATTCACTATTAAAATGAGATATTAAATATAGGAACAGTGAATTCTAAGACTGTATATGCCTTTTAAAGTCTTATCATGTATTTAATGTTAAAGGGTTCTCAAACCCCCTTCCAAACCAATTTACTCTATATAACAAGCTTGTCACATGTTGAGCTCTACTCTTCTTTTCGTGTCTGGCCCAGTGTAGTAGAACCTGACCACTTACCATTCCGGTGGTATCTGACTGGCTTCATAATCTAGATGTACATCAGGAGAGTAGACTACCCATCTATTTCTACCTATAAGTACATTAAAAATAACTTTATTGAACACTCAGTTGCTTGAGGCAATCTTCCCTGGTATCTTTCTACATAAAACTACAATAATATATTTCAAAATGATGAAAAAAGAAAATAATATTAACAATTTCCAAATACACAACAAAGCTATTCAACAAAAAAGCAAAGAGGAAAGTTATAAAATAACATCCATTGTACCATTGAACAGATTTCTTAGAAAGTCAAATGATACTTATAATCAATTCGCAATATTCAACTGGGCCAGGTATGGTAATCATCAAGAATACCGTACATTTATTTAGGCTATAACTGAACTATTTATTCTAACTAAAAATTATAAAAAGTGAACATGACTATGAAAATTGATGTTGGGAAAAAAAAATAACCTTACTCAACCATACAGATATCCTTGGTTAAGCTAGTAATAGAGTATGTCTATTTGATTGCTTACTCTTGAGTCTTAGGTAGATCTACTGCACTGCAGAGCAGGGTTGCCTGGGTTGTTAGTATTCAAACTTACCGAAAAAATAATAATTATTTTGGAAATATTTGTTACCAAATTTATCTTCACCAATTAATTTTCCTGTCTTCATATCATCAGTTCTAAAATGAAAAAAAAAACCCAAACAATAAATATTTTTCATCAATGTCAATGGATCCAATGCCAATCAAAGGATTGAGACCTCTTCCAGTTTGACTTGACTTCATACTTAATGAACCTGATAAAAATCCGTAATAGTTTTGGAGGGAAGTATATCTACCAACCTGTACAAAATACCAAGTGTCTTCCTGAATCCACCATTATCTTTAATAATCTGCCGAAAAACATTTAATTTGTCCAAAAGACCAGACTTCGACATCTTGAAATGACCTCGAGACAGTTCGTCACATCGACAATACTGTTAGAGTTCAAATTACATTATAGCAATTAATTTAATATATAAATTATTTTCAAAGATTATTGACTCATTTTCTTAATTATATTTCTTTTATAATATAAGTTATATTATTGAAATAACTGTTTCGCTGAAATGTTGATACATTAAGTGTGCAGTACTAGATGTACATAACTAAATAAAACGAACGCATCTTTACGTCAATTCGTACAATCACCAAATCGACCAAATTGTAGTCATTACGCCCGTTAATCACAAAAGGTCAAAGTTTCTTGTATTGATACATTAGTGTAGTAGACTTAATATAAAGATAACAAAGTATGTAATAGATAGATAATTTTAAAATGGCGAAGTTATTATCAATTGTTATAGTAATTCTCATACAATATCAAGCAATATCCTGCAAAAGACCTCACATTCTGTTTATTGTTGCCGATGACATGGGTAAGCATGTTTCTATTTGAGAACATCCTTTATTGGTTTTAAACCGAGCATGCTCACTGGAATTCAATTGAATTTTAGGATGGAATGACGTTGGTTTCAGAAACCCAGATATATTAACACCTACTATAGATAAATTGGCTAGCCAAGGTGTTATTTTTAACTCATCATATGTTTTACCTGTATGCAGTCCGTAAGTTGAAATTAAGCGTTTTGTATCACAAAGAGAAAACTAACAGGTAACATCACTGCTATCGAGTGAGCAATACAAACATACGATGCCAACATAATGTGTAAGACCGTCCTTGATCAGTTCTTGCATCTGACAGAAATTAACTGATTGCTGAAAATGTTAGATAAAAACCTATTCTTATTCATCACTTAACTAATGTTTCACAATATTGAACAGAACTTTTAATTTGTACATATTCTGTCCATATTAATAATAAAGTTCATGAAAATTGTTACATAATTTTATAGTTCAAGATCTGCGTTCCTATCTGGGTACTATCCATTTAAAACAGGGTTCCAGGTAAGTGATCAATAACAGTATTTTCAGTCTAAATCTTGACTGGAGGCAAATTATAGCCTGCATACGTTAATTTAATGTCAGATGTCGTACAGCTCGCAACACGAGATTTAAAGTCCACAATATACCTTCGGATCACTTTCCCTTTGTCGGTGACGCAGTGTGAAGTAGCTGATTCTGAAAAAGATTCTAGATTTCGGATTGTATAATAACCTACAGTGGCGGCCTGCGTGAAAAGAACACATTGTAGGAAATCGAAAAAGAAAAGTGTTGGCTTATGCTGCTTTCCTGACAATGTTTTCTCATTAAACGAATACTGCATAAATTCTGTGCCAATATACATGTATATTCTGTAGAATAGCAACTTGTGACGTTTTTAACCAACTTAATTTTTCATTATCATATCACCATGGCGCTTTCCGTTCTCAAGATACAAATTTTAGATGTTACACTCTATTTTTCTTTAATTTCCTTTTGTAACTTACGAACTTTGTCTTATAATTTTGATTTGTTGAAAATAACAAAACATTTGCAAACTTATGATCACGAATTTAAGCCACGGTTTCAAATTTTTGTAGCACTTTGTCTTGGGTGCGTATCAGAATGTTTGTTTACCACTGGACCTTACACTTTTACCTCAACAAATGAAAAAAGCTGGATATGCAACACATGCTGTTGGCAAGTAAGGGATTTCCTTTTTTATACCTTTAAATATTTACAATAGACAAGAGCTGAAGTTTTGGTTTGGCGTTGTTATAAAGATTCAATACAACAGATGGATGCAGCCATATGCATAATGAAAATTATTAGGTCACAGTTATGTTTGCCTTACCTACATCCATTATTGCAGGTGGCATCTAGGATTTTGTAACTGGAATTGTACACCAACATATAGGGGTTTTGATTCCTATCTGGGGTATTATAATGCTGCTACTGATCATTATACACATAAACTAGGTAATGAATCATAATATTACACGAGAAATATCATCGTATCCCGAATATGAGTTTTGACATGGTCTTATTAGCCCGTATTTATAAGACTAAGCGTAGACATGAGAAAATAAAATGTCTATAATAACGAATGATTTGATTTGATTGCCTGTTTTTCCAATTTTGATTGTATACCATTTAGCTATTAATAAACCGTTTCTCTCTCTCTCTTTTGTACTACTATTACCACGGCCTCGAAGACGTTGGGCCTTTGAGGTGTGGTTTGGAAACGATCAGACTCTGTTTGCTGAAAATAGAAAGACAATTGAAAATTGCGGGAAGCAATTCCTATTAATCTAGATCGTCAACAAATTTTATATAGAAAAATGTTCCAGAAGAGGTGAAATTCGAAAATGTGAAAAAGGATTATAGAAAATAATGAACGATTTCTTTATTTTCATTTACAGTGAATTACTACGATATGCACGATAATGAAAAGCCAGCATGGAACTTCTACGGACAATACGCAGGGGTAAGCTAAATTATACAATTTCCAAAAATAAAATACGATTGCAAACTTAATAAATATAGCTTGTCAGGCAAGGTAACATATGTTCACACGTCAGCATTGTTAAATCATTATCATGTTAATTATTAATCTTAATGCTCACACCAAGTTTCATCAAAATTCATTAAAAATTGTAGCTTCTATTGCATCCACAATAACGTGCTTTACAAAGTCAAGGGCAATAATTCAAACATTCATTGGAAAATTGTCAAATTCAAACTTGACCGCCATCTTCTAAATTCCAACGCTCACACCAAGTTTCATCAAAATTCATTAAATATTGTAGATTGCATCCACAGTAAAATTTTGACGTGATTTTACTAAGACAAGGACAATAACTCAAAAACTGTTCATAGAAAAATTGAACACATTTTCATGTGGGCGTATAAAACCTAATCTTTTAAACAGATACAGTTGAATTTTTTAACTAAACTATATGTTTCGTTCAAGGAACGCTTATGTTTTAAACCTTGATGAAACAAAAAATACAATTTTGAACTGCTTACTCTCGTGACTATTTTTCTGTTAGATTTTTATACGCCAACAAATTTTTTTGGACCGTATATTTTAATTGCCCTGGCGGACTTTGACTTTGTGAGTCCGTATCATATGAAGATGATCCCTGACGATTTTCTTTATAATCCGATAATTTTCACTGAAACATTGTGTCTGACTCAGCGGTTTTCACCCCCTTAGCTATAGGGTGCAACTCGTGCTCAATCTGCAGTGAATGGACAACACTGATTACTTCAAAGCAATCAAAGCTGCTGGTGGGCGAATGTCACCTTGCTTCGCAAGTCTATCTTTAAAATGCCTAAGTCTACATAACTAATTGTAGTGTCATGTTTTTGTGTATGTGTACATTTTCTCATATTATTTCAGTATTTTTTCACCTACAGAGCATTGGAAATTATCAGATCACACGATACAGATATACCACTGTTTCTGTATCTTCCTTTTCAAAATGTTCATGAACCAATTCAGGTATAGTAAAAATTACGATTAATTGTAATTATCGTTCAGCTTTGTTATAGCCTGTTGTTATCGTGTTTGATTATTAAAATTTCTATTAGTTACTATTTGAAATTTTTGAATAATTGCCTAGTGCCAATTTTTAAATAACCAACCTAATCGCATACTTCTTTCTCTTCGATTACAAATTCAAATTCGTTCTAAGAGCATACTTATCATAATTATTTAGGTTCCAGAAGAATATGCCGATCTTTATCCTCATGTTGGTAATTATGGGAGAAAACATTTCTCAGGTAAGAAATATCTAGAAAAAACGAAAGCAAAAACGATTTAACAGGATCGGTCATGTCGTCTTTAAAAGAAAGTGAAGCTTGTTTTTTAAAAAAAAAAACCCCACAAGAGGTTTAGAATGTGAGAACAAGACTATGATTTATTAAACACTAAAATTGCTTTTTGTAGGGATGGTCAGCTTTTTAGATGAGTCTATTAAAAATATCACATTTGCTTTAGGAGACAAAAACATGTTGAACGATACGTTAATCTTATTTACAGCAGATGTGAGTAGAATGAATCATACTTTTGAATGCCTAATTCTTATGTGTCATTGGCCACATGTAACCTATTTATGAATAGTAAGCCCACATTGTATCTGCAATAATGAAGTTTTGCTTCTGGAAAAAAGACGATCCACAGTCGTTTATCTTATGGATTTAATGCCATTCTTTGCCAATTGTGCATATTATTGTGTAGTTTTCTTATTCACCATTGGAAGGTAATGATGCTGCTACTATGTATTACAGAACGGTGCCGAGCTGTTATACTACGGTAATAATTATCCTCTACGTGGTGGTAAACATACCTTATGGGAAGGTGGAACTCGTGCAACAGCTTTTATGACTGGTTACGGTTTACGGCATACTGGTATTCACTATGATGGGTAATGTAAAGCTTAAATCATTTATAATTTTATATTAGTTTAACAAAAAAAGACATCGGAAAAAAAGCCAAAATACATTACTTTTTTTAGTTTTTAGTGATCTGAAACATTTGATAAATTAAAAAAAGAATTGATATCCAAGAAATATCATCACACTTATCTATGCAAAACTATGTTTTACTTTTTTAAGTTTAATCCATGCTGTTGATTGGATGCCAACTCTAATTGGAGCTGCCGGGGGAGAACAGGGTGAGTCAGTATTTTAGTTTCATTTTACAAACATTTTATAATTTTTTATTTACAATACCTTGTATATACATTAATAAGGTTCTATAATACTAAATATATATTTGACAGTACCTGGTATTGATGGTATTTATCCATAAGGTTCCAAAATAGTACATTTATATACTACAGTACCCATAAATCAATGACGTTCTATTATAATAAATTTATATTTGACAGTACCTGGTATTGATGGTATTTATCCATAAGGTTCCAAAATAGTACATTTATGTACTAAAGTACCCGTTATTCACGGTATAAATCAATGAGGTTCTATTATAATAAATTTATATCATACTGCAGTACGCGGTATTGATGGTATAAATTAATAAGTTTCTATTATAATATATTTATATTTGACAGTACCTGATATTGATGGTAAATATCAATAAGGTTCTAAAATAGTAAATTAATATTTGACAGTACGCGGTATTAATGGTATAAATTAATAAGGTTCTATTATAATAAATTTATATTTGACAGTTCGTGTTTGATTGTATAAATCAATAAGGTTCTAGAATATTAAATTTATATTTTAAAGTACCGGTACCTGATTTTGGTGGTAAAAATTAATAAGGTTATATTATAATAAATGTATATTTGACAGTACATGGTTTTGATGGTATAAATCATTAAGGTTATATTATAATAAATTTATATTTGATAGTGCCTTGTATTGATTGAATAAATCAATTAGATTCTATTATAATAAATCTATATTTGATAGTGCCTGGTATTGATGGTATAAATCAATGGGATTCTATCAGAATGAATCAACCTTCAAAAAGAACAGAATTTATTTACAATTTAGATGATTTTTTTATTCCTTCTCAAGGACAGGCTGCGATCAGGTAATCTATTCATGACCTAATCTATAATTTCCTTGAAATATTTGTGTCTATCACTGCGTCTTTTTATCAGATTTATACAATGATTTTGTATAGAGATGCGATTCACTACTATTATGTGTACTTTAGACTAATGTTCTTCAACCGGAGTCCACATGCACCCCTGTGGAAGAACACCCTTAGAAAATGTTCTCATTGAAGGCCCTCGGTATCTCCGTTACTCTTTATCTTAGGTTTGAAACAATACCTTACTAGCATGTTTCAGCTCTTAATTTTGTTAATTTCATTTGATATTTTACTGTTCTAGGCCATAAAGATGGGTGGTGAAGAATTTTTTTTCTCTTTGGGAAATTGTGAATAGTAGTATACATCTAATACTTTGGGCTGAGATTAGATTCTAATATCTATTTTCTTTAAAAATTATACACCATTATATTTTTCTTTTCTAGAGATGGTGATTGGAAATTAATATTAGGTTATCCAGGTCTTTATGATGGTTGGTATAAACCAATGAATGATACTCAAGATACTCCACTGTACGATTTTATTTATACTCCTGGTGATAAACCAGCTAGACTCTTTAATTTAAAAGGTAATAAAGGTGATTGGAAATTAATATTAGGTTATCCAGGTCTTTATGATGGTTGGTATAATCCAATGAATGATACTAAAGATACTCCACTGTACGATTTTATTTATACTCCTGGTGATAAACCAGCTAGACTCTTTAATTTAAAAGGTAATAAAGGTGATTGGAAATTAATATTAGGTTATCCAGGTTTTTATGATGGTTGGTATAAACTAATAAATGATACTAAAGATGCTCCACTGTACGATTTTTATTATACTCCTGGTTATACCTCAGCTAGACTCTTTAATTTAAAAGAAAAGAAAGCGATCAGAAAATTTATATCACTCGAATTGTTTGGGAATGGTTTACAGTATGCGGAACTAATTACTATTACATAGAAAGAACACATTTTAGTTTCGTTTATGGTCGTTTGTTGTCGACATGGTTAACCAGTTTAGAATCTGTCTTAAATCTGGTATAATTCTGGTATTAATATTCGCTATTGTGGTCTATATTTGAAGAGTGATGCTTTATGACATGTAAACAGTTTCGCTGATTAATTTGTTTTGGTGGACAGTAATGTGATTCACCGCCTGGTTATGCAGTTCAATAGAGTTTGAAATTCATAACGAAAATCCTTACAATCACATAAACTGCATAGTCCCATATCGTATTACATTTCAGATGACCCTAATGAGTATAATGATGTTACTGAAGAACACCCCGAAATTGTCCAGAAATTAACGTCCAAGATCAATGAATATAGAAAATCAATGGTACCAGCACTTTATCCTAAGAGTGATCCTGAGGCCAATACTGTCGCGCGAAGAAATGGGGGAGTGTGGACTCCTGGTTGGTGTTAATATGCTAAAAACCAATAAAATGTCATGAAAACATTAGTTGACCAATAGTCCCCGTGCAAGTAAAACACTCACATAGCTTTGCATAATGTGGCAGCCACTATTATCTGTAAGTATGGAAACAACAACGATCGGAAGGTAGTTAACTGGGGGGAAATAAAAGCACCATTTTACTTCATTTCATTATTTATAATATAATATAGTAGTACATTTTTTGGAAATAACCACACCATGATCAGCCTTGTGGACACTCATATTTCTATTTCTACACAATTAACTTCCATCTTCCATGTTTTTGCTTGTTTGTTACTTTCGGCTTACCTCTCTTAATATTAATTCAATGGGAAACTAGTACAGCTCTGGAGCGGAGGGGGGGGGGGAGAATACTGAAGGGGAGACGGGGATAAAATGGAGAGGAATTGTGAAACTTGGAGACAGTAGACAGATCGTAGACAGAAAGAAAATTCGATTTTAATTTCCGTATCCCCCTGAAACTGACTCAAGGAATGACTAGCTTTAGTTTCCAACAGAAATTATATCGACACGATCAAAATTCTCCGATCATTTTAGTTTGACGGTAGGAGCGGCAACCAGTCTATATACGGTGCATTGTTGCATATTTTGGGGTGCCCTAGCTTCAAAGCCGTTCAAAGTTTTGTCCTGCAACTCGGCCAGTTTTGATCCTATCGATATATAATTTTTGTTTGAAAGGAAAGATAATCATTCAAGCAGAAACATAAATTCGTTTTTTATTTTAATTTCGAAAAATCGGCTTTGAAGTTTCAACCGGATTTTCAAGATGAGATTGCTTGTATTTCTGAAGCTGTATAGCAGGCAGAGTTTTCAAGGTATTGACCTCAAATACAGATCAGATCAGATCAAATAGTATTCGAGTAGAAGCCTTTCAAATATTCTGTCTTTGACCTCCTTAACCTGTTGCCGACCCCACCCAAAATGTACAAGTCTCTTCTATGATTTTTTTTAATTATAAGTAATAGTATAAATTATTAGAAACCTCGTCTATGATTATTTTCTATTTCATCTTCCCACCAACAAACACGAAAATCATAGGATTTACTGTCATACGTCAAGCAACTCCATAGACACTTCTCCGTGAAGAGTACTGTCTCCTTTTGGTGCATTTCCATCGGACAAATTGGCGTCGTTGTGTTGATTGTTAGTGATTTCTTTTTGAGGTTTGTTATTTGATTGTTTTTCAACATTTGGACTATTTTCACTCACTTCATTCACTTCATGTATAACAACAAGTGGTAGGGTTTTATTATTATCTACTTTCTGTGTTATACTTGTCTCAGAATGGGTTACTTCCGGTTCTAATATTGGAACTTCCTGTTCAAGTTTTCTTTCTTCCGTTATCACAATTACGTTAGTTTGTAAACGTTTGTCACTCGACGTCTCCGTCATGGAATCAATACAACTGTCTATTGCATCTGCGTTTAAAGTTAGTGAAGATTTACTGATGTCGGCTATGGAACTACCTTCTGATGACATGCTACTTTTTTTCTTCCTTCTTCTAGGCTGCCATTTACAAACCATACTATCGTTAGCTTCCGACATATCCAGTCTACCCTCTAACCAAAAGGTCTCCATTATTCCTTTTCCCTGAAATTCAAAGAATATGAATAGTCTAGCTGTGCTTGTCATTGTATATTTAAAAATATTATATAATGATATTATTAAGTTAAAGAAATGTTACTTTCCATGAGCACATTGCAGAATTTCGACTGTCGAATTTATCTAAAAGATAAAAAGTTAAAAGTTTCCATTCTGAAACACAGTGAGTATATATTTTGCACACTTTGGAGTTTTTTTTTGTTTGTTTCAATTTCAAACCAAGTTAATATTACTACCTTTGAGATCAACAGCTAGTCCAGCACGATATTTCATAGATTTAAAGCAAAGGAAAGAAACAATAGACCTGTAACATATTTTACAAGGATAACAGCTTAGGTACAACGTACCCTTTCTATTTGTCGCTCCAAGAACGAACCCTGGTCATGGGTCTTTCCTATCATTTCTAAAGATCTCACCGACTGCCACAGACATCATATGACATGGAGAATTTTTTGTTACATTCGCAGTTATTTAGATACTGGTCACTCACCTTGATATTTATTTCACCTCGAGAAATAATGTTATATTTATCAGTTAAAATTAACATATCCCTCGTATCTTTACTCAAATGTATCTTTAAAGCTAAAAATATATTACATAAGTTTCTAATGTTTACGTGTATAATTGTACATAACTGGCTTTGGTTCTCCATTGCCACAGTGAAGAAACAGGTTGATACGTAGCTAAGAAACTGATTGCCGTAGCTGAGTTTGGTCAACAATTTTCAATTTATTTCTATCCATCAGCAGTTGAGATGGTGGCTACAGCCTTCATATGTTTTATTTTAAATGTCACCTAGTGACCTCATTCTTCTTGTAGAGGTGGTCGGATGGAAACTACTCATGTCCACCCCTATTGCTTACTAACGGAAACTAACGAACATTGCCGAAGGTTGAACCGAAAGGAAGTAAATTATAGATATAAATGTCAAAATCATTGCTATATAAACAGCCATTTATTGAAAGCGTTTGAAATTCAACAAGTGGCCATTGATGTTTAAATCAATTATCCACTCCACACTGTAAATTTGAGTATCATTAAACATATTATGTGATCAGAAACCTATTATCACCGAATAATAATTTTGTTGTATGCAAAATCATTAGAATATCATTGGAATATCGTTCTTTCTGAACTGCTACCTGAGATAATTTTTTCATGAAGTATTTATGCAACGACTTTCCATTAATTGATTTGAGAGTCCACACCCTTTATTTTCGCTGCCGGATATACTATCGATTCTTCAAGCGGAACATTTCGGATTATTTGATTTCATCATCTCCAATGAAAGTCTTTTGTTTCCATAGGTTTTTAGTCTGAAGATCAATGAACAAAATTAGGTTTACTTACGAAGTCCGTTTGATTCCATTCTAGAAGCTGTATTGACTGTATCACCAAATAAACAATACCTTGGCATCTTAATACCAACTACACCAGCAACACAAGGTCCTGAAAAATACCACACTATTACAAAACAGAAGCTAATAGACCGGCATAAGAAAGATTGATACAATTGACAAATTTCCATTGGAAGAACTGAAAATAAAACTGTAATTAATTTTATTCGTAAATTAAATTTGTGGTTTTGAGCTGATAAAAGTTTTTGTGAAATACAAAGGTGTAAAAATAAACCAACAAAAAATATGAGAAATGTGCTCTGTCGAAGGTGGTTATTTCAACTCTCTTATTACTAATTTGTTTTCCAGGAAAGTCAATATAATAATAATTATTATTTTGAGAAAGACAACACATTTAAAATCATCATATATTTATTTTCATTCATTAACAAAATTATAAGTTATCAATTTTGGTTTGGCAGAATCTTGTCATGGCTGACAGAGACCAGTGATAACACAGTCAGTTTTGACCCTGGTATTCAGTGGTCAGACAAATTTTAAAGCACATTTACACTAAACACACTAAATTGACTCCAATGCACCTTGCAATGTGGCTAAAAAAATAAAGTTTCCTGCAGGTGACAAGTGCACCCCATCAGACAGGAACAGCTGGGGATCTATAGTAATAAAATCTGGGTATGTGATATATTTCCCACCAGCTCTACAAAATGCTGTACCAGCATGACTATTAATTCTTTTCCTCGCTCGATCCATTGCTCCTAAATTCTCAGAGTAGCGCCAATTCAACCTTGGCAAAATTTGAGACCAACACAAGAAGGGAATCTAGAGCGAAGCAGGCCAAGGAGTTGGTCAATTAAACTTAAAATTGTACGCAAGGGTATACTGCCAATATCATTTCCCCCACAATGAATAATAATACAATTAGGAGGGGAACAATCATCATTGACACAGGACAATTTTTCAATTAAAGGCTCTAAAGCCAAACCACCAAATCCAGACCAATGAACATGTTACCCGGGGGACAAATTGGTTCCACCTGGTTGTTCCTTAGCATATTTCCTTGCATTACGAATAATTGATGATCCAATTAACCAGACGTGCCCTAAAATTAAGCTAATAAACTATTAATTCAATCTTTAAAACCGAATATAAAGTTTGTACGCATCTGATTTCCATTTAATTTGGTCAATGGTGTAACCCATCTTGGCTAGGTAAGTACAGCCACCTATACGGAATGAATGTGCTTTATAACGGGAGCCATCCACACCAATGGTAGACAAAGCCTTCAACAAAATAGCTGAAAACTGGTATCTGGTTAAAGGAGAGCCATCAAAATGACAAAATAAGGGCCCGACAGTTCGTAAAGATTGACCAAGATACGCATTTAAATTCATATAAGGACACAGTTTGCCCTTGAAGACATGAATGGTAATACAAACCCCAGCACCAACTTGATCTGTTTTTGAATGCCAGATAAAAATTTCAATGGATTTGGTCCTGGGTAAAATGGTAATATCCTGAACAGAAATTATTTTATCTATACTATTGCCTTTTGCGACCGTCAATTCGCCAACCCTCATTAGTCCAAAGAAAGCCAAAGTGAAAGCTGATTGAAATAATCTTGTTTCAAATAAATTCGAACAAACAGCAGGCAAAATATCTATGATTTTTGACAAGAGGTTTAGGGTTATAGGTAACCTTCTATCGCAACCATTAGCAGTTCTCCCAAAACCTTCGTTATTTCATCTCTCTTATTACTAATTTGTTTTCCAGGAAAGTCAATATTATAATAATTATTATAGTTAGAACAACATATAATTCAACTATAGTTGAGGAAACACGAGAGCAATGTGTTCCCGAACTCGTAGAAAGCAATTGTCTTTTTGCAACTTTCATAATCCCACAAACTGAATACAAACATAACAAAGAACTATTGCCGAAAAGCAAAAAGCATTAATTAATACTTGAACTAGGTATGATATATAATCAGAGATTGTCTCTATTCAACTTATAAGCAAATTTTAACCAATAAATAACTATTCCAGTTTCTGCCAATTTCCAATGAAAACTTATGACTATCGCAATCACAATCGCAATTTTTACTTATCGGATTTAATATACATTATTACATATTTTGTAATAATAAAAGTTGGATGAGTATTCTTGACTTGTATTGTACTACACACTATTAAACTGATTATTCATTGAAATCAAATAAAACTGCAACTTTTATTTCTTTAAATGTTGGCGACGACAAAATAAGTCAACATGTGGGCGTATATAAAAATATTACATAAAATATAATTTTTCCCACACAACTAGAAAAACGAGATTGTTTTGTTAACATTTAATTTGAAGTATATTTCTGTTTTATGTTGTTATATAACTACATAACTGTATTCAAAACTGTGAAGTATTCAATGTTTTCTCATACATAAGTTTAATGTAGTGTACAATCAATAGTTTTAAGGATGTGCTAATTTGATTATTTTAGTACAGAAAATTTATAATAGGATATGTGTACTGGAAGGAATTGTAATGAAACAATATAATTATGTCAATTAGAAATAATCTTCATGTAAATATTAAAATGAACCCAAAGCTCCCTTCGCAACAAGGTCGTTAGCGACCAACAGCACGTATACAATCAGTAAACCTGCAGTGAGGAAATGCCGCTGTATCTATCACAACGGAAAAATTCCTTACTGAGCTACTACGGATACGCAAAATTGGTTCAGAGCGTGTTAAAAAACACATTGACATGTTCAGAACGAACGCCAAGGTTTTTACAATCTGTTTCTAACTACGCTGACAACGCACTGAAGCTCACTGAACGCTTTTTGAGCACGTGTCGAAGGCGTTGCAAGAGACTTTTTCTCGACTTTCTCCTCATCCATTACTGTTTATCGTCGGATGACGAGATTAGACCCTTGGACGTAAATGTTTGCATGCTTACACTTCTACCGCAAGTGTGTGTGGTTTCGGGATCTTATCACAATACAGGGTCGTAAATAAGTTTAAGACATTTCAAAAAGAAAGAAAGCCTTTCATTAAGTTTATATAAACTTGTTCTGTTCTGTTGGTGAAAATTTATCCTGCGATTCTCATATCATATTATAATTAATACTGTCAATGCTTTGGTATCTACCAATCTTTTTTCTTAGTAATATACGATAACTATAATTATCAAATCATAATGTTTTTAAAGATAAGCCTGATGATGTCATGTTGGAAAACATGAGAAAGGCGTTACCGTATTGTAACATGACAGCTAATCAAGGGATTGGTAGCTAATCGTCTAGGAATTGCTCGACGAAATAGTTAAGGTCGTGTACACTTGTACATTATCTATATCGACCATCAATGTACATAATATATACAGCACATATTGTATGCGTCTAAATCTCTACTTCTGTGGGCCTATGTTATTGTCTACATCCACCTACATTCGTTTTGGCATTCACACACATAATCTACCGTTTACTTAACTTAATTGAAGCAACATAATACACATAATTATATATACAACGACCAATTACGAATGTAGCATCATACAAGGATGTGATCCACTTTTTTGTGTTTTCTTTTGATCATAATAGTGGACTAATATAAATCAGCATTATTAAAGACAATGAATTAACCTTGGAATTGTATTGATCAAAATTTATAAATCTATACATATTACCTATATTATTGCGAAATTTAGTAGAAATATTTCTTTGTCCAAACTTGTTAAGATATTGTTAAAAGTATTAAAGTCTGTTATAACATATTGTATGAACTTATTTTTCATGGCGTTAATCGTTATCACCCAGAGCAAATTTGAACTATTTACCACCCAACTTCATTTTACATATTTTATTTGAGGCCAAAGTTTCACAAAATTCATCAAACATGCAAATGTCCGGTTACTCTAACAATAGGCCATTGACGTTTATATTATAGAGGTGAGAATTTAGATTCAAAGGGAGACCTGGAAGATTTTTAAATCTAAGGACTTTATCTTTGTCAATTAATATGCTCCTATCCAGACACACCTCGAAAGTGCTGATGCTAATCATCCTAATAGATGATCAGAGAAGGTGACTTAATATAATATACTCTCACACCAATTGGGCAGGACAAATATCATACCTGTATGTATTCCAATTCTCATTTGCAAACAATTATGCTCTATTGGTATTGGTACTTTGACTTGTTTTACGGCTGTTAGTAAATCTATAGACATTGTTGCTATTTCTTCTGCATGCTGGAAAGTTATCAAGCAAAGATAGCAAAAATATAAATATAGTGAATAATTATTTCGACGCT
Source organism: Nipponacmea schrenckii (assembly GCA_030562195.1). Taxonomy (NCBI): domain Eukaryota; kingdom Metazoa; phylum Mollusca; class Gastropoda; family Lottiidae; genus Nipponacmea; species Nipponacmea schrenckii. The sequence continues at coordinate 21,507,326 of JAUJPP010000005.1, forward strand.
TTTAGTTAACTGTAAATTACAAGAGATTTGCAAAATTTATAAGGAAGAAGAAATCGGGTGTCGAGATCAAAGGCAAACAAGCGATTGCCTACAAGATACGCCCACTTCAAAGTAAATTTCTGTTTAAACACAGGTTGAAACTCTAACAATATCTGGGCCTTGTTCAAGATCTCATTAATATACATGATAACACCAAATTTTATTCAGATCAGACGAAAACTGTATTCCCTATCACTTTCATAGGCTAATTTTGATGTGTTTGACTCATTCATGGACAATAACTCGAAACAGTCAATAACCAGCTTTCCCAAGGTCTCGTCAATATAAATGACCACAGCAAATTTCATTCAAATCAGATGTAAACTGTAATCGTGTTCACATGCCGATTTTGACTAAGTCAAGAACAATAACTCAAAAACTGTTCATCGAAAAATCGTCAATATCAAACTAGTCCAAGATCCCATCAATATAAATGATCACACTAAATTTCAATCAAATCCGAAGATAAGTGTAGTCTCAATCGCGTTCACAAGCCAAATTTGACGCGTTTTGACAAAATCAAGAGCAATAACTCAAAAACCGTTTATCGAAAAATCGCCTATTTCGAACTTGTCCGAGAACTAGATATTAAAGTATATTTCAAAGAAACTGACACCCATCAACTTTTGCATGATAGTTCATTTCATCCAAAACATACCTTTTCTGGTATAATTAAGTCACAAGTTCTACGAATCCAATAATAAAGAGTCTTTAAGACTGACGGATGGACAAGGATGACGACAATATACGACCACATTATAACGTGGGCGTATAAAAATTGAAATGTAGAGAATGCTGACCTTATCACCATTACGCTCTGGAAGACCACTAGCTACCATGTAAGCATCACCGATTGTTTCAATTTTATATACATCATATGTATCTATTCTAGAGTCAAACGTAGAATATAACATATTTAATAATTCCACTATTTGCATAGGCGTACTCTCCGCCGATATCGTTGTAAATCCTACAATATCACTAAAATAGATGGTAACATTGTCGAATGATTCGGCTCCTACTGTTTTGTTATTTTTCAATTGGTCGGCCACAGATTTCGGTAACATTTGGTATAGAAGATCATCTGTTAACTTTTTCTCTTTATTAAGTTCTGAAGTTTTCCTTTCCAAATGAGAAGAGTAATGAAAAATCCAATCCCCCATTCGCTTCACCCTCAGAGAAACGTTTATTGCTACCCCAATAAGTATTAAGCATAGCGCAGACTGAACAACTAAACGTCTAGTCAAATCACTCAAGTAAGTATTAATTCGGTCCGATATGGCATTTTCTAAAATCTCCTGAACATTTTCAAGTTTGTTGAACAAATCTCTATGTGAGGAATAATATTTTGAGAGGTTTATTTCCATATTTGCGTCAGTCATATTAACATATATAGATTTAAAATTGGAATCAAAGTCGATTGTATGTTCATGATAAGTTTTCTCAAATATTGAAAAGCATTCTTCGAATAAATCAAAAAACGTCAAAATTTCATCATGGGACAATATGATGGAATCGTTAGTCCAATCCTTAGAAGAATTTAACAAAAGATGGTGATTGGTAAGTAAGATCATGTTATTAGAAAGCCGAACTATTAATTCCTGTACTAAATGGAACGATGTTATCCATGACCAATGTGGATTATAACCGTCGGATATACACAGCATTAGGTCATCAAGAATGGCTACATAGTTAAACTGAAACATCCTCAGGTCTTCTAACAACACGTGCACTTGCTCTAAGTTATCCATGAGTGTTTGACAACGTTTAATATTTTTGGAAGCATTAAAAACAGCACTACAGCTGTTAATTTCTAACAGGTGCAACTCTGTAGAATTCACCGAGGAATTATTATGGGTGATATTAAAATGTGAGGCAAAGTGGTGATCCCGGGCGGTAAGTAATTGATGTAAAAAATGAGCTCCAAACATCATATTTTCTGTGCATCTTGCGTTGTCTGTGGAAGAATCCATTGAAATACCATCAACAGCAATGTCCCAAATAATGATTAATATCATAACAACAGAAGAAACAATACAATTTAACATAATCTTATTTACGTTATACCTATTTCCTTGCCACGACGCCAGTTCCAAATCATTATCTTTATCACCCATGTGAACAAATTTGCCATTTTTGATAAGATATGGTGCACCATCGTTTTTGTCCTCTGCTTGTACATTTGTAGACGAATGATCGTCAACAAAGTGTGGTTTTATTTCGTTTTGATTACTATCGGCAACTTTATTTTGAAATAAACCTAGACGTTTTCCCCACAGTCTAAGTCGATCCATCATTGACAATCCATTTAAAGAAACTACATACAAAATTACTCCACATCATTCTCTTGAAAATCATTTAAAAGAAAGATATGACATGTAGAAACCGCAAAACGCACACCAGTAAGCTGGACTGGGAATAATAAAACGATATGCACGCGTTAAACACACAGCTTGAAACATAACGTCTTGAATCAAACGCAAGTTCCAGGTAAAAATCTATATATTATTATCGACATCTACTGAACTAAACATTAATTAGATTTCAATTTAAAATGAAAGAAGAGTTTCAGACGCTTGTTTCTGTGCTTTTAATGCCTTTCCGGAATAGATTGACCTTACCCGTTAGTCACGGAAGAAAACTTAAATCCTATACCTTGAGAGTCATATTGCCATAAATACCTTTCAGAAAAATCAATTAACACAATGCTGTTGATTCCATGGAAATATTCCTTCAGACAATCTCAGCATCACTTCTTTCCTTTTAGAATGTTTTACCTTGCTAGTTCAAGTATCCACGTCATTATCTTAAATCATCCATGATACATCGATCAAATAATTTAAAAATCAATTACCATTAGTTGATTTTTACACTAAAGGGATATCAGACAAATAGTATCATATATCGTGTCTTCAGCTATCATTACTTAATATTTCAGAGATTCTATCAGACAGTGATTTTAATTATCATTACCTACAATATTTAGTGACTTCAATTATTATTACCTCACTTTACAGAAAAGAGATCTTATAGACATTATAATATTATGACTTCAATTATCATTACCTCACCATTTATTTTAGAAATTTCCATTTGGCAATATACCGTGACTTCAATTATCATTACCTAACTTTACATCAGAGATATTCCATTTGACAATACGTAGTGATTTAATCAATATAACCTAGTTATAGATATTTGTATTTCAAGTTATATCATGACTTCGATTTATTATCATTACCTAACTTTACATCAGAGAGATTCTATTTGACAATATATCATGACTTCAATTTATTATCATTACCTAACTTTATATAGGAGAGATTCTATTTGACAATATATCATGACTTCAATTACCATTACGTAACTTTATATCAGAGAGATTCTATATGACAATATATCATGATTTTGTGATACAATCGGCTGTATAAGTCGATTTCTGTATAAGTCGAAAGGTAGTCAATTCAAACATTGAAGTTAAGTGTTGATTAAATGAGAACGATTGACACTTAGGCCTCTCAAAATTATAAATTTTGCTGGGAAGTAATTTTAAAGCTAAGATATGGTTGAGAAAATTGTTTTAGTTTTGAGATTATGATTATGACTAATGTATTTTATAATGTACATTAAAGTCTATTGTTCAGATTGAACACTCCTTTGAAGTGTTTCAGAAATTAAAGTGAAAATCAATTCTAATCACAATGTTGAAAAGACAACCTTTATAACTATGGAAATATATTTTTTTTAACAGAACTTTTAATAATGAAAAAGGTGGAGATTTTGCTTCAGGACATGCACGATAATACCTCTATTAGGCGTTTGGGATCAATATTGCACAAAAAACTAGCGATACATTTATTTTAAAGGTAATGTTCCACAAAGGATAATCGACTACAATTAACTACAAGGGTAGGCTACTAAAGATAGCTCTACATTTGACAAAAATATGCTATAATGCTATATATGACATTATTACTAAATTATTCTGCAGGAAATATTGGGACAACTTGCCAAGCAAAGTAATTATACTACAAATCTACTATAGATACATATGGCATATGATAAAAAAAAATCTGTGTAAAAATAGAGACAAGTTGCCAAGCAAAGTAATTTTAATACAAATCAACTATAGATACATATGGCATATGATAAAAAAAATCTGTGTAAAAATAGAGACAAGTTGCCAAGCAAATTAATTTTAATACAAATCAACTATAGATACATATGGCATATGATAAAAAAAAATCTGTGTAAAAATAGAGACAAGTTGCCAAGCAAAGTAATTTTAATACAAATCAACTATAGATACATATGGCATATGATAAAAAAAATCTGTGTAAAAATAGAGACAAGTTGCCAAGCAAAGTAATTTTAATACAAATCAACTATAGATACATATGGCATATAAAAAAAAATCTGTGTAAAAATAGAGACAAGTTGCCAAGCAAAGTAATTTTAATACAAATCAACTATAGATACATATGGCATATGATAAAAAAAAAACTGTGTAAAAATAGAGACAAGTTGCCAAGCAAAGTAATTTTAATACAAATCAACTATAGATACATATGGCATATGATAAAAAAAATCTGTGTAAAAATAGAGACAAGTTGCCAAGCAAAGTAATTTTAATACAAATCAACTATATATACATATGGCATATGATCAAAAAAATCTGTGTAAAAATAGAGACAAGTTGCCAAGCAAAGTAATTTTAATACAAACCAAAAATATAGATACATATGGCATATGATAAAAAAAATCTGTGTAAAAATATAGACAAGTTGCCAAGCAAAGTAATTTTAATACAAATCAACTATAGATACATATGGCATATGATAAAAAAAAAATCTGTGTAAAAATTGAGACAAGTTGCCGAGCAACGTAATTTTAATACAAATCAACTATAGATACATATGGCATATGATAAAAAAAATTTGTGTAAAAATATAGACAAGTTGCCAAGCAAAACTCCAGTTATACCAAATTTGAACGACAATAAGAAGCACGAAACACATATATCTCGTTATGTTTTATCTTTCACCATTTCATCTGATGATGACACGTGTAACTTGTGTTATGTACCCATATTTGAAAGTGTGTATTTATCACATAATTATATTGTTTTCTATATACTACAGATACACAACTAAAAAATTCTGCAGGAAAAATAACAACTTTCCAAGCAAAGTAATATAATATATAGTTCAAAAGGAAAAACTCCAACCAAGCCACCTTTTTTCTACATCTGTTCATTTTAGCCCCATTGCTTTATATGTATACCTATTCTGGAATTAAACTTTTCTTTCACATTTATATTAGATTTCGTTTGTCATATAATTATTTTGCCTACATACAGATATATTGAGGTATAACAATGCCTCAAACTAATATGGCCAGTGTTTAAACGAAGATAAAAAAAACATGCATTTCCCCAATAAAACCTTTTCAGTAATGTTGTACAAAAAGGATAAGTGATTGATATTTTCTACTCTATCTAATATCGGAGATTTAATCTTTGAAGTTACTGTTTTAAATATTCATTTTAATCACATTAAAAACGTTAGGTAAAGATCGTATCCTGGGAAGCTATCAATGCTCGTGAACAGAACAATCAGAAACAACAGCTTCAAAAGATACCATATGTTGGCTACATATAACAAAGTATTTTTATTCATTTGCTATTTTATCATACAATATTGTGAAAGTATTTATTAATGTCAATTGTATGTAGGCTATAAAGCATATTGTGTAACTACATAGCATTGACTTTATGCGTTCAACAAAAGAACTCTGTTGGATATCTGGAAACCCTTTATACTAATAGAAACGTACATATACTCATCAAAACCACAATTCAGACTAAATTCAGAAGTTGACTAGTACGTATTCATTACCGCTGGGATGTATGGTGTTTCCCACTAGAAATAGTAAACACGAGATATATCGAGTTCGGCATAAAACTTGGAAATTAAACATGGCTGCCATTGTGAAAATATTTGTGATTTGCCTTTTATGTTTTCATCGTATAACGATTCCTATATGATTTAATATTTTTCGAATAAACTGAAATTATTGGCATAAACCCTTCATGTTAATTTACCATAAAAAATATTGAAGTATCATTTCAATAATGTCTACAGAGTTTCAAAGACAATGAAAGCGAACTAAAGTTAGCATTCTGATTATCTATATAATGTATTTTTTGTAATTGCAGGAAATGTATATTTAATTGTAAAATCACACAAATCTGATATTCCAATCATATGCCCAGCGATAACTCACATTGAAAATTAAAATATGATAACCGTTCAAAACGTTGACTTTTTCTAATTCAGTTGCTATCGTGTTATGTCAATGGTGTCGAGAACTCAATATAATTTAAGCTATGGTTGACCAAAAGAAAACACGACTTCCAAGAAAAATATTGAAGTAACGAATGACAATTACCACATCGACAGTCTTATTTTCTATATTTCCTAAGGGTAACTAATACAGATATTTTGTAGTGTCCCTGTGCCTCACCTGGTACCAAAATACAATCGATTAATAGACTTTTCCCTTCCCCGTATAGCTCCGTAATACAGATTATTTGTATGTTTTATTTGATATTCGGTATCCTTTGTATTAGTAGCTCTATTTATTGGTGGTTCGGTCATGGTTCAGACTAGTATCGATACTAGAGTTTGACAAAATTTCAAGGTTAAAATTTAAAATGAATTGATTTAACCTCCATAAATTAAGTGCGACCTTATTCGTCTGGCCTAACCCTGACAATGTCAGATCTCTATATCACGACATATGAACTAATTCAGATAGGGCTCTTTCGCAGGGCTTCCCATATATCTGCATGATCTTAATCTGATAAGAAATTATTCTACGATCACTAAGTCATGATATTGTTTATTTCATACATAATTTTCCAATAATATGAAAGCGTATACATTTTTTTGTTAGTGAATTAATAACTGTATTTGAAGAAGATGATAGGAATATGTATCGATTAATGGTTGCCCTTTTCAGCTCTAGGATTGGTTAACATAAACTATTGTTATTGATAGTTTTAAATGGTGGCCATGTACTGACCGACTTAAAAAACGTTATGATATGATCACCTTTAATGACCTCGTAAAGCATCAATGGCACACGGACGGACCGAAGGACATGGGTAACGACAAAATATGCTCCACTTTCATGTAGGGCGTACAGCTTACATTAATTATAAATATATAGACATTTTATCCTGAATATTCTTTAATCCTGAAAAAATCACCGACTTTTCCGGAAATTGTTTAATTAAAGTACACGAACTATTATTGGATTCTATCAAGACTGCAAAACATTATCGTTTGGCCCAGTGAGGCAGAAAAAATTAATAATTATGTTAAAATCAAATTGCTGTTATCACAATTTAACACTGTGTATCTCGTTCGGAAATCAATTGACTTTCCAAAGATTCACTCATAAGAATATACCACTTATTACGGTTGAACCACTTATAATTGACGTGTACACAGATATAATGGACATTTTTCTGACAAGACTTGAGAATTGAGAAATGGCCTAATTAAAATGACGAAGAAGAAGACAAACTAATGTAAAACAATATTGCAATAGCCTAGTTTTTATAAATAAATTGATTTTACTTCCTTTTACTTTTAGCCTTTATACCATACCTTTTACATATTTGAACTGAAAAACATATCAGGACACAGCACACGAATCAATGATTATTGTTCCGTGTTATATCTTAGTACAAAACTCATTTACTTATGTGAACATTATTTGCCTACAGATTGATGTTAGATCACCCAATTGCAAGATTTCTTTTAAACTCGTAAAAGAAACACTATATGAGTCCATATCACCCATTTTTTGCTGATCTGACTTGACGGGATTTGATCGATCACTGGAATCGACTAATAATTTACTGTACATGTTTTGACACGAAATCCCCAATATAGGTCGATTGGTCTGATATCAACTCGTTATAAGTCATGTTGTCTCCCTTTAATGAACTAAATTGTAGAAATTGATAAAACCAAACCCATGTTATTTTTACATGCGATTTAATCAGGCCATACCCCTACTTAACATATCGAACGGTCATAATAATTGATTGTCAAACTATCAACCTACAATTATAAATGAAGAATACTGTAAGGGTGTAATTAATTGATGTATAGGAGGCATTGTCCCCAAAAGCAAAGGTAAACGTTAGTCCCAAATCAAATCCAACTAGTCTCAATATTGTCACAGTTTATGAACAGCAGTCAAATCGATATATTTAATCTATATCTATCAAACATATATCTATTTAATATGATTTTTAGAAACTATTTCTATTAAAATATGTTCAAGTATCTAATTGATCCAACCTAATTTGTTTTAAAGGGTTAATCAAAAATTGAGCTTACTAAGTGTAAATTCAACAACTTTGCTTATATATTTATAATGTTATTATATATTATTATGTTATTTTAAATCTATGGATAAGTTTTTTTTTTATGAATACCAGAAATTATAATAGTAGGTTATCCACCTAGCAGGGATTGTAAAGATCCTTTCTATCCTTTTAAGGTACATCGGGAACATCGGGAAAATCGTAGACGAAAGGGGTTTCGCTACGCTACACTTACCCTTCCGTCTACTTTGGATCTAAGGCGAAGACAATCGCAATTCTGTCTACACTGTGTAGACAGGATTTATGGCTAAATCGTGCGTTGAAATCAGCTTATTGCGCATTTTACATATAGAACAACATATCCACACTAAAGTCCATTAAGGTCAACACCTAATTACGTTCAGTTATCGAGAACTTTAGGCCGATCGGCAAGGAGGTCGAAAATATAAAATCATATCTACTATTTTTTGGTCAACTTCGATTTGATTGGCTGTCAAAGCTGGTCAGGCGTTCAAATTTGGACATATCGATAACCAAACAAAAAAACGAAATATTAGTTATTATAATAAATAATTGATTTAAACTTTATACTTATTAATCATATTGGATATTAGAAAAATTTTATACGATATATTCGATCTTCAACATGATTTATGCATCAAAAGCATGTAGTTATTCCACTACTAGTAATTCCTCTCGGGTATTGGTTGTGTGAATGAATTTCCACATTTCAAAATGGCGGCTAATTCAACAATCTATAGCTAAAAACAAAAAATTGCAGCGGTACGATATTGGGATGTCATTAACTATTCTAAATGCTAGTTTTGTTTTTGTTCTTTATATACAATTGATTTTATGAGTATTTTCAAGCCCTACGCTGATTTAAATAATTGCGATAGTCTTACAAGAGAAAGTCATCGTGGACTAAGCATGACCATGACATTTTTGATCTAGTCAAAATGAAAGTAAACCACTGCATCCGCTTGACTGGCACTGCACACAAAACCACTATTCTTTCACCTTAAAAGTCCTTTAAACCCCACCGTAGATAACGATGATGATGATCAGAAAGTGATGTCTTCAAGTTCAACCATCTTACCATTCTCGCCAAGGATGGGTTTCAAAAGCCTACCGCCAACCGCTGCCAACCGGCCTACCGGAAGGAAAAAAATGCGCCAAAATAGATATTGTTAAATTTAAGGATCGTAGATTTTCATACAATAAAATGAAACTATTCAATTTGACGAAAATTTTGTTGACGTCAAAATTATGGAATCAAAATTATTTTAAAAATAAAACGAAAAAAATAAATATTTTCTTTTCGTGTTCAGCGATGTTTTTCTTCATATTAACTGATACAATCCATGCCAAAAAAGCAATAATCTAATTTGTATTCAAATGGGACACACAATTAACCGTAAAAGTACCCTTAAATCTTTTTTAAATGATGGGATAAGATCGCATCGTGGTGATGACTGGTTGATTGAAACAGTTGCGGCTAAAGATTTGACCAAACATTGTGAAGATAATGGTGATAGTCATGTCATGAGGCAAACTTATTACAAACATGGTAATCCTAAGTATTCTGATGTTAGAAAGATTTAAAATTTATTTTGAGTTTACGTATCATCATCATGATGCGATCTTATCCCATCGGCATCAGTTCCATCTTTTTCATTAGGCCTAAATGTTCTGTGTCTGGAAACCTGATTTTTCCAAGTGCTGGAAGTGTGCTTCCAGTCTTGGTGAAGCGTTTTAATAACTAAATATACTGCTGATTTGGTTGGATTAACAGGAGGAGCATTCGCAGAATTATTATAGTCTACGTCAAGGATTAACTTTGAAAAAATTCTAAAAGGTGGAAGAAAGATCCCTTGGTCTTGTTGATCATCCATGATGCCGACGACGTTAAATAAATAAATTAAGGGAAGTAACTCTGAAACAAACGACCTTCCTGTCGTGATCATTTAAAAAAGATTTAAGGGTACTTGTACGGTTGATTGTGTGTCCCATTTGAATACAAATTAGATTATTGCTTTTTTGGCATGGATTGTATCAGTTAATGTGAAGAAAAACATCGCTGAACACGAAAAGAAAATATTTTTTTTTTTTTCGTTTCATTTTTAAAATAATTTTGATTCCATAATTTTGACGTCAACAAAAGCTCCGTCAAATTAAATAGTTTCGTTTTATTGTATGAAAATCTACGATCCTTAAATTTAACAATATCTATTTTGGCGCATTTTTTTCCTTCCGGTAGGCCGGTTGGCAGCGGTTGGCGGTAGGCTTTTGAAACCCACCCTCTCGCCAAGCATATCTGAATACTTCTTTAAATTAGAAAGTGCGACCAGACCTCAACCGGTCAGCACTGTTGTTTTCTTATAATCAATTTGACTCGACTACTTTCAACATTAATCAAAACTAGAATGTTATTTCGTAGCAAACCCTCAATAAATAAAACCTTGAAGACAATAATATTGGCATGAATAAATTCTGTGTTTCAAGGGAGATAACTTGTACTAAAATATAAACTTGGATTAGTTTATGGAATATAATGTGGACTAATTCTACTTGACGCATTCGAATTTACAAATTAATTTGTGTAGTGCTATGAAATAAAATGAGTTATTCCAAAACGTTGATGCTCTGTGTCAACTCAGTTTTAACCAACTGTGGTGATATCCGAAGTACTATTGTGGATAACGTTTCATGCAAGTTGCAACCTATCGTATGACCTTCACCACTCGGGCCTTTAGTAAAAGTTGTCAAGGTGTCATGCCTCAGAAAAGTTAAAATATGATATAATGCTTGCATATGCTGAACTGTTTAGTTCAAAGAGATAAGAAAACATCTGAAGATTTTTAATCTCTTCTTTTTTTTACTCTTTCTTTTTTTTTCATTTAAACAATTAAAATCATTATTTATCCTAGCTAACATATAATGAAAAATGGTATTACATATAATTATAATATCTTCTATTGTTCTTCCGCTATATTATATCATAAAAAAGACGACACAGTCGCCATTTTGATAGCTGTATCTGCCTGCACTTCACGTTTCAACTTTTAATCACCATTGAGTTTAAGACTTGTTATATGTTTATCTTTTAAAGACTCATTTGTTTAAAAACGGGCACGTTTTTGTAACATTTAACATGAAGGAAACCACGCAAACTGTTTTCACCGATGTCATATTATAATTTTGCCACGTAATACTAACTTTGGCACGTTTATGCATCATAGTCAGCTACCAAAAAGGCTATTTAGGTGTGCGACGATGAAGTTGTCGTCTTTTGTCTTAGTGGAATTTTTCAGGAATAGAAAGGAATAGAATTACCATGGATAGCTATGTAAGTAAAACTATTTTCATTAAGGATTTATTAGTACTAAACAATATATTTATTTGTTAAATTCGAAAATATATTATAAAATTTTTATAAATGTTGCTATATGGCCATCGTCCATGTTGTTCTTCTGTTATGCGCGAGTCTTTATTTTAATGATAATACGGTTTAAAGTACAAGTACATGTACCTGAAAACATCTCTGCTTTTGGAGAGAATTGGTAATGGGTTGGTTGGTGCCTAACAAATTGTGGAAGCAAGAGTACATTCTGAAATACCTAATATATATCATACATCAATGGGCAAATTGATTTGTCTGTTGAGATTCTTATTTCCAAACTTCAGAAATCGTGCAGACTGTTGATACAGAGGGGCAATCGGATAAAAACTAAATGTAAATGAGTCGAAACCATCCTCCACGTAATCTTATAGATATCGAATGCTACTTTTTTTCTTCAGATAGGCCAATGGTGCGGTCATTGACGTAGCTTTCGGTACATAATTTATGAGACTGATTTCTCTACTGACGTTTAAGGAAGTTTTCAATGTATGTACAAAATTAGTGAAACTAATAGGCTAGTAGGAACAGGGGATTAGATTCTCCGAAATGTACGAGAAATAAACTTGACTCTTGTTGGCATATTTTTCACACAATAATTTTGTGCGCTGAAATTATAAATATGAGTTCTGTGGGTTCAATACTGAAAATATAGCATAAGAATAAAAGAATAATAACACCATATCTTCCAAATTTTTTTTCACTGCTGGAAGTTAATCTATAGAGGTGATGCTTATGGTAATTAAACCATTCCTTTGATCCCTTTGTCCTGTTTCTGGTGCATAAATGCACTCAACATGAAACCCTGTAAGAAACTGTAACCCCGCTGCACTGTTAATTTTTAGTCCTATTTATCAAAAGATAGCCACTCTATGGTGTCGAATTAATTTTGCTCAAGTTTTTCCATAACATTCTTGAAATAATTGTATTGGTTATATTGACTATACATCGTTTACATAGATACATTCTTTACGATTTAACTCATTTTTATTTCATTTAATACCTTACATCCTATTTTCACCCCTCGACACGCGAATGTTAAAATCAAAATGATAGCTTAGATTCATGTACTCTATCTTAATAACTCAAATTGAGCCCCCGGGCAGAATTTCATCTCGTCTGTCACTAAATCTATTAAGACGAAAAGGAAAAATAGTCGGGGCTGAGATTTGACCATCTGAATCGTTTCGGTAATTTTAAACGTTCGTATTATATAACAAACAAGTTAAATGACGTCACCGGTTGTATTTACCAATAACGAAGCTCGTGTTAACGACTTGTTAAAAGTCGAGGCATTTGTTCAAAGATGTAACCATTAAAATTACAACAGATGTACAGGACCGTTAACTACGTATAAATTTAGTCTACCTTGAACCTGAAACGAACAATTATACGATGTACAATGATACCGTTATTTAAAACCCAAACAATCTGATTCGGTTTCAAATTGCCACTTTTAATAAATGTCTACCCTATTTCAGAAAGCGCCGAAAATAACACATTATCACGAAACCTTTCCCATTGAGTATTGTCAGGTGTCCAATTTTTACGTCAATTTATTCAAAGAATAGTTTGACATTAGAAACAAATTATATGCAGAACACTGAATTCTTTAGCTTGTAAACATACACTGAACTAAAATTACAACCGGAACTTAATTTAATAACTAAGAGTTATTTTAAAGACCAACCAATATTAGATGATACAGATCTTAAAAATTTAGTTTGATTAATTAATTACCAATTTTAGTGACCTATTTTGAATTTTTAATATCTGTTTAGTTGACATGAAGACCAATAGGGGCCTTTTAGTTAAAGACCTGTTTGATTATAAATATCTATTTAGTTGAAATGGAGACCAATATCAGTTAAAGACCTGTTTGATTATAAATATCTATTAGTTGAAATAAAGACCAACATTAGTTAAAGACCTGTTTGATTATAAATATCTATTTAGTTGAAATGAAGACCAATATTAGTTAAAGACCTGTTTGATTATAAATATATATTAGTTGAAATGAAGACCAATATTAGTTAAAGACCTGTTTGATTATAAATATCTATTTAGTTGAAATGAAGACCAATATTAGTTAAAGACCTGTTTGATTATTAAATATCTTTTAGTTGAAATGAAGACCAATATTAGTTAAAGACCTGTTTGATTATAAATATCTATTTAGTTGAAATGAAGACCAATATTAGTTAAAGACCTGTTTGATTATAAATATCTATTTAGTTGAAATAAAGACCAACATTAGTTAAAGACCTGTTTGATTATAAATATCTATTTAGTTGAAATGAAGACCAATATTAGTTAAAGACCTGTTTGATTATAAATATCTATTTAGTTGAAATGAAGACCAATATTACTTAAAGACCTGTTTGATTATAAATATCTATTTAGTTGAAATGAAGACCAATATTAGTGAAAGACCTGTTTGATTATAAATATCTGTTTTTTGAAATGAAGACCAATATTAGTTAAAGACCTGTTTGATTATAAATATCTATATAGTTGAAATGAAGACTAATATTAGTTAAAGACCTGTTTGATTATAAATATCTATTTAGTTGAAATAAAGACCAATATTAGTTAAAGACCTGTTTGATTATAAATATCTATTTAGTTGAAATAAAGACCAATATTAGTGAAAGACCTGTTTGATTATAAATATCTGTTTAGTTGAAATGAAGACCAATATTAGTTAAAGACCTGTTTGATTATAAATATCTATTTAGTTGAAATAAAGACCAACATTAGTTAAAGACTTGTTTGATTATAAATATCTATTTAGTTGAAATAAAGACCAACATTAGTTAAAGACCTGTTTGATTATAAATATCTATTTAGTTGAAATAAAGACCAATATTAGTTAAAGACCTGTTTGATTATAAATATCTATTTAGTTGAAATAAAGACCAATATTAGTTAAAGACCTGTTTGATTATAAATATCTATTTAGTTGAAATGAAGACCAATATTAGTTAAAGACCTGTTTGATTATAAATATCTATTTAGTTGAAATGAAGACCAATATTAGTTAAAGACCTGTTTGATTATAAATATCTATTTAGTTGAAATGAAGACCAATATTAGTTAAAGACCTGTTTGATTATAAATATCTATTTAGTTGAAATAAAGACCAACATTAGTTAAAGACCTGTTTGATTATAAATATCTATTTAGTTGAAATAAAGACCAATATTAGTTAAAGACCTGTTTGATTATAAATATCTGTTTAGTTGAAATAAAGACCAACATTAGTTAAAGACCTGTTTGATTATAAATATCTATTTAGTTCAAATGAAGACAAATATTAGTTAAAGACCTGTTTGATTATAAATATCTATTTAGTTGAAATGAAGACTAATATTAGTTAAAGACCTGTTTGATTATAAATATCTATTTAGTTGAAATGAAGACCAATATTAGTTAAAGACCTGTTTGATTATAAATATCTGTTAAGTTGAAATAAAGACCAACATTAGTTAAAGACCTGTTTGATTATAAATATCTGTTTAGTTGAAATGAAGACCAATATTAGTTAAAGACCTGTTTCATTATAAATATCTATTTAGTTATAAAAAAATAAAATATAGTGTGTATATACTTAAGAACGCATGATATATGGGCCACTTTACAGATTATAAATAAAATTGAAAATAAAATTTGATTGATCTTTATATTTTATCATAGTATAATAAACTTTATAACATCATCTATTGCATTTTAACTATTGCTATCAATTAAATTAAGTCAAAATTGTTGCAAACTGCTTTACCTAATTTTGGATCATATACCTACATACCAATGGATAAATGTGCCTACATACATTGAATTTGAGAATAGAAATTTTGTTCAAAGTTTGCTATAAAAACAAAATTTCCAAATTAACATCAAAAATCAATATAACGTAGACTGACACGTATAGATAGATTTCTTTAACTGTAGACTAGTGTCTTTATGAAGGATATCTCAAAATCCACTTAGCATATCTATGTGAACTTTTTATTGTAATTTAATGAAAGTTTACGGGATTCTAGCATAGTTGGCCTATTTTAATCCCCATTATATAGTTTAGTTTCAATTTCGGTGTAATTTTAGTGAAAGTGTGTTAAATATCGTGGATTTAGGAAACATTGTGTTATTGTATCGAGATTTTTTAGAGCAGAACATAATACTGGGCTTTTATAAGTAAATACTATTAAAGTCACATACTGGCGTTATGAATAAATCAAATGATACTGAGAGTAGAGGATCTGACACGAGTAGATTTGTAATATTAGTTAGATTTTCTATCGGGATGTTAATAAAAAAAATTTTTCACTAAAGGCATAACCTCAAAGTATCCAGTAGCATATATAGTAGAATCAATAACTGATCCAATTCAATCAAATAAATATGATATGGCTTTGTTTGTCAAAGACATTTTACATCTTGATGAGGTGTATAAACTTTTTTAGTATACCGGTATATGAATAGATATAAAATATATTATATACTTTCTCAATTGCACATTCTTGTCTTTGCACAATTTCCATCAATAAATTTAAGTGATAATCGCGGTGTCGACGATAGAACTTTGAATTGAAACTTTCAAGTTTGATTAAATGTAATCTTGTTGAATAAGCTTCAAATGTTTGCTTTAAATATGGCAACCACATTCAAGCATAGCAGATCAATTGAGACATAAATTATGAGATATTGGAGCTTCAGCAAGCATTAAAGAATAGTTTATCATTTTGATAAAAAGTATGTTAAGTGTTCGAAATACTTAGACACTTTAATTTATAAGTGCAAATTTGAAACAACAATAATATCATATCTCATCATCATAAACTTTATCCTACTCATTCATATCTTTCAAAAATACTGAACAAATATTCCTAAAATTTGAATTTCAAATAAGTTTTTTTTTAAAAAAAAAGACCAGGTAGATGGAAGATGATATGTAAGTAGGTATATCTTAAATCTGAACCTATCAATCTTGATAGTTTCGTCGTGTGTCACTGTCAATTTTCACCTTAATTATTTCTACCGTACCTGCTCCACAATTGTAATTAAGGGTGACATTCTGACAAGATGTAAGCAGAATAATTTACTGCCAATATAATTATAATCTATTGTTTTCTTCACTGTCTTTAGCCTTGCCCTCGGCGTTTAAGAAAGATATGTACTTATCTCTTCGTTAAGATGAATATTTATGCAGAAAAAATCTAATTTGCCAAAAACAAATTTGTTAAATAGACAATTGTTTGGCTTTTTATCAAAATCTAGTATATTTACATCCATAAACAAATAAGAATTAATAGAAAATGTCAAATAAGTACACCCGAGATTGTCGTTTTTTATTATTTATGTCTTTTAAGTTCACAATTTTGCCGAAAGGAGAATAAGCCTACTACAGTATAATTTTCAGTATAGATATTTTTCTCGAATAAGCAACGGTTCATTACTGATGGACAATTTTGTTATCAAAAAGAAGACGTTTTTATACCAAATTTCTTTTCGTATTTTACATGTCCTGTACTCATATTTTTGTAAGATATGATTTTATGTAGACACCTATCATCAATTCCTTGCATTTAAACCCAGAACTAAAGTTATATTTGACGCCGCGCATCTGGAATCAAAGATGTCAAATAGAAAACATGATCCTTATTTCTGAAATAAGGTTTGGCCATACCCAAATTGTTTTCAAATACCATTAATTGCTATCATATATCATATATTTTGCGAATCCTATCCTATAAAATGAAGGCCAGTACAGTAGATATATCATGGAATTTAGAGAATCGTTTCAATCCCTACCTTACATTGCCAAAATAGTTTAGAGTTGTAAGGAATGTCTGGAACAATGTCTATGGTGGATGGTATACGCCATCAAATTTACAATAATATGCATTTTTCTAATATGGTATTTACTGTTATATTTTAAACTTGTCTTTTCACCGGGGTCAAAATACTTTGTTGTAAATCTGATGGCGCATACCAGCCACCGTAAATTTTTATTTGTTTTTTTTTTAACTTTACTGCCACAAATGGCAAAAGAGTTTTTTTTCTTATCCCTTGCTGTGAACCATGGATATTGTATTTAAACCATCCAGCGGACGTCTTTCCATCCATGCATTTTGCTTATATATCTAAGGGACTTTACGATAAATACGCCATAAAACGCTTCGATATATACAGATTACACAGTTTACTTTGTGAATATCTGTACAATTATCATTTTTTTGACATTGTTTGCTGATAAAAAAAAAAACAGAAAAAAATGCCATTTTTAGTTGGGGTGTATTTTTTTTTATCAAAATTATAGTTGTAATCTTATCCATGCGTCAAAAAAAAGGTTATATAAAAACGCATTAAAAACTCAACCTAAATGTTTTCTTAAAACCATATATTTCATTGATAAATCATACCTATATTTGATTGTTATCACTCATTGAGGATCACCGAAATAGAGCGTCGCCTTGAGGCACCCCTCAACCAATTACAGTTTTATTAAGAGTAGTGATATGCAAACAATGTTATCAGTGGTCGGCCCATTCACAGAGACGCTTTATATTATAAAGTATTAAGGGGCTCTTAAAATTTTCTTTAAATACTGGGTCCATTTTTCTTTCTCATTATATTTGTGTTTTTAATCTTATTAGTTTTTTGACCGCAGTTTACGGTTTCACTATACATTTTTTTCAGTAAAAATGCGATTTGTATAATGCCTGGGTGATCACGTGTTTTGGTGATATTTACTTTATCTATGAGGTGCCCTAAAGGTGAAACATTCCTCGCTTATTTTACAAACTCACAAATTGTTCTTATAATTAAAATGAAACACGAAAGAAAATTAAAATTTCAAATTTTTACCCTCTTATCTCTAGCACAAATGTTGAAAATGTGTGTGGAATTCAGATTTTAGAAGTTGCCGTGAAAGGTGTCGGATTCCATGCATCTTTAGCTGTATATGTAATGTAAAACTATTTCACAATGAGGGGAATCTATTAATTCATATATCTTTGAGAAAATAATTTTTAGGCAATTTATCACATAATTAATAAATGAGTTATAATTGAATAATTTTTATTGGGCATTAATCAGCCATTTGCCTAACCAGATGTCAGAAGAGCAAATACCTTTTCCCCCTTCCGGGCCTCTTTGTATATCCTTACTTATGGTCGTGAAAAATGGGCTGGCTTTGACAGTGACATGGGTTTCTTATATTTAGTCCTAAGATAATAAACTTGTAAGTGACATAATTGGACCACGAGCCAATATACGTTTCAGATTTGCTAGTAAAACGACAAGAGATATCGTTCACTGGTCAAAACTCTCTGAGCATTTGAAGAGTGGACATCTGAACAAGATAGTGACTGATAATGGTGTACACCAAGGCGACTTATTTGACTGCTGTGTATTCAACTGCACTATAGATGATATGCAAAGGTTAGATTTCAAATTTCTAGATTAATGTTTTATTTATGCAGTATTCAAATGCACGTGGAGTGATATTACCACTATTTCTAAAGATATACTATACTATTTATGATTGTGAAAAAGGTAGCTATTAAGATGTTTTTTCTAAAAGGAATATTATATTGTAAAATTGAAATTTTATAGCCTCTGGCTTTTCTTTTTTCTTATACGACATAATTGCATTTCTAACTCATAAAATGCAAAAAACTGGAAAGGTCACTGTCGCCGAGTTATTGAATTCGAGAAACAAAACAAACTTAAATTGTAGACATAGGGAAAATGTAAAAGGGCAAGTATGCAGTTTGGTAATTCATTGTTATTTTCATTTAACACTTTCTAGTGTTTACTAATTGTTAGTGGTTCTATTTAACATTTGACAATATTCACTATTGTTAAAACAGTTCCAGACATCGAAGATTTGCCTACAATTTGCGGTGCTAGATATATTCTGCATAAGAGAATGAAATGTTGTTACAATGTTAACTAAGTGTAATTTAATAAGTAAAACCGTATAATATTTTTTGTAACTTTCTCGTTATTTATACAAATTCTCATGTTACGTTGTGACGTTAAAACCTTTCATAAGATTATATCTAAATGCTTTGATAGCTCGTGGATTTGTCTGTATAAAAATGGTAATTTATAAGTCTTATTACATGATGTGACAGTTCCAAAATCTTGCGCCACTTTTTTTCGCATTTGGTTTCTGCCGCTTTCAAAGAAAGTTAAACCATTTGATGTAGAAAGAGCATCAGTAAAAAAACTAGTTTATCTTGAAGATTAAAAGACAGTTATTTAAAAGGGTCATGTTATGTTAAATGTTTGAAATATTTTCTGTACCTCAACACCTGTAGGTCAATGTCTCTCTGGGGTGACACTTAGTGAGATATGAAGGGTAACCTGACTATCAATATTATAATACCCTTAAAGTGATGAGGTTGCAGAATAGTGAAGGGGACAGAATAATGCCCCTTGGTTCTTGGAATAGTGCAACTAATTGTTGAAAACCGTTAGGAAACCCAAAAAAAGAGGAGAAATTTCACACCGTGGCCTTAGTCATTTAGTTAGAAAATTGTTTCCAATTAAACCATTTAATACTATCGTTCACAATTTATAGTTAGCAAACCATCTTTTCAAAATGTTTATTCGATTCTTAACTTTGATTTGTAGAAGGACGAGACAAATATAACCATAGACTACTTTAAGCGTTTCTGAGGAAGGTGTTTAGCCGAAACGTAAAATGACAGGACAATATAGTATTATATTTTTAATTGTTTTCTTCTATTATGGGAATTTTAATATAATTCAAAATGTTATGTTTTTATTAATCGTTATAAATGTTATATTATCGTTTATTACCTTTAAAACAGAAAGTCTTCCTTCAAAACCGACCAAAGATAACAGAAATACCTGCACAGATAACGCAATAGACAACCGAGTTATTTAGCTGGTTTAAAGATTACTATAAGATCATTACCATTGACCCTTTACACCTTCTACAATGAACTGTAAATCTCAGAGTCTATCTATTTCAAGGCGTTTACTCCTTTCGAGCACCCGACTTCACCTATCTTTTTAACTCATGAAATCTTTCTGCATTTTTTCTGATAGTGTTGGTCATTATAGCTTGGTAAGTTATGCATGAAAGCTTTTTCAGGATGTGATCAGGGTTTTGATGTGGGTTTTTGTTACGGGCGGAGGTTGTAGCGAACATTCTTTGTCAAATTTCAAAAAAAGAGCTGTTAAGGCTTTTCATTAATGCTTGTAACAATTTGGCTTTTTCTTCTTGCCTTTAAGCTTTTTTCTGGCTGACCTTTTTGGTGTTTACCTGGTCGTACTGAGTCACTGAGAGAAATCCGCTTTCGAAAATCTCAACCATTTCAAATTCATATTTTCTAGTAATAATGAGAAAATAGAGTTTAAGTGGAAGATTAAGTGATAAAAGTAAGAATTAATTAAGATGTCATGTAAAATGATTGAAAGAGCGTAGATGACTGGTGACAGTAGCCTACAGCTATCATATCTGATACATTTTACACAAGGTGGATATGTTTCATTCCTCGTGTCAGATATCTTATAAGGGTATTGTGGTCAAGAAAACAGCATTCCAAGTATAGAACCCCGAAGCTGTCTTAAAACGTTTTGTCCATGAAGATGAACATCAAATGAAAATCAAATCATTATTTTCCTGATGATGGCAGCAAATGATTACTTAAAGCTTTATGTTTTGTGCCATTTCGCTGTCTGGCAACCGTCGGCGTGAGAAAAGGTCGTAGACTACGAGCGACTCATTTCGCCGACCTAACCCAAATGCATGCTCGAAACTAGAGAGCTAGCGAATTGATAACATCGATTGATCCGATTCTACAATATATCGCACAATTCTAGCAATCTGGCAGCTGCTTTCAGATTGTGCGAGCACCCACATCACCTGTGACCTCTGTGCTATAGTACGCAAGCATTTGTCAATGTATTAGATGACTACGAAAACCCTTAGTTCAT
The DNA here is from genome assembly GCA_030562195.1 of Nipponacmea schrenckii. NCBI lineage: Eukaryota > Metazoa > Mollusca > Gastropoda > Lottiidae > Nipponacmea > Nipponacmea schrenckii. The sequence goes on from JAUJPP010000005.1 coordinate 21,529,144, forward strand.
ATTTTTCGTAAGATGCTATTAATTTTCCATGGATGTGATCTACTTTTTTCTTAGATGAAAATCGTTTTACGATAGAGTAACTGTAACTAAATTCTTAAATAACTCATGCATCCTAGAAACCCATTCATATTCAGCGTTTTCACACAAAACGTTTCAAGGTTGTAACATGAGCTGTATTTATGGGGAAACCCTAACCACATTTTAATGTATTATACATTTAAATATTGTATCATTGTTCACATTGTATCCTATTTAATTCTTATACACAGCTATTTAAACAGTCACAATAGAGGATGTCAGATTCGGACAAAAAGCGGAATAGATAGGCTTGGGTCTGTGATAGCATCAATTTCTAGAAACCTACTCAGATTACCTCCCTTACCCTCCCCTTACCACCTTTTTTTACTGTCCTCAAGGTCAAGTGAAGGTTAAAGGTTGATGCTATCATAATTTGTATATCCATCGCCTGTATGTTCCTTGATCAAAAGTTAAAATATCCTGAGATTGAGACCAGACATAAATATATATAGCCAAATGTATGTTGATTTCCGTAAGCAGCATTTCAAACTACTCTTCTGTTAGCATTCCAATATTTGTTTGGCCTCTGACGTGGCTTAAAGAGCAGTGTTTGAGAACATAGATCTTTCAGAATGGTGTATGTGTTCACAACTTAGTTTCAAAGTGTGAAAGATGACCTGTTCCGATGAGTTACTAGGTGATATATTACATTATAATGAATTTTGTATAATTAATTTTATCTATATAATGTATGGGAAGGGTGTCTATATCATAAGTAGATTAACAAACTCATCAAAGCTAATCCAATTTCAATATTTGTTAATGTTTATTTTCCACATTTGTTCAAGAGATATATAATCAAAGCCAATGAAAGGCGTTTATTTTCAGTGAGTCAATAGGCTTTGTTTGATTAATCCTTAACACATTTTTAAAAAGTCCTCTGACCACCACTGGACTTGGCGTAGGAGAACACGGGTTATCTGAGCTGGTTTTAAGGTGGATACCCCTTTTTTTATCTATTTGTCTTAAAGTCAGCCCTCATCACAAAATTTTCTCTTCTTCGTTTGAAGTTTGGTACATTTGCAGAAAATTTAACTTTTTGTGAAAGCATCTTTTGATTGCAGATTCGTGGATGGTTAGGTTACGTTGAAAAATGTTGTGAACTATAACGGTCGCTGTTCAAAAAGGAAAATTTTGTTCTTTTTTCCCATACAAGGTGCGTAATTAATAATGCTAATGGTATTGAACTAGTCCGGTATAAATCACGGGCGTCGATAATTCTACCTTAGGAATTTCATTGTATGGTATTTACAGACAGTGTTGCTGTAGTCCTGATCGCCTGACAAACCATGATAGTAAATATTTTAATCTGTTAAATTAGGCTTTACCTCCAGAATGTCAACAAGTCAACAAAGATAGTCCACGAGTTGTATATTAATCATATAGAAACTAGTGATCTGGCATATTGGTCAACGCCATCGTGTGGGTGGCAAATATTTTAGTATTCAAAAGCATGGCAACTTCGCCCAGTATGCGTTGCTTGTGCAAATTTCAGTTTTCATTCGGGAAGTTTTATCATTTTAAGGTATTCTTACTGACTTAATATTAACATCGTCATATGATCCAGAATCTGAACTGTGAAGATACCTTCAACTCCAAATACTATAGGTTTAAACTTGGAGCAGTGTTCATTTTCAGCTTGATATTTATGGGGCATAAATTATCTTCCCGAACTATTCAGCACAAAGTTTATTTATTAGCTATGCAAATATTTGAAAATTTATAGTTTCGCCATTGTTGTCTATTTGATTAACGATATGGACAGGATAAATTGAAGTGCAAAAACCCTTGATAACGAATGAAACAATGTGACTTTTGATAATAATTGGGTTGATTGGTTTCTTATTATCAACTGATTTAATCTGAATATGTATCTCAATTATTATGTTATTAAATAAGAAGGGGGTCTAGCACTAGCCCCGGGCCAAACAAGTAACGTCTCAAACTTAATAACCCTCACAGCAATTCAAACCAAACAGATGACTATCACCTATATACATAGGAGAATAACAATTGAAATTTGGGCACAGATCAAAGACGCTGTCTGATTGATGAAGCGACAACCATTGGCAAGAGAGGTGAAGTAAAGGGTCATTTGTCGTCAAGATGAGATGCAGTTTGAATAAAATAAGAAAGTTAATTAGAATGGGAACATAGAGTACGTTTCAATCAAGTTGTTTGTGGACATTTGATCACTTTGTTGATAAATGATTTATGGATGAGAAACAAATTTTCTGAACAACAATGCATTGTCCTGGGTATTTAAAAATATCATATTATTTGTATTGTCGGACGGGTTTACTCTTCTGCACCTTATCTGGATTTCAATGGGGGTGGGGGTTGGGGGTTACTTTAAGCGTTTTTCATAGCTCATATTAAGCTCGATAGTTTTTATTTACTCGGATAGTTTCAATGTGTATAATATCAACTTGGATAGTTTGTATTCATTATGCCGAATAGTTTGTTTTAATCGTGATAGTTGAATATCCAGTATAATTTGTATTTCATCGGATATTATGGATGATATCAACTTGGGGTAGTTAGTATTTATTTTCATGGATAGTGTACGTCCTCTTCAATAGTTTAAAAAAATTTAAAATAATTGATAATATATTTTAGTTTGAAATATACATGGGTAGATCCATTAATTTCTTTTTCTGTTATCTATCATTGTATACCATTTGGCATAGTGTGATTTCACTCTCTATGGTATATTTCGATTTGAAAAATGATTCCCACAGAAAATACAACATAGATGGGGATACTATTGAGATAAACGACGTATCATACGAAGTCCTTTACCCTCAACCGTTCAATTCAAACCCTTATTTTAACGGTAAACAATAGGGATAACCGTAGGTAATAAAAAAAGAAAAATTCCCATTATGTTTGCCATAAGTGTCCTGCAGAGAGGGAAGAAGAAAAGAACAGTCGCACCATTTTTAGGGCTATCTTTCATGTCTACATAGATTTAAGTTTACCCATTTTATATACATTTATAAATGAATATAATTTATCGCTTCGTTAACTTCAATAAAATATGAAATGACGTTGTATAATACGTATATACGAGGTCAAAATATTTTAAAGTTTTCCACTCTCTTAGTGAGATGAATTTCCGTTATCTAAATAGAAATATATACAAAAAGTTAATTCCATAACAAAAAGACACAGAAAACTATCTATAGATTTTCGAAATGCTTGGATTTTCGAAAATCGTTTGGGTATACATGAACAAGAAATTACGAACAATTCTTTATGATAACTTCCAGAATTAGAAATGAATAAATCTTATTTAGTTTCGTGTTTAGATGTAAGAAAGCAATTGTTCTGGTTTTGAGAAAGAACGGGAAAGGTCAATAGAGGTGATGAAGTATATGAATGGAGGTTTGTGCTAAGATCAGACTCTATGTTAATGGTGTGTTGTGTTCAAAATGAAGAAACGTGCCCACACAATAGTACACATGTAATTAAGGATACTCACTTGGCTAAAAGTAAAATTTGGAATCAGATTACATGACGTGAAACGAAATATTATCTCGACCTGTTTCACTATAATATATTATATTATAGTGAAATGTATGCTTTTTCTTATGTTATGTGTATAAAGGAGAGATTAGAATTTTTGTCATTCCCGACATTGTTAAAGATTTCTTTAGAAACACCTGTTATTAAAGACACTTTTAACGCCAACATAAAAGAGATGTTTTAATTACATTTTTATGTATTCGTTATCTGCAATAGAAAACAATGCAGTTTGTATATTTTTCTCGTCCAACGTTTTATGTTAAACTTTGACAATTATATATATGATTATAATGATTTATTGAAATCTGTTACACATTACATTTTCTGACCTTCAAATTCTGTGGAGCACAAAATATACACGCTTTGGCTTTACAAAGGTTGTCTTGTTATCACTTTTTCTGCAATACCTTGTTCCATATATCTAAAAGAACTGTATGAATAAAACTTATATAAATATATAATTCAGGTTGAAGATTATATTCACGTATTCTGTGATTATGATTTTCGAAATTATCTTTGTCATCATGTTGACATTTGTATTTCGTCTTGTGCTCATTATTACACTTTTCCAAATTATGAATAAGTTATTCATTGGACGTAGTTGTGATATCATTTTGTAAGAAGTACAGAACTGCACTCTCTTCATTGATAATCAAAAATAATAGTTCGATTGTGAGTCAGGCTTATTTAATGTTTCAAAACAATTTTTTTTTAAAAGATGGCAAGTGTATTGTGAGTCAGTATTTATTCACTAGCATGTTAAAAGGAAAATCTCACATATTGTGACAAAACGACGATTGTTGAACTCACGCTTACAAAGATTTAGTAAATGGTAGGGGTCAGTATGATTTAAAGATATATCTTAAATCTGTAGGATAATGTCACGTTTAGGACCATGTTCAACATAAATTGTTTCTAACATTTCTCTCGATGTGGGGATTGTTGACGCCAATTGTTGAAAATAAAACGAAAGTACAGACCTAATGAACTGAATAAAATTAGACAAAAGAATGAGAATCTAGCACCAACGTTACAATGTTAACACTTTCTATATTGGTGAATTTCTTCTTTCTTTATAAAATCAAAATACAATGTCAATACTAGTAGATAAATGGACAACACGAAACTGCGACAACTGACATGATAGGTATGATCTGGAAAGACTAATATGCTCTGTATACTAGCTATTTGTCATCAACGAGTTTAGGGCATGGATATTGATATTTTTCAATATATACATTCGATAAAATTCATAAAGCAATAGCAAGAAACCGTTCAAGTAACATTTCAACGTGATTGCACCATAGTGACAATACATAGTAAACAGATACAAGAAAAACTATAGATATGTAATTATTTTACAGTTAAGGTTTTCAATGTAAAAATATCCAACGAACAACAATATAACCGTGACTTCTCAAAGGATAAAAGATAACAGGTGTTTGAAATGCATCCTCTAAAGATTAATCAGTGCGCTATTTGATCAAACTGATATCTAATATATATCTGAAATAACACACACAATAAAGTGATTGTTACAAGTAAACAAACAGTTCATCCTATTCTAAAAAAAAGATCATGTAAATGGGTTGATGTAATTACTCAAATGCACCTCAATACCCTAATTGTAATGTAAATGTAATATGTAATGCACCCTATTATTGTTTTTTGATGTATATGATTTCCAGAATATGGCTGATCACGGGATTTGAGAATTGGTTATTTGTTTGGTCATTTGGATGTGACAGGCCTCCATGATTTTGACTCGGAAAAAGGGCATTTCGACCATCTTTGTGTTGATATTGCGGATGTATGCATTATTTTCTTTTTGGGTTTAAGATAACAATTAAATATCCACGTAGGCCGCAATGGGTGCACCACGCTGTTATCTTGCTATAATAATGAAATTTCGTCATTTGAATTTGACGAGTCAGACTTAATTTAGAAGATGCGCACATTATTTAGACCCCATATATGATATAAATAATGTTAATTGTTTGATACTGAGCGAATATATTTTTTTACGTAGTTTGGTTTCGAATGATTAACCAAACGCGAACTTCGTATTAAACTCATATCTGCTACATTACCAAACTTTCACAGATGATAATCTTTATAAAAGAATTTCTTATCTTATAATAGTTAATTGTATAGAAAAACTGAAATTTAAGTTGACCACGAATTCAGCTTGTAAAATGAGATGAGGCTTCAAGTGTGATAGATGTATCTCAATCTTCTGATTTACCCATATCTGTAGGTGGTTGTCAACCAAGCGAATCACAACTCGAGCAACTGTCCGTGTTACCGTCAGTGTCATGTAGCCTGTGTACCGGTTAAGGACTTGTTTACATTGTCTCTTTTATCTTCATGAGTTGTCCAGTCAATTCAATTGTATGCGACATGCATTCGAATTTTATTTGAGAATAGAATCTTCTATAATAATGACACTCCTCGGGATTGTTGTGGTGTGATTCACATTTTTATCGGAGTATAACTGGAGTTTTTTTTTTATCTTTTAAGGAGTTGGTTTATTACGAGTTTGGAAACTGAAACTGAAAGTATATAGGCCACAATCTGAAGATCTTACCTTGAAAATGAATAAAGGTATGTAGTTTTAATGGTTATTATATGTTGCCTTTGTATGCAAGGGTGGTTTTTCAAAACTTTATTTGTTCCGGATTTAAATTTTTATTGCTTTTGATATTAAACGTCATTGGCTGGATTTGTGCTAAACAAAATCGTTGATATTTCATTCAATGAAAACAACTTATTGTACCATATTTATTTTTTTCAAAATAACTTAATTGATCAATCATGCACGTTTTAACTTTTGTATACATTTGATCAATCGACTAATATACGCAAATCATTCGAGTCATGATTCATAATCAAGATACACATTATATCACAATTATTGGCATAATTCTAAAAAAATAGTCATGTACACGTATAAAATATGTAATTTTTTCCAACATCATTTAACCGATTGACTCTGTAGTGCACTTAATTACTTTTATATGTGTCAATGTATGAATAAACGTTGATTATAATGAATGTTAAATGAGGAGAATAATGAGTTTAGGTGAAATAAAACTAATGACTGTAAGACCAATTTACATATGGTTAATATATATGTATAAAGTGTTTCAATTTCACAGTATCTTTGTCTATTTTCCACTATTTTTCAGTAAATGAATTGTAGAAATCACTTTATTTATATGTACTTGTAGTCGTAATTCTGGGAGTCCTGACGCCATTTACATCAATAAAATCACGAGGATAGTTGTAAGATTTAGATTGATTTATATTATAGAATGACTTTAACCTTTATAAATAAATTTGACGTCGTATTCACCTTACAAGATATATAAATTTTAAATTAGTGTAATAATTTCTGACATAGGGGTCAATTTCTTTACCTTATAAATTGAAAAAGAGATTAAAGTGAATCTAGGTTTTTGTCTAGATTGTAACAAATATCCGAGATTAAATGCCACAGCTTTCATTAAAAAACATTGAATCAATGTGTAAATGGCCATAAAGTTTTAAAAGGAACGTAAAAATTATATGCTCGCTCCATTGAACTGTAAAATTATTAATCTATAGGTAAATTGTATGGGGAATAGCTCGCTGTGAATTGAACGAACTCCGTCCATCTCAGTAAGTGTATACTAATATTCGAAATTTGAAATTGAATTTTTCAACTCATGCATATTTAGAGAGATTATTTAAAGATTGTCTACCTAACTGGTTTTAGACATAAAAGACAGTTTGAATTCTTTATATGTTATATATATAGGTTACCTATATTGTCCTATAAGATATATATATCAATTGCGTCGATGTTTTTAAGAAGTACTTTTATATACGCCATCTATTACATATGGACACCTTTTTTCATATCGACATTATATCACAATTATTGGCATAATTCTAAAAAAATAGTCATGTACACGTATAAAATATTTAATTTTTTCCAACATCATTTAACCGATTGACTCTGTAGTGCACTTAATTACTTTATAATTTTAATATTGCAAAAGCTTCTTAAAGTCAATTTTTTTTCCTGGATACTTCCAACTTAACGTGTTGGCAGGATTTCTTTTGTCCTTCTTATTACCGTCGTTTTGTCTGTCAGTATCAGGATTTCTTGCCTTTTTGAATTCTAACGTGGTTTTCAATGTTGTCTTTCAGAATTCCAAATATGGTACATTTTGCCATACTAATGTGTCTACTGAAAGCTAACGCGATGATCACCTCAATACTGAAGCGCCCGTCTGCTAGTATCGCCACTTTCAGAACGCTTTCTTCTAGCACAAAGTATGTCGTCACAAATTTAAGATTCATTAAGAAAGTTACACCCAGAGCTCGCTTATGGCTAGATATAGGCTTATTTAGCTGTTACAATAACATTTTGCCCGATAGCCCGCTATTACAAACTTACCCATACCTTACCCTTACCTTGACTACTATTCTTGATACTACGGATTGCAGTGATTTGCTTGTATTGTAAGTCCGCTAATACAAACATTCAGTGACCTTTTATGGCTTTTTATTCACAGACTTTCTGCCAAGACCTCTATTTGCTAGTGTACAACCCAATCAAATTCCTGTATTTACAAAGGTTCGTGATACAATAGAGGTGGTAAATTCAGAAAGAGGTTGATAATGTAAAGATATGATAGACGATGCCTATCTACAATGTAACTTGAACGAAGGAGGTACAGGATTTGTAGAGATTAACTCATATATGAAAAAAATATTTTGAGTTCGGGTAACGAACAAACATTATATTTTAAAAAAGATACGGACTTAAAAGATTATAGTCGCTTATTATATCATCCTTATCACCACCACCTGCAAATAGGCCTATATAACATTAAAGTAAAAAAGATCGTTACAACTAAATCCTAAATCTCCAAACCTTGCTTATGATTAAAACCAAACGGATATTGCCCTGTTTATTGATAGTGCTCAAATCCACATTCCAGTAACATCAAAACTAAAAATTCACCGCCTATTCGATAATAATCAAACATAAATGTGGAGTTTCCAGCAAGTGTCATATTCTACTTCAACCATGAGCAGTTACAGCAAATATTTCGACGTTAATTACCCATATTCACAGATATAATTTCTCACATTTATTATAAAAATACGCTATACAATTTGGATGTAAGAAACATTGCCTAATTTTGTCTTCCATTCAAATTGTGTAGCCCAGACGACAATCACCAACTATCTAACAATAGACAGACCTATATATCTACTCTAACCTATTAACCATCTCATCTTTTTGTACTCATACCCCGAATTTCAATTCATTCAAATTATTCTGAACACCCAGCTTGTTATAACACTGAATGCTGAATCAGCCATTTGTTTGAATAAATAATTGGTTTTAACTTGAATGTTTAAAATTAACGCCCCTGATTTACTATTTTATGATCTTTTATGATGTTGTGGATAAAGTACAAGAAACTTCACAAGTAAACGGCTAAATGGAAACCGTCTGGTTTAGGGCTCTTTTGAAACATGAACGAACAAAATCTCTATGCTATTGTCTAAACGATAGATATTCGGCATGCTTCTCCTTCGAGATCTTGGTGCAAACCTGCGACTTAGTCTGTATGTGTTGTAAAAAGATCCCATCTCTATGTTCGAGTCCAAAAGGCAGATATTCACCCCAGATGGGTATAACTTGCGTTAGACTTACAGAGTATCTGAGCATGAGGCATGAGGTCGTTCTTTAATCTGTTGTTGAATAGGAAGCTGGTGAGCTAGGCTAGCTTAACCTTCGCGATCTTGATGTCAATCCGCGACTTTCTCCGTGTTGACCCAAGATTTGAATATCATGTTGATCGACGGCTACTTTCAGTTGCCCAGGGTAAGGTTGCCCTTCAGAATGACCTGATATCAGTATGCTTGTTAAATAATAGTTGGTATTTCTTCTACGTCAAGGAATGTATCCATGTGGGTATTGTTCTTAAAATAGACTTTACAAAGTATAACAAAACAATGACAATTAGCGTTTTTTAAAGTAAATTTCACACATATATCAAGTTAAAACTGACAAAATGAAAAGGTTTTGATTTAAACAGTTATGTACATTAGATTTAGTTGGTATGTAGTCATATATCTCTCGATTCACACATTTCGGTTAAGGCAAATATTCAGGTCAGAAATGACGAGGTCCATTAATATAAAAAAAGAAAAGTTATTACCTGGCCTGAGGGAATTTTCAGATTTTTTTCTTGAAAGAGTCATTTAAAGTCTTGTTATATCTTACCAATTACCCTGTAGCCTTTATAACGAGTTGTATTTCTATTTTTCCAGTTATTTTCTACAAGTTTTCAGATGTCAACGCGTTACCAAATCATTTTAGCTCATTATTTTACAACGATTGTATCAAGTAAGTCTCGTTTTTTTCAGTAGTTTCTTAGGGTTATTCATTACATTGGATTCAAATTTTTAAAATATCAGCTTTTAGTTTTTTTTATCCAATATAAAAAGGGAATGGGGTCGGAAGCTGAATAAAAACAGTTCGGACGAGATGAAGCTGCAGAAGTTTTGTTACAGAAGAGAGATTTTTTCTAAACTGAAAGGCAGAATCGATTTTGCTCGTATTTGATTCTGTGCCAGATTGAAGATACTAAAATTGAGGTGGAGTGAGACTAGAGCTGTAAATAAATCCGACCCTCACTCAAAAACACGTTAAAATACTACTTGACACTGTGTACATTTCGTCCACTCAAACGCTCTCCTAATCGCTTTAAGTGTTGACTTTCGATATGTGAACCCAATTTTAATAGGTTTATGGTCGTATCATTACATACTATAGACTCTGTGTTATTAGAAACACAATATTTGAAGAAATTAAGGTATTTACTGAATTCGAGGGTTTGGAAAGATAAATATATATATAGTGACCAATATTTATAGTGTTCACTGAGTCACAGTCCAGCGAGTCGGATCATGTCTTAAGATAATTTTATAAGTTAGTTTAAAGAATACAACCGAACTTGAGAAAAGACCTAAAATACGACATGAAGATGAGTTCTTTATTGACCAGAAAGGGAATTAACGCCGACCGTTGATATTAATCCTTTATATGTCTTCTAAATCTTGGTTTTCAAGTTTTACAGTTGTTGTGGGTTAAAATGAAAATATCCTTTTTCCTTTACAGTGATATTGTGCTATTATTTTGGGGATACGAGCGATACGTATGAAGGATAACTGTATTTTCGCCTAGTTTCAACCGAATTCCAGTACCAACAGAAGATGTAGTTAAGTTTTCTCTCAGGGGAAGCCACTCTCGTCTCCATGCCCCGATATCAGCATGAGACAGTGTGTCCTCCCTTGAGTGAGATGCTATAAAGCCGCTATGCTTCTAATGAACCATCCAACCACCAACTATTGCAATCAACAGCAACCAAGTCTGCGCTTTTAGCGTCCACTGGAAACGAATGTTTACCTGTCATCGACCAACAGATTAACAGTCCTGCATTAACACCAACACTCAACAACTGTAGAAATAAGATTTGGTAATACAGAAGACCTACAAATGACAATTTACATTAAACATTTAGCTACCATTTTACAGCTACCCTCGCTGTGAACCGATTGAGAGTATACAGACGAATCACCAGGAAGAGACATTTTAATGGCAACTGTTCTCAGGAAGAACGTTCTGTCTACATGTTAAACAAACCATGAGACAGTGTGTCCTCCCTCAGGCTCATACCTTGCCGAATTCAGCTTCTCTGATCACCCAGCACTACAATTTAGATCCTTTAAAGCAATACAAGATCCTGTAGACGAGTCGGGACAAAATGCAGTTTCTTATTTAATATATTATATACTGTTAAACGAGTAAGTAGGCACATTTATATTATCTTATATGTTCCATCATTATCTAGCTGATTTCAGATCCATGATTTCATTGTTTGATTTGAAAGCATTTTGATTGGTTGCATCATAATAACGATGAATAGTAGATGCATAATAATTTTGTCAGATCACGGATGGTGTTTGCAACAAGAAATAAATGATTACCTGGTTAATACATGTATGCCAATTTTGTCGAAACGTGCTCAAATTCAAACTTTTACAAGATCTTTTGGATCTTAGCTACACATCGAATTGCATATCTATCTATAGCTCGTTATTGAATACTATACTATATATATAGATAGTCTGTGAGCTAGACTCCGCTAAGTCCCTATCCCTGTGCGCAATCTTTGCTTGTGGGAGTAGGAATTTGTATTCACCCCATAATTTGTCCAATCGGGATTTATAAGGGTTCCTTCGGTAGGTCATTCAAACTGTCCACTACTCTACGGATGAAAAATACGTTGCTTATTGGTGCGGTATTTTTCAGTAAATATTCAACTTTAATTGTTGTGTCTTCGCCTTGCTCTAAAATTTGTGAGTGTATTTGAGAACCTCTATCAGGCCACCTATCGCACTCCCAAAGCCATTGTGGTGTTTTTCCAATTCATTGAAGGCTTTTGTTCATATTTTCAATGACAGTCTTAACCTTTTGTAGCCGTGTATCCATGCAGCATCACAGCTGTATAATATAATTCGGTTGGTCTTGTTACCTCTTCATTCAACATTATTGTATCGAGACCAGAGCGATAGATCTACGTTCACTCTCGGGTCTTTTTACATGTCTGTTTCTTGTCTGATCTTGTATATAGTTCTAGTGGCATAGGTGACTTTATCAAGGAATGAAGATCCTTAAATTTGTATGGTTTGATATAATATTATAAATTTGTTTGAAGTCAGTACAATATACAACAAACAAAACAGGTCCCACGAGGTTTCCTTATGGTATGCCACCATTGGCTTTTTTCCTAACTGCCTATAGCTTCCGGCTCTCAGAAATTGTCCGATCCATTGCAGGACATCACCCTCGATTCTATATCTGCCTAAATTTCCTAACAGTCTTTCGCGAGTCGAACACTTTCTAGGGTGTTCAATTTTTCTAACACGTCAGCTTTGTGGTGGTCAATTTTTCTAACACGTCAGCTTTGTGGAGCTCGACGGTCCAGATAGAAAGTCGTGTTGATGTGTGTTAAAAGTCTGGTTGTTGGTCATATGGACCATAACTGTCTCTGGTGATGCCCTTCAATATTTTTCATAACATACAGGTCACGCTCTGGTCTGTAATTTCAAGGCTGCTGCGACCCCCCCCCCCCCTTTTCTTACCGATCGGTGTTACTGTGGCGTCATTCCATATATGCGGCAACCGGGCTTCAATGATTTCGTACAGCGTTCTATGGAGGAAGTTCCACTGTTCATGGAGATCCAGGGCTTTCAATTTTTCAACCCTTCGTAGCCGCATTAGTTAGTTGTAATCACCTTTGCCGTAGTTAAGGCGGGGCCCGTGTAGCAAGGCCATTGAAAGATAAGACTTGATGGTTACTTTTGCCAAGATGTACACTATGCAGTATTATACTAAGTATCCCCCTCCACCACCACCCCCCCCCCCCCCCCCGATTGTTAAAATCAAACCAAGCATAATAGGTTACTATTTGGTTGTTTTTTTCACTTGCTAGAATAAACTGTGAAGCTTTGTGTTGTGGGTCTGGTGGGGAAATTCAGTCTCTCCAATAGATATCCGGGTAGTTGAAGTCTCCAGTGATCAACAGATGCGACTTGTTTGATAGGTTGGTTAGCCGATTGTGAATGGAACGAACGTTTATATTGGTGACTTTATTATTATTTTATGAAACAATATTCTCTTATATAACTTATCATACATGATATAGTATTTGCAGACTTCTAGTCATTATTATTATCAAATTTCTCAGTTTATCCTCTTCTGTGTTTTTTGTTGTAATGATTTCGTGATCTAGAAATAAAATCAATTTGTCAATGTGATATTTTCAACAGTGTTTACCTTTAACATGTTGGAACTCCTTATAAGACTTACATTCGTGAATATGGTACGTAATTATTTCAAATATCAAAAGGATTTCAAAAGTAGACTAAATATCGTTTATAATACGCATTCATGGGAAGCTAAAACCATCAAGCTTTCGGGATAACATAACCAGAGGCAATTTGAGATTGCAATTTAAGACTCACCTAACAATTTCTATGTGATCTATTGCCCATTGATCGAAACCTCTCCCATCATGTACTGGTTGCCACCATCTAAACTGTACTCCTACCCTCTTACCATCATTTGGTATATCATATGCCATTCGTTTTGGATTCAGGAATTTCTCAGGGTCATGTCTTGCTAACAACTTCCAATCAGCTCCCTAGAAGATGCATAACTTATAGTCAATTCAAATGGGTTTGTTTGAATCAGTCAACTTGCGAACATGAGAGAATGCTCTTTATGTTGTTAAAACGGCTAGTGAGGCTTACAGATGTTTTTCCATTGTAAATTTTAATAAAAAATCAATGTACCTTATTGTGACTGTATTGTAACAGGACTCCTCTAAAATCAGACCCATCTCCTAACTGTACATTACAATCATGTGTTTGAGCATTACAGCCAATTTGCAACACAAAAATGATTTTACTGAAAGAGAGTAAAACCATGTTATACTCGTGAGGATTATATTGATCTTGGAAAAGATGATAGTTCCTGTAGATGGTACTATAGTTGTTCCCCACAGTATAACATAATCAACTATATAACATAAGAATTTACATACAAACTAACTGCCAATCCAATGTTCTTGCTGTTTCAGATGTCATACAATCCAAATTGAAGGTTATTATTCTAATACGATCTCTTACCTTTCACCAAAATAATGACTTAATTAAAACAAAACAAAGAAATTTAATTCAATAACTTACGATGCAGATTGTAAATTGAATTCTGCTGTTATAGCTTGTCTTATACCACAGTCATTAAAATATAGTGTTTTACCATGAGCATATGGTAATAGAGCACCACAACCAAAACCTATACCACCACCTGTTATTTTTGACCAGTGAGAGGGAAATATCCCACCTTCAAATGATTCAAACATTCTAGAAGGTAGTCTAGATTTAATAGGTACACATGTTGAACCTAAAATAAATACAGATTCATTGTCAGCAAGGAAGTTACAAAAACATTCAGGACTAGTATTTGTGTTATAATTTTTTTAATGAAATTGATATTATTCTGCATCTACAGAGACAGTTTTATTCTTTTTCCCCCATTCAATCTGGAAGGAGGTCAAGACCTGGAGGTGTACCTACAACACATATTGTATAGCACACAAAAGCTGTTTATGGAAATACCCCTTAAAAAAATGATTCTAAACATTCTAAAGGGTGGTCTATATTTTGGTACACATGTTGCCCCACCTAAAATAGACCGTACAATTCTTGTGAAGGAAATTAGAAAACATTCGGGATTTGTATTTGTGTTATCATTTTTTTAAGGGGAAATTGATATTATTCTGTCTACGAACGGTTTTTTCGTTATTTCCCCTTGACTTAGTAAGGAGGTCAAGACCTGGCTTGTGTACCTAGAAAAACATTTTGTATTTGAATGAAACGCTGTTTATTGGATTTTTGAAGAGTTTTTTAGGCAAGTTTAAATTGGCGATTTTTGAAAAACTTTTGTTGTCGCCCGTCGCCCTCCGTCAAAACCGTCCAAATTTGGGCTTGTGAACGCTATAGAGACTACATTTTTTGTCGGATTTGAATGAAACTTGATGTGATCATTTATATTGATGAGATCGCGGACAAGTTCGAAATTGGCCATTTTTCGACGAACGGTTTTTGAGTTATTGCACTTGACTTAGTCAAAACGCGTCAAAATTGGCTTGTGAACGCGATAGAGATCACAATTTCCATTGGATTTGAATGAAATTTTGTGTTATCATTTATATTGATGAGATCTTAAACAAGTTTGATAATGACGATTTTTTGAACCATATTTGAATTATTGCCCTTGACTTAGTCCAAACTCGTGAAAATTAGCTAGTAAATAAAATAGAGACTAGGTTTCATCTGATTTGAATCAAATTTGGTGTGAACATTTATATTGTTGAGAACTTGGATTAGATCTAAATAATGTTGGAGTTTCAGCCTGTGTTAAAACAGAAAATATATTTTAAAGTGGGCGTATCTTGCTAGGCAACCGCTTGTTATAGTATATTAAAAGCTTGATATTCAAACATGTTGTTATTAGCGTTTAAAACAGAGTGTATTCTTGTTTGAACATAAAATCCAATATAGCGTCCAAGATGGCATAAAAAATGGCTGTAAAAGACTAATAGTGTGATATATTTGCTATTACATGTGATACAATAACAAATGAAGAGTTAAAATGTGTGATATCTGCCCTCAAGAACCTAATTGATTCATCAAATGTATGTTATAGGCCTATGTATCCTATACTACAGCATGTTCCTAAAGCACCGTTTGGACATATACATGAACCAACGTTGGTTCATGTATATATCCAAACGTTGCTTTAGGAACATGATACTACAGTAATCAGTAGTCTAATATTGATATTTACCATTGGAAAAGAGCCTCTCTTACATACCTATATAATTTTTATCACAGACACAATGTCCATATTTACAATCACCTCTACCATTACACATATCTGGACAACCTTCACCAATATAGATATCATCTAATGACCAACCTGGTGCCAGTGATTGGACACTCTCTTGTCTCCAACGTAACCTTGTAGATCTGATATAAAGCATAGAGATATTTCTGACTATTTTATATACAAGTATTCTACATGTATCTTTAATGCCAAACTTTATCCAGGGCCTTGAGGAAGATGTTGTTTTTAGTCTTTCTGCAAAATTTTCTTCAGGTACAAAGATTTTTTAGTTATAAAAAGGTGTTCTAAATTTTGCAGGTGTATCTTATAACACATAAGGACTTATTAAAGTCATAAAACACATATTTAAAGTAAAGAAGTTCTTTACTTACGATGAATAGACTTTTTCTGGTAATTTCATGGTGATTCTGGTCCAACTAGGATGACTAGAAACTGAGTATATACTGGCATCATGTTGATGTTGTGATCTACACTCCATTTTATCAGTAGAGTCAGGTCCACATAATGTTCTTACTAAATTCCATGCTGTAGACATGGGATTCTTGTTGAACTCAAGTCTTACTGGCTCCTTGTCATCACACACATTATATACTTTATTACATCCTACCACAATCTATAATTATACAACAAAACATTAATCACAATCTGTAATTATACAACATAACATACTACTACAATCTATAATTATACAAAAAAAACCTTTAGCACAATCTATAATTATAAAAAAATTTTACCACAATCTGTAACTATACAAAACATTTATCACAATCTATAATTATACAATAAAACATTTACCACAATCTATAAATATAAACATTTATCACAATCTATAATTATACAACAAAACATTTACTACAATCTATAATTATACAACAAAACATTTACTACAATCTATAATTATACAACAAAACATTTTACACAATCTGTAACTATACAAAACATTTTACCACAATTGATAATTATGCAACAAAACATTTACCACAATCTGTAATTGAAATACAAAAAATTATACAACATAACATGCTACTACAATCTATAATTATAAAACAAAACATCCTACTAAATATATAAAACTACAAATAATCCTACTACAATCTATAATTATACAAAAAAACATTTACAACAATCTATAATACAACAAAACATGCTACTAAATCTATAATTGTACAAAAAAATCCTATATTTATATCTTTTCATAATCTACAACTATATAACAAAACATTCTACCACAATCTATAATTATAAAAGATCACATCTTTTCATAATCTACAATTATACAACAAAACATACTACCACAATCTATAATTGTACAACAAAACATACTACCACAATCTACTTTCAACCCACAGCATGTGTCTAGATTTAAACCAATCTTCTGAAGCCTTAAAGCAACTCAAATGTGTAAACTTCTTGACTGCTAAGTTGAAATGAAATGAATGGAATTTTACGTCCTACTCTTCTGCACTTTATGGGCTAAATTGAATGTGAATACTTTCTACACATAACAACAAAGAATAAGTGATGATTGCTTTTGAAAGGATAAAAAAATAAACTATGAGCTGATTTTCCAAATTTCAATGTTGAACTTACTTTAAACTGTAACATGTAACCAGACTGGACTATTAGTTGATTGGTTGTAAACATACGATTACCCTTGCCTTCTTCCCATGTTACAACATTGTCATTCCGGGAACATATATCATTCTTCATACTAGCATATGGACTGAATTCCCAATTACTACCAGCATCATTCTGTGGTTGGGATTCATTGAAAGACTGTTGAAATAAACTAGGATTTATCTCACTTCCACCTTAAATAATACACAAAGCCATACAATATAATTGGATAGAGAGCTTGATATTGAATTCATAATGTACGTTTAGGATCCTGTTATTCTCCAATTCTACATGCTACCTGAAATTCCAACAAAATTGTAATCACAGGAGTGGAACCATCTTAATTCACTGCAGTTTATATAGACTCAATTATCAAAATGTGTGAATCTACAAGACATGAAATTAAATTGACAAGAAATGTATAACCTATTGCTTTAAGCAAACATCCTTCTTATTTGTAGCCCTTGAAGAATATATGTATAAAATTTCAAAACCATGATATTTTACCTATAAAAACATTATCCAGTGCCCAGTTCGGTCTATCTCTATTAGGTAGTGTAGGTTGCCACCATCTAATACGAGTACTAGCTGTTTTAGCTTGTTCAGGTAAATCTATATAGTCTTGTCTAGCCTGTACATAACTTAAATAATCTAATGTATGTAGTGTCTTCCATGTTATACCTAAAAAGTATGAAATATTTTTGTCAAATCTACTGGTACATTTCAATCTACTGAATGAAAAGTTGCATGTGTCACAATAATAAACGAATACAATATTTATAAATTACTCTAAGAGCTTCATATTAATATATAAACTCAAAATACAAAGCATTGATAAAATGAGATCTACAAGAAATCCTTAAGGCAGTTCGAAAGAAATGTGTCTTGACTTGCTGTTTAAAAAAAAATGAAATCTAAATTATTTTAAAATTAACTAAGAAGTAGTAATTTATCATAGATATATTAGAAACATTTTGATAAATTTAACATCAGGCAATACTTTATAATAATGTGAAGAACAGTACATTAACTATAAATTCAAATGGATTAGAGTACTTGTTCACTATATGCTGTCTTCACATATCTGTATTGTATATCTGATTTGTAACTAGTAATGCAAGGGAGATAAATAAATTTAAAGAGAATCAGACTACATATAACTTAATGTACGCTTACCCCCATCAGTAGAGAATTGTAAAATAATGCTTTGATCTCTAGAATTAGGTACAAAACATCCTGCTTCCTGTCCTTCACCTCCAATCATTGCAGTATATTGAATAAATCTACAAAATAAACAATCATAGCTGTATATTGAATAAATCTTCAAAATAAACAATAGTAGCTGTATATTGAATAAATCTACAAAATAAACAATGATAGCTGTATATTGAATAAATCTTCAAAATAAACAATCATAGCTGTATATTGAATAAATCTTCAAAATAAACAATCATAGCTGAATATTGAATAAATCTACAAAATAAACAATCATAGCTGTATATTGAATAAATCTTCAAAATAAACAATCATAGCTTAATATAGAATAAATCTACAAAATAAACAATTATAGCTGTATATTGAATAAATCTACAAAATAAACAATCATAGCTTAATATAGAATAAATCTACAAAATAAACAATCATAGCTGTATATTGAATAAATCTACAAAATAAACAATCATAGCTGAATATTGAATAATCTTCAAAATAAACAATCATAGCTTAATATAGAATAAATCTACAAAATAAACAATCATAGCTGTATATTGAATAAATCTACAAAATAAACAATCATAGCTGTATATTGAATAAATCTTCAAAATAAACAATCATAGCTTAATATAGAATAAATCTACAAAATAAACAATTATAGCTGTATATTGAATAAATCTACAACATAAACAATCATAGCTGTAGATAGAATAAATCTACAAAATAAACAATCATAGCTGTATATAGAATAAATCTACAAAATAAGCCATCATTTCTGTATATTGTATCAATCTACAAAATAAACATTAATAGCTGTAGGCTATTTTGAATCTAATAAATGAGTCTAAATTTCTAGATTTTTTACAGAGGAAAGTTAGCAGCTGATGCTCAACTTACCTGGCATTGCGTAAATCAAGATCTACAGTGACCGCTTGTCTCAAGCCTGTACCATTGAATACTAATGCTGTTTTCTCTACTAATGTATCACAACCTATACCTACACTACCAGATTGTACTAATGACCATTTACTACGATTTACAGCTACTTTATCAAATGTATCCTTTAAATATGTCTATTAAATAAAAACGAATACCATTAAGGAAAATCAAAAGGGTTAGAAATACAGAAAACCATAGTAGATGGATGAACCTCTAAAAGGTATCCTGGTGTAGGACTTATTCACTTTTGAGTATTCATTAGTAGAATTTTATAAAAACTTTGAGTGGCAGGGGTGAAGTAAAAGCCAGAATAACTCAGCAGAAGTTATAGTTTATACTTACAGGATTATTTTCAAATAAAATAGATTGACAAGCATCTCTTCCATAACCATTATCACATATACATGCAGGATAATCACAGTAACCATGTCCATTACAGTAGTTAGGACAGGCTGGTCCGATATATATATCTTTAATAGCCCATGTTGATGGTACTGACTGGCCTTCATATGGTTGAATCCATCGGAATCGTGTACCACTGTTAAAAAAAGGTAATATATTAATTTCTTGTCTGAATTTATTAGTTGTATTTCAAAAAAATTGACAAAATAAAAAAACATAGCTTTACATTGAATAAATCTACAAAAGAAACAATTATAGCTTTACATTGAATAAATCTACAAAATAAAAAAACTGTAGCTTTACATTGAATAAATCTACAAAATAAAAAATTATAGTTTAACATTTGAATAAATCTACAAAATAAAAATCCATTGTTTTACATTGAATAAATCTACAAAATAAATTATAGATAAATATTGAATAAATCTACAATATAAACAATCATAGATGTATATGGAATAAATCTACAAAATTTCAATAATAGCTTTATATTAACAATAAATGACAATATTTCTACAAAATAACTAAACATAAATAGTTTAGAACTATGTATACATTTTGGCAAGCAGATGCAGTTTGAGCCCTAAACCTGGACAGCTACAGTTCTGACTGGAAACCATGTTATTGTCAAGGATGATTCACAGGCAGTACTTTCCATGTGTAGAACAAATAATCTGGCTAGTTTCAGTTCTGAATAGGCCACTGTTGAAGTTTCATTTACCTAGGGTATCAGAATTATAATACTTACTTAGAAACAGGTAATCCGTGTAGCGGTAAAATGACTCGCTGCCAATCATAATCAGGAGAACTGTAATATATTGTAGGCATACTAACACCGCTTGTACAACGGGGATCATTAGGTAGGCATTGTGGCATTAAATATTTCCAGGTCAGACCATGGTCTGTGGAATATTGCAAATGTACTGGACTAACTGAAACATTATTAGGTATATCACAACCAACATTGATCATAAATTGTAACATATAACCTTTATCTAGAGTTATTTCCCTTGTTACTAGGGAAGAAGGTTCATTATTCACTGTTGTGCCTTTAATGGCATTAAGTTCTTTACAATATTCTCCTGCACTCATATGATCAAATGTTGTAAAATCTTTAGGGTTTAATGGATCACTATCATTGGATTTAAATTGTTTTGGGTTGATCTCCTCTCCGTTAATCCTAATACTGTCTATTAACCAGTCACTAAGTTGTGGACCTTGATGTTGTGGCTGCCACCATCTTAATCTAGTACTGGTTGTCCTAGCTGCTGGAGGAATTCTCAAACTTATAAAACTAAAAATAGAAATAGAATATATGATAATAAATTCTACCTAAATGATCAATTGATATCATATTAAATTCTACCTAACTGAATTGATATCTTATCAAATTCTACCTAACTGAATTGATATTTTATCAAATTCTACCTAAATGATCAATTGATATCATATTCAATTCTACCTAAGGCCGTACAAAGTAAATTGTCTGTTTTACAGGCCCCGCGCGCTCCGGTAAAATACCCCGCGCTCCAAAACTATTTATTGACATTTAAGAATAATTAATAAATAATGCGCGCGCGTCTCCAAAATTGTGTGTAAAATAGAGTTATTTCCCCGTTCCCGAAAATATTTTTTACCATAATTATCTCCCTTGACGTTTAACGAAAAACCGGAAGTGGCTTAGAATGCGTTTTTCATCACCGATAAAAAGATTTTTTCTACAACTTTAAAATGAAATTGATTCTGTTATCATTTAACGTCCGAAAATACAATTATTTACTGAAGGAAGCACAATTATGAAAATTATTCACTTTCGTGAGGACAATCCAAACATTAAATTAATCTTAATCTTGAAGATTTCGTTTCTGGATAATATAATGGTGGAACAAATCGAGACCTGTTACAATTACAAGTAAAAGAATGCACCGGGTTTTTTTCTGCTATTGATTTGAAAAAGTTAATATTTATGGAAAAATGGGAACGAATACAAGAAAATACGAATTTTATACGTTCCAATACGATCGATTTTCTCATTATTGGTATCACTCAACACATTCCGCTTTACTGAAGTAAAAACCGGAAGTACTCCGTTAGTACGAGTTATCGAAAAATCGGCATTTGTAACATAGATAAAAATTATTAAATTAGAAGTTCGATCTAATCAGATTGTTTTGTTGTTGTCATGTGATGTGATGCATGACAATTTGTTCCAAAATTTCCATTAATAACAATTATTACCATACAATGGCGTTTTAAAATACAGTTGACAGATGGATAGAAATGGATTAGTACTGTAGTAGAATAACATTGTCTTGACATAATATTATCAGCCCTGATGCACCCTAAGTGAATCATTGTCAGAGGTAGTAAATATGTTGGAATGATTACGTTTATGTGAAGTCGAAAGGTAAAAAAAGTTCTGTTCTATCAACTATTATCATTCAAACCCCAAAAACATCTGATAGTTGCATCTGAATGGTGATTTAAATCTATTTTTTAAATTTGTGGAAATAAATAATAAATAGCTTCGCTCGCTCCGATTTCTTCTGGTGCCAAATTTAAAAAAGCGCTTATAAATAATAAATAATAAATTCGCCCTCTCGCCCCATTTTTTTAAAAAAAAGGCCTGTAAAACAGACAATTTACTTTGCACGGCCTAAATGATCAATTGATATGATAATAAATTCTACCTAGACGATCAATTGATATCATAATAAATTCTACCTAAATGATCAATTGATATGATAATAAATTCTACCTAGACGATCCATGTATACCATATTAAATTCTACCTAAATGAATTGCTATCATATTAAATTCTACCTAGATGAATATTGATATCATATTAAATTCTTCATAAATGAATTGATATCATAATAAATTCTACCTAGATCAATTGATATCATAATAAATTCTACCTAGATCAATTGATATCATAATAAATTCTACTTAGATCCATGTATATCATATTAAATTCTACCTAAATGAATTGCTATCATATTAAATTCTACCTAAATGAATTGCTATCATATTAAATTCTACCTAAATGAATTGCTATCATATTAAATTCTACCTAATTGAATTGCTATCATATTAAATTCTACCTAAATGAATTGCTATCATATTAAATTCTACCTAAATGATCAATTGATATCATAATAAATTCTACCTAGACGATCAATTGATATCATAATAAATTCTACCTAGACGATAAATTGACATCATAATAAATTCTACCTAGACGATCAATGTCTATCATATTAAATTCTACCTAAATGAATATTGATATCATAATAAATTCTAACTAGACGATCAATGTATATGATATTAAATTCTACCTAAATGAATATTGATATCATATTAAATTCTACATAGATGAATTGATATCATAATAAATTTTACCTAGATCAATTGATATCATAATAAATTCTACCTAGATGATCAATTGATATAATCAACTCAACCTAGTATTGTGCTTATATATAACCTACCTGGGTGAAGTATATAAATTATAATATAATTCTATTATTGGTGACCAGGTCACTCCACCATTGAGAGAATAGTCTAATAAAACACTTTCATTTCTAGAT
This sequence comes from Nipponacmea schrenckii, assembly GCA_030562195.1. NCBI lineage: Eukaryota > Metazoa > Mollusca > Gastropoda > Lottiidae > Nipponacmea > Nipponacmea schrenckii. The sequence continues at coordinate 21,553,054 of JAUJPP010000005.1, forward strand.
AATGGTGGCATATTGCAACCAAACATAAAATAAAACTGGATAAATTTTGAGTTGTGTAGATCTAGATCTCTAGTTATTAGAATACGATTGCAATCCTGAAATAAAAAAACTTTAATAAGTAATAATATAGAAAATAAGTAATAACAATCCAAACTTTAATATCTATAATCCAAATCAACATATTGGATAAATATGGGTAGCAGCTAATGAACTTTTCACATGATTTTCACGTATCAATCATAATTTTGTAATATTATATGATAAATAGTGATATCAAATGAATACAGAACAAGTAGGCCCTACTTACCCCAGTAAAATGTAAAACTTTTCCTGAAGCTAAATTATAACATGGTGTAACAATTTCACCACCAACTATACTGATCCAGTTAGTGGTAGACTCAACATTAAAATCATCAATTAATATATCTGGTAATGGTGATGTTGGTATATTACATATTGTACCACTCCAACCTTCATCACATCTATAACATACCGGTAATAAATAATAATCATTATCAATTGATATATATATAGTTACCTTCATCACATATTTAACATACCAGTAATAATAATAATCATTATCAATTGAATATATAGAATAACCTTCTTCACATCTGCAACATAAGCATTTGCTTTAAATTACATCTTTAACATTAATGACAATGATCCTCATAATCCCTGATTGAATATAGAGGGCTATCATGAAAACACTTGACATGGAAAATATTTGAAAGAAAGATAACTTACATACAAGTATCATTGGAACATCGTCCATGTCCATGACACATCTGTGGACAACCATTACCTATATACAGATGAGATAATGCCCAAGTATTACTAGGATTGAAGTCATCTGGTTGTAGCCAGCGGAATCTTGTAGATTTAGATCTGAAAATATTTTTTAATGTAAATAAGAAAGCTATGAAATGCACATAGCATTTGACAACAGAATTGCAACTGTATGTAGACATGAATTCATACAAATTAATCTGTTCATTTATTATGGGTTGTTACAGAATTCCATTAAAAAACTGGAAAGCCATTCATCTTTTCGGTCTTCGCTCCTTCCATTGAAGGAGATTGCCAAATCGGTGTGTGTCTACCCACCTGACGTAATATGGTATTGGTATGGTTATTCTTGTCCAATTATAATAGATGTCAGAACTATAGACCGTACTGGTGAAATAACTACTACAGTCTATATTGGAAGGTACACAGGCAGGTTGCAGTAAACTCCAAGATTGACCCATATCAAACGAAAACTCTACTCTTATACCTAGAACAAAGGTTTATAATAAAAAAACATACAACTTTGCACTATGTTAGAAATTGGTAAGTGTCTGTCTGTTTTCTGGTTTTAGCACATCATCTATATAAGCTATTTTGTCATGTTTATTAGTCAAATTGAAAGAAAATGATAGGCTTAACTTACTGAAACACTGATTCTTCTTTTGGCAACCCATAGCTAAATAAAACTGTAAATAAGTTCCATCTTTAATACTAACATCAGCAGATATAGCATACCTCATCTTCTCTTTCTCTGTAATCATATCCCACAAAATATCAGATTTTTTGAAATAGCGAAAAAATTTAAAGACCACACCAAGATAAGGTATTATTATATGAAAAAAATAATATGTTATTCTTTTAACAAATACTTCCAGCATCTTAAAAATAATGTTTATCAATTCTATAATAAACAAATTTAGAAAATAATAATTCCAAACCTTTAAAGTGTAGTGCCAAGAATGGTGAATCACATACTGATTCTACTATACCACCAGGAAACATTAGCCAGGAGGAATCTTTTGGTACCATTGGTTGATCTTGTAATACCTGGTCGCTGTATATATCACCTCCTATATATATCTAGTAAACAATATAAGGTGTACAGTACAGAACAGTAACAAAGAAGGCTAGAAAATGAGAGCACATGTTAACCGGGCGAGTGTTGGTTGAAAAGATCAAACACACTTCTGGGGTTTGCTAAAGTATATGAGAAGATCATGTGACACGCAACAATTGGTCGGAAGAAACCTCTATTAATGTACCTGCATTAATATTCATTTATATAATCATTTGCTTTCATGGAGGAAATATTTACATGCATACAGAAACTTTCATTTAACATTGATTAAACCCTTTTAAAATCATTCAGCGCTTATCCAAACCATTTTTTTTAAAAAAGATTTTCTAAACTTATAAATCAGGGACACTGAAAGCAGCAATTTGAACCATATGACTGCACTATTGCAAAATCTGCTAATAATATAATAGTCTTTACAATAGTAATATCATAATATCATAGTGGAATTGCAAAATCACAGACATCTGATTAAAAGTGACTGAATTTGATCACCAATACACATATAATTTTAAGAAAACCTCTTTACAGTGCCTTTAACATCAAGGCTGGATATAGTGTACCAGTCATCTACATGACATACCTCAACTTTATATTGAACTCTTCTACACATGCATACTCTCTATTGATATGACACTGTATATGTATAATTGGAAGAGCTCATTTGTAAAATTAGGGGGGATTTTAGCTGCCTGTCAAGTCATATCCAGCCTTGAACATCGATAAACAGTACAAGATATTATTTTATAGGTCAGGAATAAAATGCTTTATCAATCCGGAATGTTGTGGTTAAATTTAAAAAAAAGAATCACTAACTTGATCTATGGACCATGTTTCAGCAAATGTACCATCAATACTAGGTTGCCACCATCTAATCTGTGTAGAGGGTGTACGAGCTGCAGGTGGTAGATGTATAGCTATATATTTAGATCTATGACCATGTATATGAAAGTCAAATTGTTCTATAGTGGTCCACTGAATACCACCATTAGTTGTATATTGTAAATATATTGGTGAAGCAGGGTTGGTTGGGTGATGACAACCTTGTTGTAGATAGAACTCTACTGAACTGTAAACAGATAGATTGTAAACAGATAGATGTAAACAGATACCGGTAGAAACAAGAGCTCAAGTAAAGCTACAAATCCTTTTTAATCTGATTCACTTAGCTTAAAACAATGGTGACAAACAGCATAAAAAAGACAAATCTGATGAATATGCAGTACTAAAACAGTGCCGAAATTTCAGTCAGTTCAACACTTTGAATATTAAAATAGAAGGAATTGTCAGAATCGTCTGAAATTTGCTGTGAATGTTCAGGAAACTTATAAGTACCTCTCTGCCAAGTTTCAAATTGATAGCTTTACGGGAAGGGGAGGTGTGATACTAAAACAGTGCTTAAATCTAGAGGCTTTGATAAATGATTTTTCTGCTAGGCATTGATAATCCAATGAAATTGCTCTGTATCTCATGTTTGTGGGGTTCTATAGCACAGCCGTTAGAGCGTTGGTTCTTTACGTCTTGACGTCATTTGCTTGTATACGTTGAAAATGTCAGACTTGAGTTCTAATCTCGATCGGTGTGTAAAAGTTTGATGACCTTGAATAAGTCATCTTCACTCATAATTCCAGTCCACCCAGCTGTTAATGGGTACGGATAATCCGGGAAAGATCAATGCCAAGAGGTTTGGCCAAGAACCAGCTGGTAGAAAGGATCCCTGTCACGGAGGACTTGTGACCCTAAGTTGTTATCCTAGTAAAATGTAGTACTCAATAATTCAAAGTACCATACCTGACAGTTACAAGATTCAATTCTTTGGTTTGTAAAATTCTCTCTCCATTATTATTCATATAAAGACTGGGACCAGTAAATACTACACCACACTTGATAGAAACATCAGCATTACTCCATATTGCCCACTTCTTATCATCTAACTCACTGGGAGCTGCATATACAAAATAACAGATTTTAATAATATCTTACATGCATTTCTACATTGAAATTCATCTTAATTGCCTTATCACATTGATTCCTACTGCTCAATTATGAAGTTGAATTCTAAACTATTAAAGTCATATTTACCATCATTTAGAGGACCGTGAGGTAAATCACCACGAGAAGGGTACGGCAACAGTACAGGTATTCCAAAATCTTCTTTTAAATAGGTAGGATTAGCTTCAACTGGTTCACAGAACATTCCACTATAGCCTTTATCACAATCACACATCATATACTCATTACACCGACCATGTCCATTACAATGACTTAAACATGACATTCCAATAAATACATTATCTAGAGCCCATTCTGGTCCATAGTCATACTCTGGAATGTTACCTTGAAACCATCGGAATCTTACAGACCTGTAAATAAAAAACTTCTACATTTTTCTGCATATATCTGTAGCTGTTTATCAAACACTATTGCATAGTTTTTGTTTCATATGATTTACTTATACAAACATAATACATTTGATTCTTACATTTACCAAACGCTTGAGCTGAAATTTGAAAATAGATAGCTGGTTCTCCTACATGTATATTTCAAAAGATGCATGCATGTTCTATAGTTATCTGAACTGTTTTGACTATTGTCACAAGCAATTATTGATATTCCCTGTCTCTTCAAAACCAATTTACATGCTACAAGTCTAAACACTTAATTTAAAACATGTTGAGAAAATCACTTACCCACAAAGATGTATATTATCAACAGGAACAATAACTCTTCTCCAATTAGACAATGTTCCACCGTAATAAATAGTTGCAGGAATTTTACTATCATAACATTGTGATTCTGATATTTCAGCACAGTTTTCTACCAGTAGATGCCATGACTTCCCTCCATCACTAGTATATTGTAATAGTATAGGATATTTCTCTGTTGGTTGGCTACCACATCCAACATTGATCTGGTTATCAAATAGATAAAATAAATTAACAAATTTAGAAATTATGAACAAATATGAAGATTAATCACACAGCTCACATCATACAGAAAGAAGTGGTTACATGTGTAAAAAAAAATGCTGATTCAGAAGTAATTTGTTGAAAATCAAAATGTAAAACTGACATCAGACCAATATATTTATACTTATATCAAATTGTAAAAGTGACATTGGACCAATATATTTATACTTACAGCAAATTGTAAAACTGACATAGAACCAATATATGTATACTTACATCAAAATGTAAAACTGACATTGGACCAATATATTTATACTTATATCAAATTGTAAAAGTGACATTGGACCAATATATTTATACTTACAGCAAAATGTAAAACTGACATAGAACCAATATGTATGTATACTTACATCAAATTGTAAAACTGACATTGGACCAATATTCAAATCTCTCGTAACAACAGATTTCTCTGATTTTCCAGTATTTCTGAATACTAAAGATGATATACCAGATTCATTGGTTGATGGTCTGTAATATAATGAATGATTATAAAGGTATTGTTGTTGCAAAGTGGACTTATAAAGAATGCAATGACATTATGATGATATAGGTTTGTGCCTTATGTGCTAACGCTGCTAGTTGTGCCCCTCAGATATTTTTTAAGGGATACTGGGTCTCAAGAATGGTCAATATGAGTATATATTCATCAGTGAACTTACCTGGTGTCATTAAGTAACAGAATTCCTTAAAATCTGGAAATCTCACAAAACTAAGTCATTTTTGAAAATCAATTTATTAAGCATTTTTCAATAATCTTTTCGAATTAATTCCTTTTTTTTATATATATATGTTATTTATGGCAGCAGGTATAATTACTGATGAATATAGCTCTTATTGGCAAAGTTTAAAATTTTCGAATTGTAGCTACTTTCTAAGACCTATTATCCCTTTAAGCTCAATTTACAAATATATTGAACCATAAAGTTTAACTTACAGAGTGTTAAATTGACAATATTCTCCTATTTCACCACCATTGATAAATAACCAATTATCATTATCATTATCACCATTATCTTTATCATGATTAAAATCATCTTGTAATAAACTAGGATTATTAGTCATTGTACCAATAAACAAATTATCTATTGACCAAGTTGTCTGCATCTCACCTGTAAAATATATTCAGTAAGATTTTTACCTGTAAGTTTATGCATACAATTCAATACAGTAATTATATTGTGATTTTCTGAAAGGTATATTTTTTCAAACATGCTAAATTTACAGTGGAAATTATTTGCAAGAGTAATATATCATCTTAATGATGCTTTGGGAATTTTTTTTTCTATCAATATAAATGCATTATTGTTCATCATATTTTAATGTTTTTTTACATTTCTATTTTCATTGTGTATCATAACAATAATTACAACTAAATATATCATGCAAACACTCATATCAATGTCAAATTAAAAACATTCCATCGATCATGTTAGATATTTAAGAAAATATACAGCACTACTACAAACCATCATTCATTGGTTGCCAAAATCTAAATCTGGTTGAGTTCATCCTTGCTGTCATTGGTAAATTTATACTGAAAAATCTATAAAGTTTGGACTAGATTAGATTCCTAAATCCAAATGGAGTCACTATAAAGGTGATATAACAAATTTCAAAAGTTTTTGATCAATTACTAAATGAAGTGACGTATTGCTAAATCATTTTTTCTTATGGGAGACAAATTTTCCCTTAAATCTACAAATCTACATGTAGATGCTGCGGAAAAGAGATCTGTGTCAAGAAAAAGTCTTCTTTGGAGATACATTAAATCAATGTTTCCATATGAGTTTGTATAAGTCATCTTCGCACATCATTCCAGTCAACCTAGCTTTAAATGGGTATGAAAAAGCGGGAAAGATCAATGCCAAGAGGTTTGGTCAAGGACCAGCTGGTAGAAAGGATCCTTGTTATCTTTGTAAGAGTTGTTTCTTTCTTTCTTTCTTTAATAATAGCAAATGAAAATAATGGACTAATGGTTTTAATATTCCAAATCAATTTATTCATCACTTACCTTCTGCCTGTTTCATTTCTATAATGTAGTTCCTGTAATAATTTCCAAGTGATTCCACCATTACTAGAGTATTGCAGTAATACACTGTGAGTTCGAGGCCAGTCGGATTCCTTACCTTTACAACCATATCGGAAATAAAACTCTACAGTATTTAACATGGAGGTATCAATATCTTTAGTTACTCCCATTCTTAATGAATTCTGTCAAAGGAAAGTACATTTTCTATAGTTTTCATTTACAATACTATATCCATTACCAGTTGTGTATGGTGGTGAAAATGAATGTTACCATGAGTTCCGAACACAACTCACAACTTGGTTGTTGTCAACAATGAAATGAATTGGCAAAAGTTTACATAAAATGCATGTTCTAAGAATTTTAATATGCTTTACAAAATGGATCAAAGCAAAGACTGACATTAATTGTTTCTAACCTTATGAAAGGTGAGAGAATTCCCATCAACTAGATGACCACATATCTCTGTTGATTCTCCACCATAGATTTCTCTCCAGTTATTACGATTAATCTCAGTAGATTTGAAGTCATCTCTTAACATCATTGGTAGTGGTACAGTTGGTACACAATAATCACCATTATAACCTTCATCACAACTAGAAATGTCAAGACAGGTTACACCAAGATAAGGTTACACCAAGATAAGGCTACACCAAGATAAGGTTACACCAAGATAAGGCTACACCAAGATAAGGCTACACCAAGATAAGGTTACAACAAGATAAGGCTACACCAAGATAAGGTTACCACAAGAAAGGTTACACCAAGATAGGGTAACACCAAGATAAGGTTACACCAAGATAAGGCTTCACCAAGATAAGGTCACACCAAGATAAGGTTACACAAAGACAAGGTTACACACAGACAAGGTAACACCAAGATAGGGTAACACCAAGATAGGGTAACACCAAGATAGGGTAACACCAAGATAGGGTAACACCAAGACAAGGTTATACCAAGACAAGGTTACACCAAGACAAGGTTACACCAAGACAAGGCTACACCAAGATAAGGTTACACCAAGAGAAGGTTACACCAAGAGAAGGCTACACCAAGACAAGGTTACCCCAAGACAAGGTTACACCAAGACAATCTTACATCAGGGCAAGATATTATTTTGTCTATCCAACAGATCCAGACCCTTTATCCAAATTTCACAATAAAAAATTTAAATCTACGAAAAAACAGACTCCCCCTTTAAATAATATACTACCTGAGTTCAATTCAAGAATATAAATATCTAAATTAACACACTAAAAAAAAAAATACTCTGAAAATGGCAGACTGATCAAACACTCATCTGATTCATGTTCAATAATATGTTGGCATTATAGCTTGTCTTTTATCTGTTGCTTACCTTTATTTGTAGGTAATATAGGCAGTGGGCCTCAGAACTCACAACCATGCCCGCATTTACCCAATACAGATATCATATACAATTGGAAGTAATTGTATAGCACATCCTAAACATAAATATCAACTTACATACACTTTCCTTTATTACAATAACCATGACCAGAACACATCCATGGACATCCTTCACCTAGATAGACATTGTCTAAAGCCCACACTGTCCCTCTAGGATGGGATGTATGTTGTAACCAACGAAATCTGCTCGCTGGGGATCTGAATGAGAATGAAAAGCATAATAATATATAATGTGCAATAAGCAATAAGCAATAAGCAATAAGCTTTACGTCATACTCTTCTGAACCTATTGGACTAATGAAGATACCATGCAGTGTGAATGAAAGAAAATTTTCAAAGTCAGTGGCATAAGCCTACTCTTTTCACAATTTCCAATCGTCAGCAGATCGAGGTGCACAGTCTGTAGTACACAGGGCCTTGGTTTATTTCCTCAGCAGAATGTCTATTTGATAGTTTCAATTTGCCTTTAAATTTCTGAATCATCAAATTAAATTAGATTGAGCTCCTGAATGAATTGAAAGTAACTTACACTGCACCAGGTGGTAAATAAACAGTAACTCTAGTCCAGTTGGTATGTTGATCACTAGAATACTCACTGGATAAATGATAACCACTACATTCAAAATTAGGTGGCATACATTCACTAACTACTGGATGCCAAGTTTTACCCATATTCACGGAGTATTCTAACATCACGCTGTATAATGTACCATACAGAGATCCACAACCCATAGCTATCTCAAACTGTAAGAATGTTGATGGTGTGACATGGTAATCCCATGTCTCTGCATATCTTAATCCTAAAATGGATTTTGTTATAAGTGACTATAACTAGGAAAATAATGCTTCAAAATACAAATTAATTGAGAATTTATGTTATTTATTAACTGATGAAAATCCTTACTGATATGGTAAGAAACTTCTTTACTTTGAGCAGTAACTCAACAGTTAATGCAGCCATAATAAGCAGTAATTTTGCAACAGTTCTTGTTTGACTCATGTTGTTGTCTGCGGCTATCACCAACAACATTGACTTTAGAAAGAAATTCAGTTTTTCTACTATAACCAACAGTACCTGAATTGGTGCTAAATTCCAGAGCATTTCCTTTAGAATTACAGGTAATTCTAGGTACAGCACTATCAGCTAGGAACCAGGTATGGGGGTCTGGCATCATCATATCAAATTCATCTTGAAATCCCACTGTATTACTATCATTAACACCAATCAATACACTATCTATAGCCCATTCTGCTCTTGGCATTCCTATTAATGGAATTCTAAACATTGTACTTGCCTGTATGTAAATGTGTTCCACAGTTTTAAAACATGTGTTCCTGAACATGAATTTGGCGTTGAAAGTATGGATAAATATTTGAAAAATCCATTCTTTACTTTTCAATCTTTGGTTAGATTTGACTTTAAGCATGGATCCTGGTCCTTATTTCAAATAGGATTCAAAACATGGACTTCTATCATGATCTGAATATGATTCAGAACATGGATTTTTATCCTGATCTTAATAGGATTCAGAACATGGATTTCTATCCTGATCTTAATAGGATTCAGAACATGGATTTCTATTCTGATCTTAATAGGATTCAGAACATGGATTTCTATCCTGATCTTAATAGGATTCAGAACATGGATTTCTATCACGATCTTAATAGGATTCAGAACAGGGATTTCTATCATGATCTGAATATGATTCAGAACAGGGATTTCTATCCTGATCTTAATAGGATTCAGAACATGGATTTGTATCCTGATCCTAATAGGATTCAGAACATGGATTTCTATCCTGATCCTAATAGGATTCAGAACATGGATTTCTATCATGATCTGAATAGATTCAGAACATGATTTCTATCAGATTAATAGATTCAGAACAGGATTTTATCATGATCTGAATATGATTCAGAACAGATTTCTATCCTGATTCTTAATAGATTAGAACATGGATTGTATCCTATCAATAGGATTCAGACATGATTTCTATCCTAGATCTCTTAATAGGATTCAAACAGATTTCTATCATGATCTGAATATGATTCAGAACAGTTTTACAGATCCTAAATTCTTGACATTAATAGTAACAGGTTCCATAAAGCTCTTTCTATAGAATTCCATAAGGTGTTGAAAACTTGATTTTTAGTGCCTGCTTATTTTATCCTTTTGAACAATATACCTTCTAGGAGAAAATACATGGAAATTCCTTTCCAAATTATGGTATTTAAACACTTGCATTAAAGTCTTTCTGAGTCACACAGGACTTAAAATTGAAATTTTCATCCTGCATCCAAAAAAACTAAAAAAAAAGGCCTTGTATGATATGTACCACAAAGTAATTTTGTCTAAATTTTTTTTGCAGAACTTCACAATAATAGGTTCTATGGATATAGTATTTTTCTTTGAAAATAATTTGCACTGGACAGTTCATAGATTTTATTCTATAGAAAATACTTCTATAAAAAAAAAACTCCTTTCTATAGAATAATTCATTCTATAGAACTTAATGTTCTGTAGAGAAATGTTCTATAGAAAAAGGTCCTAAATTTCTTTTGGTTTCCTATTGGAATATTCTATAGAAATTCTTAAGCTTTGTTTCTATAGAATAATTTTTGCAGGGTGAATATGATTCAGAACATGGATTTGTATCCTGATCATAATAGGATTCAGAACATGTATTTCTATCCTGATCATCTTAATATGATTTAGAACATGGATATGTATCCTGATCGTAATAGGATTCAGTACATGTATTTCTATCCTGATCATCTTAATAGGATTCAGAACATGGATTTCTATCCTAATCTTAATATGATTCAGAACATGTATTTCTATCCTAATCCTAATATGATTCAGAACATGTATTTCTATCCTGATCGTTATAGGATTCAGAACATAGATTTGTATCCTGATCGTAAAAGGATTCAGAACATGGATTTCTATCTTGATCCTAATAGGATTCAGAACATTGATTTCTATCCTGAACGTAATAGGATTCAGAACATGTATTTCTATCCTGATCGTAATAGGATTCAGAACATGTATTTCTATCCTGATCCTGATAGGAATCAGAACATGCATTTCTATCCTGATCGTAATAGGATTCAGAACATGGATTTGTATCCTGATCCTAATAGGATTCAGAACAGGGATTTCTATCCTAATCTTAATATGATTCAGAACATGGATTTCTATCCTAATCTTTATTTGATTCAGATCATGCATTTCTATCCTGATCATCTTTATAGGATTCAGAACATGGATTTCTATCCTAATCTTAATAGGATTCAGAACATGGATTTCTATCCTGATCTAAATAGGATTCAGAACAATGATTCCTATACTGATCTTAATAGGATTCAGAACATGGATTTCTATCCTGATCTAAATAGGATTCAGAACATGGATTTCTATCCTAATCTTAAATAGGATTCAGAACATGGATTTCTATCCTGATCTTAATTGGATTCAGAACATGGAATTTCTATCCTGATCTAAATAGGATTCAGAACATGGATTTCTATCCTAATCTTAATAGGATTCAGAACATGGATTTCTATCCTGATCTTAATAGAATTCAGAACAGATCTTATAGAATTTAGAACATGGATTTTTATTCTGATCTTAATAGAATTCAGAACATGAATTTCTATCCTGATCTTATAGAATTTAGAACATGGATTTTTATTCAGAACATGGATTTCTATATCCTGATCTTAATTGGATTCAGAACAAGGATTTATATCCTATTTTCAACAGGATTTTAAATATGAATTCAGCTGTTACAATTAGAGTAAATTTTAGATGAAATTGGAAATTTTGGATAATAGATTACCTCCATGTCCTAAAGGTTGCCACCATCTAAATATTGTCTGATTAGTCTTAGAATCTTTAGGAAGTTCAACTTGAACGACTTGTGTTGTAGAATTAAATACTTTAGGTTCTATAACCTTCAATATATTCCAACTTATGCCATTGTCAACTGAATAATCCACTATGATTCCTTCATTTCTGTTTTGAGGTTGTCGGCAGCCATTTTGATTTCTCTCTCCACCTATCTTGATTACAAACTGTATCATTCTGTAAAAAAATAGAAACAATGTAATTGAAGTCTTTTATTCAGTGCATTAAATATTTATAAACATAGCAGAAGTGAATAATGGAAAAATATCTTTTGTATATCCACACTGACAAATAAGCACAATAAATGTATTGTAATTTTATCATATTTTAAAACCTGTTGGCAGCATGGGATAAGAATATTTGCCACAGATCTGAAAATTTTAATATTTGTTCAGTCTACTCCTGTACAGATTTGAATGAACGTAAAGTGGAAAATTTCAACTCTACACAGTACCTGAATTCTTACAGAACAATTAAAGAAACAATCAAAATCCAAGATATCTTAATTAGTGAAGTTGAAATATTCACAAACCTTAAACTACTAGTGTCTAAAGGATCAGATTTAGCTTCTCTAGTACCAGGTCCATTGAAATATAGAGAATTAGCAAAATCAACTACCCCACAACCTCTACCAAGGTAACCACCAGTTATCTGATTCCAAAAGGCTGTAGGTTGATTTCTATTATCAAATCTATCCAACATGCCTTTAGGATTAGCCTCATCAGATTGACAATTTATATCTAGAACACAGAAACAATCTCTCATAAACACAAAAATCACATTATAAAACCTAACCTAACAAATACAATTTGCATGTAAAATGTCCAGTATTTTATCATTTAAGTAAATATCTTATTTGACATTTTTAGTTTGTTAAAAATATTCTGGTATGTTTCTGATGCTAACCTCCTGATTGCTGATCACATTGACATTGCTGATTCACACAAACACCTCTTCTATGACAATGTTTATCACAGCTAGGTCCAATATATACATCATCTAGAGCAAAGCTATGGGTCATATCACCTGGTTGCCACCAGCGAAATAAAACTGGACTGAAATTAAATTAAAGTTTAGGAACTACTTCGCCAATGTTTATAAGTTGCCTGCTTTAGTGTATTGTATGCACTTTACAAACATTGAGAGCCTTGGATGACAATGGTGAGGAAAAAGAAATGTTAAAGACAGCCAATTGAAATAGTGCTGAGTATTGCCAATCACGATAAAATACGTATAGCAATATGTGGTAACACTTTTTCTCCAAGGTTTCAATATTTTATCATTTTTATGTGTATATTTTGAGGTAACAGAATGTTATTAATAGTAACTAAACTGGTTTTTGAGGAATTTTACTAATGAACTCTTAACTAAAAAAAAATTAGTGTCAATTCAGCGATATATTGTGGCAGAATTAAATTGAAAGCTACCACACATGGTGCCTCTTTTTATAATTAATAAATATTTTGCAGCTTATAAAAATTTATCTCAAGGACATGGTTTAATTTCCTTAGCAGACTGTTTTTATACAGAGAAGGTATGAACAGGACAAGTGTGAATACAGAACTTCCCTAACAATCAATTTAGATATTACTTACTGTTGGGCTATCTTACTACTAACTGGTATAACTACTAACGTCCATTCACCATGTGTGCCTGGATAATACAGACTACCTTCTGTGTAGTCACCATCACAATCTTCTTGTTGATAACAAGGATCTTGTACAAGATTCCAACTCATACCATTGTCTTGACTGTATTGGAACATAACAGGATAGTTCCATCTGAATCTGTGACCACACCCAACATTGATCTACAAGAGAGTCGCAATAAAAAGAAAATTGGGTATTTTAGACTAAACATTAGATTAGCTCAAAACTTGTCTGAAATATTTGGAAACGAAATTGTATGGAACCATTGTATTCAGAACATTTCACTAACATAAAATTTGAAAATCTGAATAGTTTTAGCAAGATAAGTCATCAGCCAACATCAAAACTCAAGGGTACTGTACCTTAAATTGTATGGCGTCCCCCATCTTTAACTGTAAATCTTTAGTAATAGCATATTTATCATTAAATTGGTTACCAAGTACCATAACTGGCATACTAGACTGACAATATTTACTGTTTATACCTTCTGTTACCATTAACCACTGGCCAGAATCAAACGGATCAGGTGACCCCTACAAAGGTGAAATTTAGAACTTTTAAGAGAAAATTGACTTCATGTTTGTGGTACACATATACAAAAGTATAACATCCTGCCCCAGTTATCATCATTACAGCTTTATGGCAATTTCTGAACTTGGACACAGAATTACTTGTTATTTTTATTCAGACACCACATAATATAAAAACAAGGATGAACTCATCATCTGCGCTTTGTGGTTATTCAATTATGTTTATCTCAAAGAAGACATTTACAGAGGTCTTATACTATCATGTAAAATTCTTACATCAAAATCATCATGTAATTCTGGTAATCGTTCATGTGGTCCAATATATATTTCATCTATTGCCCATTGATCATTCTGTTCACCAGAATGTTCTGGTTGCCACCATCTAAATCTGGTGCTGGTAGTCTTTGATTGTTCTGGTAGTTCCACATACACAAGTCTGTAATAAATATCTAGAAGTATGTAAACCAACAAACAACATGTGCCTGTTATTGTATCAAAGTCTGTTTTTAAAATATTGTAATGTTAACAGGTCATTAATACCTCATAGTATCTATTAAGATAATTTTCCTGCAAAAGACCCAAATTTTTATATAGATATATGTGTCTATTAAAAAGCATAGCGCTATATCTGAGAGTGAAAAACAGGAATGGTCACATAAACTTAAGATGATGTGTTCTACAGCACAGTCAGTTAGAGCATTTGCATGGCTGCTGTGGGTTCCGATCTTGATTGGTGTGTTAAAGTCTAATGACCCTGAATAAGTCATCTTCATTCACAATTTCAGTCAATCCAGCAGTAAATGGTTTAGATAATCCTGGAAAGATCAATGCCAAGAGGTTTGGCCAACAACAATCTAGTAGAAAGGATCCTTAACTATCTTTCTAACACAAACCAATTGACCTTTTTGTTATTAGAATATGTCAATAAAGAAATACAACTACCTTGGTTGTCTAAATTCTGTGAAATGTATTTCCTCTAATAAAGTCCAGCTATTACCACCATTATTACTGTACTGTAATAATACAGATTCTGTTCTTTTATCACCACCATTACATAATTTATCATTACCACCCAATCGTATATAGAAATGTATAAAATCATCTATTGTGGTGTTCAAATCTTTAGTTTGTAATTCACGTACACCATCCTACAAAACACAATTAAAAAACATATATCTAATATCATTTCCAAACCAGATGTAAAAATTTCAAAATGATGGAAAAGTTAGTACAAATATATTAGGAAGAGCTGTTTCTGAAAATTGGAATCTAGAAAATCGCTTGTTAAAAACATCAGAAGACATTTTTGTTCGATTTGAGAATTTCAAGTAAGCTACAAAAGTCCAGTGAACTTAAATAAGATAACTTCAAATATATCTAATATGAATTATGGTACCTTATAAAAATACATAGATTCTCCTGATACAATTACACCACAACCTTCTCCAACTTTAGCTATATCACCACCGAATATCTTAATAAAATCTTTCTCTGGTTCATATCTCATTCCAAAATCAGCATGTATGATACTCTCTCTTGGACTGGCTGATTGACAGTTCTTCTCTATATATCCCTTATCACATCTACAAACATTACTAGCATATGAATCACTGTTTAAACGCATAACAAACATTCTGACCGATTATCTTGCATTACTGGACTGTCAAATGAAATTCATAAGCTCTATCTTTGAGTGTTGAGTTTTGTTCTAGATTGAAAGAATGCGATTCCACACGTTCACTATCAATTTTTCTTAGGAAATCTATGCAAAAATTGTGCTGCTATTCATCACCTTATGAAACACCTGATACCACTGTGACTTTTACTTTACAATTATACTTCATCAACTTTAATATGAGGGGCTAATACAAATGGTTTGTTTTGCTAATATTTTAAATAATATATGTACATAAAAATTTACTTGCAGAAACCTTGCTCACAAGCACCATGACCATTACACATATCAGGACACTGTTGTCCAATATAGAATCTTCTGATAGCCCAAGCATCATTAGGTCCCCATTCTGGTTGTATCCATCGAAATCTTGTGTGTGGTGACCTGTGAATGGCGGATGTTATATTGCTTGATTTTACAGTTGCAGAATTCCCAGTCATTAAATAATCAAAATAATGTTCATCAAGTATAATATTAACACTACCAATTATCAAGTACCATGTGAAAGTATTATTATAAGCACTACTACTTACAAAGTTTCTGTAGGAGGTATAATTACCAAGTACCATATGGAAGTATAATAATAAGTACTACCGGTACCTCTTGCCAATTATCAGGTGGAGGTATAATAATAAGCACTTCGACTTACCAAGTATCAGGTTGAATTATAATTTAAACATTACCAAGTATCAGATGGAAGTATGATAATAAACACTACCACTTACCAAGTATCAGGTGGAAGTATAATATTAACTTTAGTCCAATGAGAATATTGTGAGTAATGGTACACAGTACCAGGTTTATATGTCTCACATATAGCTGGTGGAAGACAAGATTCATATACTAAATTCCAATTAATACCATGATCTGTACTATACTCTAGATACAGTTGGTTATCACGATTTTTACTGTATGGTACACCACATCCCATTGTGATATCAAACTGTATCATTTGTGATGGGCCAACATTTAAAGATTCTGTCATCAAATATCTTGATTCATTTAATTTCTCCTTGCCAGCAAATCTTAAGAAGATAAATATTGTGGTGTGTTAATAATTAATATATCCCTGTCCAGTTGATTAACGTCTGGATAATAGTCTTCTTCAGAAACACTTGTGTTGTCTTTGATCATAATCTTTTATGTTTTACTAATTCATAGTTTGTAAAACAATTCCTTCACTCATATTTAAAAATGTCATCGGCAAGAAATTCCAGCACCTAGGTCTAATAGCTCCTTGTCTATCACAGATATTATCCCATTTGTCAAGCAGAAGTATTCAAAACACTTACGTTATGCTTTTTGGAGCACCACAATAACTATCAACCAGTTTACCGAGATGAGCTGTAAGGTCTTCTCTCATATCTTTCATATCACTGGCATCTATCAATAACATATTGGACATTTCCTTGGATAAACTAACATCATCTATAGCCCACACATCTTGTCCCTGTCCTGAATGATGTACCTGTTTCCATCTAAACTTACATGATTCTCCTTTACTAAGATCTGGTAGCTGAACAGAGTCCATCCTGTAAATAAGTATTACAATGACATTTTCATCATAAAACATCATTTGTATGGGAATCCTATATTAACACTAAAACACTAATACTTTCAACAGCCCATTGACTCTATTTTTGCTCTTGCAACTACAATAAAGACCTTAAGATGGCCATAGTCTTCAAGCCTATAGTTGCTTTGCACAACTAAATTCAAATGTTTCAGAAGTATCCTTACATTGGTTGTTTGAAATATTCAGAAGAAAATTCTCGAAGATAATGCCAATATACACCTCCAGTACAGGAGACTTCCAATATGATAGATTCACTAGGTGATGGAGGTGGACATTTAGAAGTCATTGATATACTTCCAACCCTTATACTGAACTGTAAATAACTGAAAGGAAACAGACAACAATTTATGTTCAATAGATATATAAAGCTAAATTAATAGTGAGTTGGATTGTTATCTGCTAGGTAATCAGGTGTTAGAGATTGAAACCTCCTGTAGATAAAAAAAAAATACATTATCAACAATTACTTTTTAACATGTTTAACTACAGTCGTTAGCCTCTGCATTCTGACACATTTGGGCGCAAAAGCTTATATCATAATTGGGAGTGCAAACCATTTTTCTAGGGGGAAGGGCGATGGGAATTTCACCCTGATTCCTCACTACCATAATTTGATTAAGGCAAAATATTCTCAGTGAGAATTATAGGTCCAGCAATATGTCAAAACTTACTTTATGCTAGGTCAATTATATCATTGATTATAAAACTTACACTGCCTCTGTTGTATTTAAATAGGTGGTTTCAATTTCTCTAGGACCATTTTTATCAAACACTAGAGCTTTACCAGATGATATAACTCCACAATTATAACCTATTTCTCCCCCTTTTATAGAGAGTAGTTGTGAGGACTGGACTATTAGATTGTTTTCAAAGTTCTCCATCAGTGATGTTGGATTTGGTACAATACTGTCTTCACAATAAATTCCATGATAACCAAAATCACAGCTATAAACAAGATAAATAAACATATTTAGATATTCATATAATTGTTTTAGAAACAGGCATCTACAGTTCTCCTGGATGTTCAACTGATAATCTTAGCATGATATGATGTCACTAACACTTATGCTGATGATAGTGACATCAAAGAATGGTCAGTTATAGTGGAATTGCAAGACATCTGAATGAAAATTTGAATGTTGCCAATCTCAAGCCCATAATCTTGTATCAATTTCATGTTAATTTTCACTTGTAAATGCTGTTAGTAAAATACTGGAGCCTCTACTTACTCACAACCATCTTGATGACAAGAACCATGTCCATTACATCCAGCCTGGCAATCACCAATATAAACTGAATTTAATATCACAAAAATGTTTAAAAGCATTATTCCAATTATGGTATTTTTAAGGCAAATTCAAATGAAACAGGGCTTGATATTGTATGCAATAAGGAAAACTTGCCCAAACAACATGACAAACAATTACAACTGAATCATTTCATATAAATCTGACACCAGATGTATAAGATGGCATATTGGTAAAGGTCTACAGTAGGCTAGTAGTAAAATCCAGGTTTGGGAATGGTTAGAACTTTAAGGGTATTGTACTCCAGACAGCTGCAGTGGGATTTATGTTGGAATTTATTATTATGTGACATGAAAATAGTCAAGTAATTTAATACAAACCATCATCAATAGCCCAGTTGGGTTCTCTCGAATCTTGTTGCTGTTGCCATCTAAATCTTACATGCGGTACTTGAGCTTGATAAGGTACAGGGAGAGTTACTCTATTCCACCTATATATAGCACATTAGGATTTACACATGAGGCATAACTTATGAACATTTCGTAATACAATCAATTCGTGTTTTTAGAACGACATTTACTTCAAGATATGATGAAATCAGGTATACCAGAAAAAATAACACTTTTCATTTCGGGATTCTGATATAAAGTTTATTTTGTGAAGAGATGTGTTATACACTATATCAGGTTATATATTATAATTATAGTTTTTTTTTTGGTCCACCCAATAATCCAGCTTTAAAGATCTTTAAATAATCTTGATCAGTCTGATGGCCATGAATTTGATATTTTAGTAACAGTAACAACATCACCAAATACAAATAAACTGAAGGCAGTAATTGAGAATTACATTTTCAACTGGTTTCAGTCCACCTCAATCTCAATTCCACATATACTAACTGATTGGAAGAGCTACAGTAAGGTACTTACCCTGAAAACTGAGAGGAGGTAAATAAGGACTGATAAGGGAGATAACTACCCTGACATGATGATGGTAAGCATGGTGTATATAATGGTAACCATTCTAAACCATGATTAGTAGAAAACTCCAACTGTAAACTACAAAATATAAAAAAATACTGATAAAACACAAATGAAAAACATATTCTCAGCAATTTTTACATTTTTAAGTCATAAGTCTTGGTATAATAAACTCTGTAAGAAATAAAAATAATTTTTTAGATAACAAGACACAATTGATGTTTGTATAACTGATAAGCCTACATATATTTTTCTCAATTCTGTTAGTAATAATAAAATGAATGAATGAACGAATGGAGTTTTACGTCCTACTCTTCTGCACCTTTTTGGTTAATGAAGACGGGAAATGCCATGCAGAGTGCAATGAGGGAAATTTGGCCATGACAGCCGCATTAGCCTACTCTTTTTGCGATTTCCAAATGTCGAGGGATCTTTAATGTGCAAGCTAGTACTGGGCCTCGGTTTATTGTCTCGAACGACTAGACGCTTTTTCCATGTCAGTCCCTCTGACCTGCATCACTGACAAGGGGAAATTGGGTTGAAAAATTCTACAATTCTTTTAAAATGGTTGCATTGTTTGTTCAGCACAATGAGACTATTGCTTCCCCATCCCCCCTCCCCTATATTTCCACACCAGTTACTAAATTATTTACCTATTGTGCTGGACATTGATACCACATTGTAAATTGAGTTTAAATTGTAATATTTTGTTGCTGTTAGGTGAAGATTGGTCTGGTAATTCAGGTAAAACAATAACATTGTCAACAGCCCAGCCATCAAAACCACCTCCTCTATGATATTTCTGTATCCAGCAAATTCTTGAACTACCACTTTTCGGAATTTTCATTGACACCAGACTTGGTTCCTAAAGATTTGGAACAGAAAAATATACAAAGCTCAATTGGAATGAGTTAGAAGACAGTGCCATAATATTATTGTGGATGATAAAATAAGGTATTCTTTTATAACTTATACAAATTTACACAAATATAAAACGTTAACAACAAAACAATCATTTGTAACAATTTCAGATTCTGCTTTTTCAAACTCAAAACTTCCAGTTTTTAATATGAACAACTTGAATTCTGCTGCTCTTTAAACATCCTGGAAAATGTACCTACATGAAATCTAGGTGGTTCCAGTGAATCCACTATATGGGTTTGACCATTTCTGTCCTCTAAATAAATCACAATTTTGGCTTTTTCTGGTACATCACCTCTACAATTTCCACTACCTATCAAATACATCTTAATAGTTTACAATAAATCTTCTTGAATAAAGTCCATTAGTATCACACCCTCCCCATGTCTTTTAAAAGTGCTCTGGTAGAATAAGCATAAATTTGTTTAATAACCATTTAATTGTGGATACAATTCTGAAACAGAACTTACCAATTCCTAAGTAGAACTGAAGATTATCTGCTACACTAGTGTCTATATAGGGTGTACACATCAATCTTTTACCATCATAATTAAATACCATGGAATTACCAGATCTAATTTCACCACATGTTATATCAACATGTCCACCAACAATATACCACCTAGATTAAACAAATATTACTACCATAAATACAGGTTATATTAAACATTACCATTATCAATGTAACACAAAGATTTCACATATATACAGTTATATCAACATTACCATTATCAATATACCACCTAGATTAAATAAATATTAGTACTATAAATACAGGTTATATTAAACATTACCATTATCAATGTAACACAAAGATTTCACATATATACAGTTATATTAAACATTACCATTATCAATATACCACCTAGATTAAATAAATATTAGTACTATAAATACAGGTTATATTAAACATTACCATTATCAATATACCACCTAGATTAAATAAATATTAGTACTATAAATACAGGTTATATTAAAAATTACCATTATCAATTCAATTCAATTCTTTATTTACCTTGAGTCACAGACTCATCGGTATAACATATTTACAAAATACACAATAATATCCACATAATACATAATGAAACATATATAAACAATAAATAATAAACATAGATACGTTTAGGAGAGTAATGTGAAAAGTAGTAGTCGAATATATTGCATATTACCGATTTTTACTAGCATACATTAAATATCGTCCAAGGTTTCTTAATTCTTTTACATTCGTGGTGCTCATTAATTTGAAAAATTTATAAGTGTTTGGTCGTGTTGTATAATATGGCTTTATATATTTCAGGCGTAGTTCTTTAAAAGCCGTACATATTAAAATATGATGGTATTCATCTTCAATTTCTTTCATATTACAAACTTTACATATTCTTTCTTTTCTTTGAATTTTAGTGTACCTGCCGGTTTCTATTAATAAATTGTGCGATGACAAGCGAAGTCTACTTATATATTTCAACAAGGCCGAATTTACAGGCTTTAAAAGATAGCTTTGGAGTGAGAAATTGGTAACAAAATATTGATAATATCCTCCTTTCGGTGATTGACAAATATTGCTCAAGCAAGATTGTGAAAAATTATCATAGAGACGTTGTCTAAATATACCTACAGAATTAATAACGGGATTATTCCATAAATAACTCAAACCTAGGTGATCAAGCTCATTTCTTAAACTACAAATCCATAAATCATTATTAATGACCATGTCTTGCATGCAACATTTTAACAATTCATTGTCGGATTTCAACAATTTAACATAATACTTAAAGATTCTAATTTTTCTCATATTAAATAGTGAATATCTACCTACTTCATATAATAACATATCATGGTTTGTTGTTCGTTTAACATTAAGGATCATTTTAAGAAAATAGAAATGTAGTTTCTCAGTCAGGTCCCTTATGAAACCCCCATATTTCCGCCCCGTAGTTTAAAATGCTACCTACATAACAATCAAAAACATTAATACAGGTTTTGATATTAAAGCGATTTTCTCTACATGTCTTTAAAACAGGAAATAAGGCTTTTCTTCCTTGCTTTGCAAGATTTTCTTGTGCTAATGTAAATTTGCCATTAAAATTCAAGACAAGTCCAAGATAATTGAAATTATTTACAACCTCCAATCTTTGACCATTAAAATGCCAATTTTCAATTGATGAAATTTTGCCACCATTGCGGAATATCATTACTTTTGTTTTATCTGTATTCACTTTGAGATCCCACATTTTGGTATAACTCTCTAAGGAGTTTAACAGATCTTGGAGTCCCTCAGCCGATTCCGAAAACAATACCTTATCATCTGCGTACATCAATAAGAATGGGTTATAATATGATAAAGTTAATGCAGTACAAGTTGAATCATTAAAATGATCCTCTATGTCATTTACATAAAGGGAGAAGAGCAGCGGAGATAGTATTTCTCCTTGGAATAAACCAGTGCAGCATGAAAATAGTTCTGACATACATCCATTTAATTTTACACAACACTTAACTTTACTGTATAATGAACGGATTAGTGTTAGGATTTTTCCATCGATTCCACATTTAAGAAGTTTATACCACATAAAAGATCTATTAATCAAATCAAAGCATTTACTATAATCTATGAAGCAACAATACAATCTTTTTCTTGATTTTAATGTTCTATTAATAATGGCCTGTAGAATGAAAATAGCGTCGGTAGTACCAAGGTTCTTTCTGAAGCCAAATTGCGTTGGAGGTACTAATTTATGACAAGAATCAAAAGACAGAAGTCTTCTATTTAAAATAGATGTAAATAATTTCCCCATACAACTAACAACAGTAATACCTCTGTAACAATCTGGATTATACATATCTCCCTTCTTAAATACCGGCACTATTATCAATATACCACCTAGATTAAATAAATATTAGTACTATAAATACAGGTTATATAAACATTACCATTATCAATATACCACCTAGATTAAATAAATATTAGTACTATAAATACAGGTTATATAATATTACCATTATCAATATACCACCTAGATTAAATAAATATAAGTACTATAAATACAGGTTATATTAAACATTACCATTATCAATATACCACCTAGATTAAATAAATATTAGTACTATAAATACAGGTTATATAAACATTACCATTATCAATATACCACCTAGATTAAATAAATATTTGTACTACAATACCACATAGATTTCACAAATATAAAATCATATCAACATAATACCAGCATTAATATACCACCTACATAATAATTAATACAAGTTATATGAACATACCATAAATACAGTTATATCAACATCACCAAGATTTATTAAATATTTATTCTTTATCAATAATAATCAATCTAAGTTTATTAAATATCATATATACTATATCAACAATAATCCATCAATATATATTATATTAAAAAAATAAAATTATTCATCTAACTATTGTATAATAAATTAGTATTACTTTTGAACAAAATGTCTTTCAAGTCAATTAAATAATTTTATTTTATCAACAATTTTTATTGTAATTCTTATATTTAAAACGGTTGTTAAAAAAGTACAACATGTAAATTACCTACCCAGATTGAGTTTTGGATTCAAAGTTTTCTGTTAGTATACTGTCATACTGTATATCAGTAGGTGATAGGTCTACATCACGACTTACAACATAATTATATGTTTGATTCTCATCATTAAAATATATAGCATTATTATCTGAATGACACTTTGGCTATTAAAAGGAAAAAAAATAGCAACTTATCTATATCTTATCTAAATATACAAAGGTAAGACACTTTCACTGTTAAAATAATGTTCAATAAAAAAATTGTAGAGTGATATAGGAATATTTAAACAGAACTTGAAACCTGTTGTGAATCAGAGTTTCACGCTATGCAATAGAAGACACCTGACTTATTTTCCACTGAAGTTGGAAAAACTTATTATCATGTCTACATTTTGAGTTAGGAACATTCAAGAAAAAATAATTTATAATTGATCAGAGCATTTGATTGGTGGCTTGTTCAGTAACAAAGAACGTGAGGAACAAAGCAATTTTGTCAGATCATGAATAGCAAATTGATCCTATTGTAAAAAAAAAACAAAAAATCTTTTTTTAAAATTACCTGAATATTCGCTCCAGGAAAAAATAACCAATTTCCAGGATCAACAGGATCAAAATCATCTTCTAGCACGGTGGGAGGGTTTACTGTATTGACAATAATTATGTTATCTATAGCCCAACAACTATCATAGTCTTGATCAAAACTATCATCTTGTAGTAATTTGCGTCCTGATGTCTTTGTCTTACGACCAGAATAAGGTAGAGATGGTTGATCTGCAGGCAAACGAGTTGGGAAAATGAATGGAATTCCTGGTGTAGTTGTGGTCCTGTTGTGGTCTTTTGGTAGTTGTGGTCTGTTGTGGTCTTTTGGTAGTTGTGGTAGCACTAGTACTTGTAGAACTATCTGACAGAGATATTTGTAACCACTGTAAACAAATACCTTCTCCTCTAGATTCTAATGGTAAATGGATCATGTGAACTTCAGTATCTGAGGTTAATGGTGGTCTTAAAAGAAAATTCAAAGTATATGTATTTATAAAAAAAATTCAATTTCACAATAAACTGCTTAATTGGGCCGAGAAACATTTTACTAATAAGTCAATTTATCTGATAGTTTGTTATTAAGAGTAACAAGTGGTTGCCTAGCAAGAAAATATATTTTCTGTTTTAACACAGGCAGAAACTCCAACATTATTTAGGTCTAATTCAAGTTCTCATCAATATGAATGTTCACACCAAATTTGATTCAATTCAGATGAAAACTGTATTGTCTATCACAATCACAAGCCAATTTCGCACTGTTTTGACAAAATCAGGTGCAATAACTCAAAAATAGTTTATCAAAAAATCGCCAATTTCGTACTTGACCAAGATCTAATCAACTTCAATGATCACACTAAATTTCATTCAAATCAGATGAAAACTGTTGTCTCTGTGGTGTTCATAAGTCTGTTTTGACGTGTTTTGACTAAGTCAAGGGCAATAACTCAAAAAACATTAACCAAAAAATCGTCACCATCAAACTTGTTTAAGATCTCATCAATATAAATGATGACACAAAATTTCATTCAAATCCAATGGAAATTGTGATCTCTATCGCGTTCACAAGCCAATTTTGATGGATTTTAACAAAGTCAAGTGCAATAACTCAAAAACCGTAATCGAAAAATCGCCTATTTCGAATTTGTCCAAGATCTCATCAATATAAATGATCACAGCAAGTTTCCTCCAAATCCACTGAAAAATGTTGTCTCTATAGCGTTTACAAGTCAATTTTAACGTGTTTTAACTAAGTCAAGTGCAATAACTCTAAAACCGTTCATCGAAAAATCACATTTTTGAATTTGTCCAAGATCTCATCAATATAAATCATCACAGCAAGTTTCATTCAAATCCAATGAAAAATGTAGTCTCTATAGCATTTACAAGCCAATTTTAACGCGTTTTGACTAAGTCAAGTGCAATAACTCAAAAACCGTATGTCGAAAAATCGCCTTATTCAAACTTGTCCGAGATCTCATCAATATAAATATTCACAGCAAGTTTCATGCAAATCCGACAAAAACTGTAGTCTCTATCGCGTTAACAAGCAATTGTGGACGGACGGACGAACAGACAGACCGACAGACCGACATACCAACGGACAGGGGTGACGACAATATACGACCACATTATAATGTGGGCGTATAAAAATACTATATAACCTTATATAATGCATAGATGTAAATAGTTTATACAATATAACATTTTATTGGAGTACTCAAATATTTAATATTCTATCTACTTCTAAATGTCATATTAAGATTGAATAAAAGGTCCTATTACCTAATAGTTTGTCTAGATATCAATAGTTTGTAACATGGAATAATTGGTCCTATTACCTAATAGTTTGTCTAGATATCAATAGTTAGTAAAATGGAATAATAGGTCCTATCACTAAATAGTTTGTCTAGATATCAATAGTTTGTAACAGGGAATAGGTCCTATTACCTAATAGCTTGTATATATGTAAATAGTCTGTATATATGTAAATTGTTTGTCTAGATATCAATAGTTTGTAACATGGAATAATAGGTCCTATCACTTAATAGTTTGTCTAGATATCAATAGTTTGTAACATGGAATAATAGGACCTATTACCTAATTGTTTGTCTAGATATTAATAGTTTGTAATATTATAGAATAGTTTCTATATTACCTAATAGTTTGTATAGGTGTAAAGTGAGTACAGCCACTATCACTGTATGATATAACTATATCATTATCCCTACTAATATTATTTCCACAAGAACCAGCGGCTGCAATATAAAAAAGTCTGATTCATTCTTATTTGACCTTAATAACTTTGAAATAAATATTCTAGCTTGCTAGCAAACAATGTCAATAATGACATACTCCGTGGCATATTAACTATCATTTACAATTACTGATAGTTATTTGCATATTTGTCTACCAAATTTGTGACCTCAAATCAGCCTAAAAATGTATTACAACCGGTGTAAATGACAAACCCACTAATCATAAGGGTTTTTCTTACTAGCTTATACTTACATATAGAAAACTGTAAGACTTTCGCAGATGTTGTATTTAATGGCATTGTAGTCTGAAAAATATAAACAGCTGTTTGAAAGGTTTAATACACAAAATCACGAAAACTGATGATTAAAATTATGTAAGAACAAACCATAAAGTACATGCAATATTATATGTCTGTTTAGTGCTATTTCAATTCTAAAGGAGTATAAATCATTCTATTAAATATTTAACAAACTGAAACATCAAATCTATATTACAGACTGGTTCACACATGTGAGCATTAATATATATTTACTTTAAGAAATTGCAATGGCTACTTGCACTATTATCATGAATATTGGTTTTATTTTCAACCTTATCTGGACCTTTGTTAGAAGATAACGCGTGTGTTAGTTTGTTTTTTATTGAAGCGTGAAGTCATTTTGATAGTCAAGAATACAATTAATTGAATTTGTTAGGGTGGGGTTGTCATTGGCATTATTCAACAGACTTTGCTTTTTTCATAAATTAACAGATCTGGAATAGTCATGTGTTAATATGTTCACCATTTATGCCATCAAAGTGACAATAACCAGACCAATAAAAATATTAGAATACTCATAATAAAATCTTAATCATAACTCTATCAAAGGCTATGGTTAGAAACAGTCTAAAGCAATACAGTAAACTCACCATAACACGTTTACCTACAGCATCACAAAATACAGCTGATTTACCATGTAATACTACTCCACATTTATCACTGATATCACCACCTTCCACAGTTCTCCTGAAACATATCAAATATCTTTCTTGTATGCAAGTTAGATTATCTGAAGTAATCTCACCTGAATAATCAAGTAAATTTGATGAGTAAGCAAGTAAATTTCATGAGTAATCAAGTAAATTTGATCAGTAGCAAGAAAATTTGATGAGTAATCATGTAAATTTGATCAGTAATCAAGTAAATCTTAATAGTGTAATCAAGTAAATCTCATTAGTGTAATCAAGTAATCTTATCAGTTTTACCAATCAAATCTATAGAACACAAGCTCATGTGATCATGTCAAGAATGTAAAACTTTTCCCGATTAAACAAATCTTTTATGGGTAAGAAAATTTAAAAAATCAGTGAAGTATAATAATCAGCAAGGTCGGATGACTCTAAATAACCCCATAAGCCAAGGACCAGTTTATATACAAGATCCATAGTGAGTTATTATTCTAAGAGCCATTTTTTATCCATCAAGATGTAAAATAACATAGTAAGAAGAGACAAGACATACAAACAGTATCATGACTGAACAATGGTGTTAGCTACATTAAACGACCAATATTTTCTTACCAAAGATCAGGTTTAAAGATAGCAGAGGAATCAAAATCATCTCTTAAAATTACCAGATCAGAATTGAGTTCAGCTAATTGTGGTCTTAAACTTTTATCCTTGGCATCTGAATAAAGATATGTACAAGTATTATAAATATAAAAAACTTACAAACACAATATATAACTTGCATTTCCAGATAATCTTTCTTATGGTCACAAGATTCAAGAATAAAGAACAACAAAACAAGCCAATGCAAATAAACAAAATATTAACATGAAATAATTGTTTCTTGTCAAATATAAGAATAATTTTTGAAACTATATTGCTCCCACATAAATAAGTAAAAAAATCCATACCTCCCTCTTCACACAGTTGTAATACTACAGTATCTTTAAATAGTAACTGTTGTTGTAGATTAGCTGTAGCTCTACAAAATATAAAAGCACATGCAAAAGGCGGAACAGAATATGTCAATCAGGTCTCAAGCTAGTCTAGCCATCATTCCTTGACTTGCTGAGCCAGCCCTAATTTATACGAAATTCAAGGTGGAATTTACCTCTTAACATGACTAAAAGATTGAAATTTTAATTTTCGAGTCTTTGCTTATCAGTGATTTTACCTAGTGTCAAAATTATACAACAGAATCCTGTAGTAATCCAAAAAATCCATAAAACTAAGAAATAATCCATTAAACTTATTTTTTTTTAAACATGCTAAAAGTGTTTTTCACAAAATTAAATAGTAATATAGATATTGCATTCTTTATTCATAGCAACTGGTTATTCCAACTGATGAATATAAAGACCAAATTTGAGACTTGAAATTTTATGTCTATTTTAAGTGGTAGTAACCCTTTAAAGAGAATATGGGATGTACTTACAAGAAAGTTACACATCCCATTCCAGCATTAGGTGCTATCCATATAAATGAGAGTTGATGTGTTGGTAGGTAATTCATGTGTGAATGTACTATAGAGCACATGAGATTCTGTCCTACTGGTTGATTCCCTTGTACATATTGTTGATTTGAGTACATCCCTCCCATAGCTTTATCAGCTATTGAATAGAGACCAGTGAGAAAAAATCCATTAAAATTCATACTGGATGTCACAGTTACTGTAATAAATATAGAGAAATTATTTTAGATGCAAGCTAAGTTTTACAATTTAACATCTTTCAGAGCCCAGGGAATCTCTTTCTGACCATTCAAAAAGTTCATTTTTTTTTTTGTAAATTATGAACCTCTGCTAACTGAGAAGGTTAGAAACTTTTTTCTCTTAGAACATCTAAGGGTACATAGTAATACATAAGCCCCATTTTTCAAAATAATAGATTTTTCATTGGTTGGCATTGGGAGTTATTAATTTGTCTGGATCAGAGGCCATTCTAGACAATGAACAAAAAATCAGCAAGTTTTTGAGAAGTTATCTTTGAATTCAACAATTTGTTTGGATATGGAAATGGCTCAAGAGCAGTTTTAAAATAACTTACTTTCATAAAATTGACCAGGAACATAGAATTCTGGATTTCCCTTGACTGAAACACTAAGAGCCACTTCTCCTTTCTCTACTCCCATTTCTTGTATATTACCATGATAGTTACACAGGAAAAAAAATGGTGCCATCGGTGGAAAATTCATGGCCACACTTTGACTGATTGTTAGTGTTAAAAATATTAACACAACCACATACATCTTCATATTTCGTATTTCTGAAAACAATTTTATCAAACCACAAATTTACTTAGAGAAATGATATTACTTGAATAATAATCAGGCATAATTAATTTGTTAACATTTGCAAGCACATGAATAACATGAATCTTTGCTTTTTGATCTAGACTACTTTCGCATTAGCCTTCAACACCACTTTAAGCCCCCTCTAGTTTATTCAAAAAGTGCCAATATGAAGGTTTGTTATTTGTCTTATATCATCACTACTATGTGGTATTCAGAAGACAAAGGATATCTAGAATTGTCATTGTTAAATATAATTGTCCTTAAGGGATATTGGGGCTTAGCATGAACATAAAATTTTAATTCTGAAGAATGGTCAATATGAGTATATATACATAAGTAAACTTCCCTGGTTTCATAAAGAAACAGAATCCCTTAAAATCTGGAAAACTTACAAAACTAAGTCATTTTTTGAAAAACGCTTTATCAATTCATTAAGTGTTTTTCAATAATCAATGCATGTATAATTACTTAAGTTTTTATTAGATATTTATTTATTTTTTTAAGTCAATTATGGCAGCAAGTATATGAACTGATGAATAGAGCTCTTAATGGCCAAGTTTAAAATGTTATGTTCATTCTAAGACCTTTTATCCCTTTAACAGAATTTGAACAGAAGATATATCATACTTAGCGGGAGGTGTAAAGACATAAATTTACCACCACCCTACTAGGTTCACAATGGAGCTAACTAGCTTCATCTAATTGAGAGTTGTAATAAGTTGACCAAGGCGCAGTTGATCTAATATAATATGGGTAATGGGTCCTTTTTCATTACTGGTGTCAATACTATATGACAAAAACCCTTTATAACCAATTAATACCAATATTAGACTAAGTAATTTTGAAACATGCTTAGAAGAAGTTTTCAATAATTAGGCCTACTTCATGACATATACAATTTAAACAGTATTTTAGAAGGATATAAAAAAACTGTTTAAATTATAGACATAAAAACATTCCATGGAAGGTTATAAACCATATTAATAAAAATGCAATTCCTCCTCACAATCAAAGTAAATTGCCTGTCTCAATAACCAAACATATATAAGTTGAATACTTACAATGATGCATTCCTTGAAAACTGATATTTCAGCCACATCCAAAGATAATATTCACTTTATGCAGTTTTAGATACAACAATGAATATATAGTTACGCAATTAAATCTTGAAGTGTAACAACGCAATGTTTCCAGGAAAATAAATGATGATTAATTATATCAAGTGATCTTGTACTTCAACTGGGTTTCAGGAAAACTTCCACTCAAGGTCGAGTGGTAAAAGCGTTAATTATCACTGCACAATCTTTAGTAGCTGAAGTATATACGTCATAAATCAATTAATAATCATATTTATATCTCTTTTAATTAATTGATCTCCTTGACATGCCACTGCCAAAAATAAACACATCTAAACAGCAATTAACTTCTATTCCAATTGCTTATTATACACAAAATACAAAACTTTATTTGATAACATATAACAGTATACATGCTCCTGGAATTTATTCAGTCCCTCTTTGTCTAATAACATCTTCATGAACAACTAGTCCTAGGACTTGAAGCACCACTTCCACTAACAAAGAACGATACGAGAATAAAAATTTCTTCCAGAAAGCAATTAAAGGGATAAGAGGTCTTAGGATGAACATAAAATTTTAACATTTTAAAATTGGTCATTTAGAGCTCTTTTCATCAGTAAATATACCTGCTGCCATAAATAACATAAGAAAATAAATAAATATCCCAAAAACTAAATAATTATCCATAAACATGCATTTGATTATTGAAAAACGCTTAATAAATTGATTAAGCATTTTAAAAAATGATGAGTTTTATAGATTTTAAGGGAATCTGTTACTGTATGAGACCAGGTAAGTTAACTGATGAATATATACTCATATTTACCATTCTTGAGAACTAAAATTTTATGTTCATGCTAAGACGCAGTATCCCTTTAACAGTCTGGTGACATAATCAGACATGAAGTTTTCGTTGGTATGTATAAATAGGAGAAAAGTATCCATATCCACAAGCACCATGAAGAAAAAACACAAGGAGTCAAGAGTCAGTAGAATGTTGAACATTCAAAGTTTTTCAAAGCAAAGTATGAATTTATACTAACCATCCACTGTATTTGATGATAAAAAACATCAGAAAACCAGAGTACAGGAATTACAAAAATTCTCTAAGTTAAGTTCTATTACAATTTTACAAATAACTTTAATTTTTGAATAAATAAATCAAACTGAACAGTTCTACGCACATTGCAGTGTGTATCAACAATAGAAATTCTATCTCAGAATTATGTCCTGTTTACAAAACAACAAACAACAATATATTGACTTGTATATAAATCTAAAAAACATCCTATTTGAAACATTATTACATTAACTGCAATACAAGGTCATGTTAAATATGTGAAGCTATAGAATTAAAGATATCATTCCACATACCATTTGAAATAACCTAAAAGATAACTTTATAAGTTTGATTTGCATTACAAGTCCAACAATAATTAATGTGACCTTGACCAGTGCTATAAGAAAAAAAAAAATACAAGCTGAACTGCAAAATGAACCTCTAAGTCATAAAAAACTGCTTCAAATTTGTTTCAAATATTTATTGATTATATAACAGTAATTGAATAAAGATAAATAATTCATGATTGTAATTTATGGGGTAAGACCTATAAAGTTAAATGTCTGGCTTATCAAATTATTATTTACATTAAAAAAATGTTCTTTGACTGACTCTTGTCTGGACTAATGGTCTAGACTAATGGTTTGGTCTGAATTAATGGTCTAGACTTATGGTCTGGACAAATGGAATGTTCTGGGATCGTCTGGACTAATGGTCTGGACTAATGGTTTGGGCTAATGGTCTAGACTAATGGCCTGGTCTGGACTAATGGTTAGGGCTGATAGATTAATAGTCTGGTCTGGACTAATGGAATGTTCGGGACTTATTGTCTGGACTAATGGTCTGGACTAATAATGGAATATCTGTTATGTAACATTGATAGTTAATGTAAGGGATTATGTCATAATGCTATGTCCTTCAAACAAAGTTTTTTTTCCGGTTTTATTTTCAAAAACAATGTCAATTATATCTGAAAATATGCTATTTACATCTAAGTACTACTTAATCAAACTGAATTTGTTTCAAAAGGGTCAATTAAAAACAGAGTGGACTAATTGTCAAGTAAGAAGCTTAAACTGTAGAGAAAAATGTCTCCACAATAGGGTGTTTTTTGCTGAAATCTGTTAAGCAGTTTTCAAACACTTACTAATACATACAACAAAATAAGGAAGTGTAGTAAAAATTTTGAACAGTTTTGGTCTTAAAAATTCAGTATTAGTAAATTTTCAGAATAGTTCAGCGACACATTTTCTAGATTTTGGAGCATATTTATTTAGAAATTTGACCTTAGAAAAAAGATTTTGATCTTCAAGAAAAAAAAACAGAATGCCTCTTTAAGTATGTTATATACATCAACCAGAAATTGGAAGGGTGTTACATGTTTAAAGATAAGAAACCAGCATCGCCTTAGTTAAATTTCTTATCAAGTTAAAAAAAATACCAGGATTTATGGTGACCACAATCTTCACCCAAAAAGGTATGCATCATCTCAAATATTATCAAATATGTCAAACTAGTGATAGAAAAAGAAATGTTATCTATTATTTAGAGTTATTACATCTGGCAAAAATGAGAAATGATCAGTTTGGCTAAACTGGTGTCAAGTTAATATTAAAAAACATATTTCAGAATTTTAAACAGTGCTGTTGTTTGGGTTGTTAATGCCAGTCATGATGTGTTTGAGAGGGTATTCTAACTGAAAACTCTTGTATCATCTCTCCAATACTTTCAATGTTTCTTTATCACAGATTCAATGATTTATGAAATATCATTATAAAATATATTATAGTAGGAGACATATTTCCAGGCCCATAGCCATCCTGCATACCTTAGGGGGGGGGTGGTCGTTTGGGGGCATTGAGTGCAGTGAGAGAGGGGGGGGGCATTCAGATTTTCTGATTGAACACTATCAATAAATTTATAGAGGGGGGGGGGTGCAAGAAAGAATCCAGGGGGGACAGTTGCCCCCAATTAGGCAATAATAAATGTCAAATATAACTGATGACCTCCTTTCAATGTAAATAAAACAAACAACATCAGTACAAAATATCACTTCATTTTTATCATAGACAAACAAAATTATTGACAAAATTCATTCATAATATTGTTGCTAAATTCATTATCATGATCATTCAAACAAATCAAATCATGGTCATTATCATTCAAACTATTTAAATGAAATAATTCAATCATGATAATTCAAACAAATCAAATGATCATCATTCAAACAAATCAAATGATAATTAAAAATAAATGATTCATTCAAACAAATCAAATGATCATCATTCAAACAAATCAAATGATCATCATTCAAACAATTCAAATTATGATCAGGATCATTCAAACAAATCAAATGATTATCATTCAAACAAATCAAATTATTACCAGGATCATTCAAACAAATCAAATTATTATCAGGATCGTTCAAACAAATCAAATGATTATCATATAAAATAATTAAAACAAATAATTCAATATTATCATGTTCATTTTATTCAATATTATCATATTCATTTCATTCAATTTTATCATGTTCATTTACTTCAATATTATCATGTTCATTTTTATTCAATGTAATTATGTTCATTTAATTTAATATTATCATGTTCATTTAATTAAATTTTATCATGTTCATTTAATTAAATTTTATCATGTTCATTTAATTCAATGTAATCATGTTTATCATGTTTATTCATATCAATTTGATCATATTCATTCAACAATATTAACATACTTGTAGTTTAAGTAATTTCCACTGACACTGACCATTTTGACCCTTTTCATTGCACAAAACACTGTTGATATCTAAGCATTACATCATACACCATTCACATGAAGTCATACAGATAAGACAAAACATCAAAATTAACTGTCCTGAAAAACAAGAGTATAAACAAGTGATAATAATATTAATGATAATTATAAATAGTGATGAATAATCTTTATATAAAGACTACGAAGGGAAGAAAATATCTTATAAATCTAGGATAAAAGTAAAAAAATATAAAAGTGGAAGAGAAAAATTTGAAAATGTTAAGAAAGTACTTTATTGGAAAAGATTTTGAAAAAAGAAAAGAAATTTTTAAAAATAAAATTTCCATCGTTTTTTTTACCTTGAAACAGATCTGATAAAATCAAGAGATATCAAACATTTGTATTTTGGCATTTCTATTTGATCATCTCCTGCTGTTTGACCCAGTAGATGTATACTGACTAGAGACGTTATCTATAATATAAACACAGATAGTAGGGGTTAAAAACCTGGTAGAAAAATTAAGACCAACATAACTCAATCAACTTCAAACAATTTATATCTGATTGAGTAAGGTAATGGGCTGGATGTTAGACAGGACCAAATTCTGACCCATGTAAAATAAAGAGTTAATTATTATTATTGGTATATCTAATATCAAGTCATTGGAAATTAAATTTTGTTAAACATTATTTTTTCTGAATTGAATTGATACAAAGGATTAAGGATTGTGCAATAAGGGAATCTTTGACTCAGAAAGATCTGAGCTACTTTATTTTCGATTGAAGGTTGTTTGTAATCATTTATCTAAAAGGACCTCTTATATATGATTTGCCTAATAAATATATACCTGTGAAAATATATTGGCTGTAGGTGCTACTCTCCCTTCTACTATAGAATAAAAAATAGCTAATAGTCTATCTAATGGGAAAGGTTTAGGTCCTAATAAATGATTACTGGCCCTTTCTTTCTTCTTTATTAAAGCTGCTCTTCTACTCATCTTAGCTGACCTCTACAATAACAAACATATAACTCTAACAATTTACACTAACTTTTATCATGCTTTCAATCTGAACTTTTGTGGCTCATTGATTAAACTTGATTGTTGTTTTATTTTTAACCTATACTTGATGATCACGGAGCCCATTTTCAATTGGTCATTTTAAATGCACCTTCGGTCATGACCGACATCAACAGCAAACACTTAGCACACCAATTTAGAATGCCATTTTCATTTAGAAATAATCTTTTATTGACAGATCATTAAAATCAACCAGTAATGAACCATTATTGTTATTTCTGGCACAAGTATTTAAGATAAAATGTTATTCAGAATTCTGTAAAGAATTCCTGTTAACAAGGCTTTCTATATCTGTCCACTTAACTAAATCCTATGGTCTTTAACAGTTAATTTATCAAAAAAAGATAGCCAATTTTGTTCCCCAAAAAAATCTCCATTAAAATTTTTTTTCAAAAGTATTGTAATCATTGACATGAAATCAAAATTTTCTATCTCCAGAATATAAAACATACCAACCTTTTTAAAGAACCTTCTATCAGATTTAACAGGGTTATAAGATGCTATATAAGCAGCTATTAGAAGATATTTAGAATAGAAAGGTAATTCTACATGACTTCTACTTAACATAGCTGTAATATATAATAACTTGAACATTGTGTTGGATAAAAATTATCATGAACTTTTAGGATAACTTAATTTTGGCTTATTATGTATTTCGATTATATAATAATATTTTTTTTGAATATGTCATTTGAGAATTTTATGACACTCTTCATTAAAATAATCAAAATTTCTAAAGACTTTTTTTTTTATTCCTCTTATGATTGACTTGGTCAGCAAGTATGCTAGTGTATTATTTTCATAAATTGTTGTAGCCATATTTCTCACTGAGCAATACCACAATGATATCAATGCAAGTTACATGTACATCGATATAAAGATACAATTCATCAAACAATTATGATATAAATCTCGCCTACAGGCTCTTTTAATAACATTGAAGCTACAGATATTAATTGTGTTCTTGATATAAAGAAGCATAAAGGTAATTTTGGATTCTATTATTGAAATAACCATGAAATAAGTTTAATATGTCAATTAAATACCAACACAAGGAATTAACTTAATTCAAGACAATGTTCTGGTACTTACCTGACTTAACAGAATAGCTCTCACCAGTACTTTCAGAGGACGACAGTTCCATTTGTAACTTTTCCCATTGAGCACTGTGTTAAAAAATAAAAATAATTGATGAGTAATTCAAATACATCTACAGTGTACAATGAGGGAATATTTTCATGTCATTCAACAGAAAGGGACAATTTTTTTTGAAAAAGCAGGAAAGTTAAGATCGTTTTTCTCAGTTTATTTCCGACACGACATGGACACTGACTGACAAAAAACAAAATTTGTCTAAATCAATCTCATACAACTCCTCAATCAAGAGGTAAAAAAACACTTAAGTTTACCTCGACACTTCTCTAAGGTAAACTGTTTGTAAAGCTTTACGTAGATGAGGTTCAATATTTCTCCATAGTTTTCTAGTGTCATTTATTGTGGCTAAAATACAAATAAAGTATTGAACTAAATATTATAGTGACCAGGCAAATTCAAAACCTCCCTAATTATATTTTCGAATTTATTGTTGCCTCTGAAATGATTAAAGATCTATTCCTCAGCAAGAAATTGCTTAGTCATTGCTGAACTGTAAGGTCACACTGAATCATAAAGTTTAATAAAATAAGAAAGGGACATACCTTCTCCCTTCTGTATTGGTTCAATATATTTATCAAAATTTAGCATAGTCTGTAATAGAAATATATATCAACTATACTGTACACATTGGGGTAAATAATGTCCCATAGAGGTTTATCAAATATTTTTTCCTAGGACTGGACGATCGACATAGGTAAAATAGACTCATATCTATGTATACCATTTACCATAAATCATAAACTTAGAATGTCTTATAATGCTTTAGCTCTTATTGTTCAGTATTTACTTACTAAATGACGTAATTCCTTCAGATCACGACACACTAGATGGAAGACTGATAATACTAGGTTTGTATAGTTACTATAAAAATCTACATCATAATCTGTTGGACAATCTAAACTCATAATCTTTACCAGATCATCTAGAAAATATCACAATTCTTAAACATAAAATACCTCCACTGTATGCACCGTTAAAATGTTTGTAAGGAATTATTTCTAGGATATTTTCTGATAATTCTGAAATTTCAATATTATATTCAGGAGTAGAGTATTGATTGACATTATATATACTTATTTTATGTTCATCAGAAATTGCTTATTATTAAATATTGAAAATATCTACCTTTAGAGTAGTCAGGAAAATGAAGAATATATGGTTCACATGATCCTGTACCACATCTAAATTTATCCCATACAATCTCACTGATAAACATAACACATACATTACACTGTGTCTACAATATAAAAACACATTAATTATATTACACTGTCTACAATATAAAGATATATAAATCACATCACACTGTGTCTACAATATAAAAACACATACATTACATTACACTGTGACAACAATATAAAAACACATAAATTACATTACACTGTGTCTCAATATAAAAACTCATAAATTGTTTTACACTGTGTCTACAATATAAAAACACATAAATTATATTACACTGTGTCTCAATATAAAAACACATAAATTGTATTACACTGTGTCTACAATATAAAAACACATCAATTATATTACACTGTGTCTACAATATAAAAACAAATAAATCAAATTACACTGTGTCTACATAGAAAAACACATCAATTATATTACACTGTGTCTCAATATAAAAACACATAAATTGTATTACACTGTGTCTACAATATAAAAACACATCAATTATATTACACTGTGTCTCAATATAAAAACACATAAACTATATTACACTGTGTCTACAATATAAAAACACATAAATTATATTACACTGTGTCTACAATATAAAAACACATAAGTTATATTACACTGTGTCTCAATATAAAAACACATAAATTATATTACACTGTGTCTACAATATAAAAACACATAAATTATATTACACTGTGTCTCAATATAAAAACACATAAATTGTATTACACTGTGTCTACAATATAAAAACACATAAATTATATTACACTGTGTCTCAATATAAAAACACATAAATCAAATTACACTGTGTATACAATATAAAAACACATCAATTATATTACACTGTGTCTACAATATAAAAACAAATAAATCAAATTACACTGTGTCTACATAGAAAAACACATCAATTATATTACACTGTGTCTCAATATAAAAACACATAAATTGTATTACACTGTGTCTACAATATAAAAACACATCAATTATATTACACTGTGTCTCAATATAAAAACACATAAATTATATTACACTGTGTCTACAATATAAAAACACATAAATTATATTACACTGTGTCTCAATATAAAAACACATAAATAACATTACACTGTGTCTACAGTATAAAAACACATAAATTATATTACACTGTGTCTCAATATAAAAACACATAAATTGTATTACACTGTGTCTACAATATAAAAACACATAAATTATATTACACTGTGTCTCAATATAAAAACACATAAATCAAATTACACTGTGTCTACAATATAAAAACACATAAATTATATTACACTGTGTCTCAATATAAAAACACATAAATTACATTACACTGTGTCTACAATACAAAAACACATCAATTATATTACCCTTTGTCTACAATATAAAAACACATAATCAAATTACACTGTGTCTACAATATAAAAACACATAAATCAAATTACACCTTGTCTACATAGAAAAACAGATAATTACATTACAGTGTGTCTACAATATAAAAACAAATCAATTATATTACCCTTTGTCTACAATATAAAAACACATAATCAAATTACACTGTGTCTACAATATAAAAACACATAAATCAAATTACACCGTGTCTACATAGAAAAACAGATAATTACATTACAGTGTGTCTACAATAGAAAAACACATCAATCTTTTTACACTGAGAGTGTAATATAAAACTCCATAAATTAAATAAAACTTTGTATACAATATAAAAACATATAAATTACATTACACTCCATCTATAATATATAAAGACATACATTACACTACTATTCATAAATTATGAAACAAATAGATTACATAGTGCCAGATTCATTAAACAACTTTATAACATACCAGTTCTTGAATTCTCAAAAATGATGGTAGAATATTAGCATCCATTTCTCTTAATCTTTCTGCTTTGTCTAGTACCTGAAATATATATAAGCCTTCATACAAAATAATCTGTCTTATTTAATTCAGTCACTCTGAATTCTAAAGTTAATACTAATATGATACTAATGTGATAAATGCTAGTTTTAGATGTATTTTGATGATCTACTATAAAGATATTGCCCTTGACTAAGCTAAAATAAAAAATTGAATTGTGTTTGGAATTAGGTTTGGAATTGCTTTTACTTAGACTAACTTGTAGATAACTTGTAGAAAGTAAAATATGGATAGTTCTCAAGTCCTGTAAAAATTAAAGGGCAATAACTCTAAACTTACTAAATACACTGTATTATCTTTGTAATTTTTGTCTTCTATAATTTGTTGTAAGGAACGAATAAAATCATTCATATTATCACATCTATATTGTTCTGTATTGTTGGACTGAGAGAGGTTGTTTAGAATGTGTTCATAGAGAAATCTAGAACTATAACACTCTACACAATTCACTAGTACATAGGGCACCTGGAATACAAAATATTCTATAACATTCTACACAATTTACTACAAAACGTTCTATAACACTCTACACAATTTACTACAAAACATTCTATAACACTCTACACAATTCACTAAATATTCTACAACATTCTACAGAATTTAGTCTATAACACTCTACAAAATATTCTATAACACTGTACACAATTTAGTCTATAACACTCTACAGAATTTAATAAAAAATATTCCATAACACTCTACACAATTTACACCTAGAATACAAAACATTTTATGACCTCTATGAACCATAAAAGAAGAACATACAAGCAATACTTTTTTGTATTTCATGGATTTGTTCTTCATAAGCCTATTCATGAAGATTCCTAAATTTTCCATAGAACATCATCAAGTTTCTTGAAGTTCAAAACCGTCCTCAGGCTGGTGCCCATTAAGGCTGGAGAGAATTTAGCCCCACCAATTGTTCTCTCCCAAAGCCTCTTGAGTTAACAGAGATTAAATAATTTACAAAAACCAAAAAATGAACATTTTGATAGGGATTTTGGCGCCTCAGAATTGTACAACAAATTTCTCCAGGCTTCTAGGTTTCAAAAAATGATGGGGGAGGGGGAAAAAGAGGACAAAAAATGAAAGCTCCAGTACCAATTCTATCTTGGTGATGGGGCTGAATCTTGATAATCATAAGATGCATGTATTTTCAGATTGATGAAGTTAATTTAATTAACTACTGTGTATATTATACCTGTGATATTTTAAGAAGTGAATTGACTACATGAGATTTTCCAGTGGCAGTATGACCATAGATAAATACAGAAGCTGGTGTCATCTGGGCTTTCTGGAAGAAATAAACATTTCATTAAGGTCATGAAAAAGCCCCACGAAAATCATATTTCAATGTCAAGGTTTACTATAATCGTACGATTATTTCTGGAATTTTGATTATCTGCTGCTCAGATTATATGTTGATAGGTTTAGTAATTTACCTGTCCCATTATAGCTAGAATATTCTCTGTTTCTTTCTCCCGACATGGTACTGTATCTTCTAATGCTCTCCAATCTTCCATAGATAATCCATAGGTACATCGGTCTTCAGCCATTTC
Source organism: Nipponacmea schrenckii (assembly GCA_030562195.1). Classification (NCBI taxonomy): domain Eukaryota; kingdom Metazoa; phylum Mollusca; class Gastropoda; family Lottiidae; genus Nipponacmea; species Nipponacmea schrenckii. The sequence goes on from JAUJPP010000005.1 coordinate 21,595,254, forward strand.
TAAAACAACAAAGATTTCTGAATGAAGACTGACAGACTCCATTGCTGGACAAGACTGTACCAAGTCTTCAAATTAGTACTTTTATGCTTTGAATCCCTAAGTAAGTCATATGATTTGCAATCCTTCATACTTATAGGTTGACTGCAATAGTCACTATGTATTCTCAAATTCAGCCATTCAGAACCCATTCAGACAGAGAGACTGTTAACATTATAGCATAGTGTTTAAGTCAAAGACTTTGATTGGCTGTACTCATTAGCTTACAAACCAATCAAATTGCTGCATTTACAAAATTCTATGACTCAAGAAAGGTTGAGTGAAATTAAAGTATGAAGTATGTAATAAATAGCCTTACATTGTGATATTGCCCATCTATTTAAACAACTAATATTTAAAAACCTGTTTTTGTTTACATATGACACACAGAACATCTATTTATATAGCATATAAGAAAGATAAAAAACCATACAATGTGTGGCAGAATTTGTCACACAAAGAAAGTCCTCAAAAACTAATTGAAAGTTCAACTGGCCTTTTTCACAAATAGAAAAATTTATCATTAACTCATATTGAACTATCATAACCTAGTATTTGATTGTATTTCAAGTAACAGTATCAAATACTGTAAGGTTCGATCTAATCTTTTATTTGTAAATTTGCAAATTTAAATAATTATTTGGTGAATGCGTTATTATTTTATAGGTATTGCAAAGCATCTTAGCAAAAGAAGCTTACTTTTAAGTTCCCTGTAGCCTACTGTAGATAGATGTTTAAATACTAGTACCCTATTAGTTTCTTTATTTAATAGTCAAAAATACCCGCCTTATTTAGGGCCTATAGTGCAATTGTTTTACAGTTCAGAAGACTATATATTTCTATAGACTATACTACAATAATAGACTTATAATACAATACAAATACATACAGTGTGATTACTCTGATGGACTTTATCAATAAAATGACCTCTTTAGTGAAAAACCTGTTTCTGCAACCAAAGATGTTTTCATTTATCAAAAAAAAACCTGCAAAAAAAGCCACCCGAAGCAGAACAATTTCACGTCACGGCCTAACGACTCCAATGTTATCAATATGAATGTATTAATACTATGAGTAGCTGGCTAATTCTGTCAAACCTGTTCTACAAGTTTTAACTTAAGACAAGTTGTGTTAGGTGTATTGTGAATAGATCACAGTGGGACTGAAAATCTTCAAACTTATTGTTTACAGATAAACCTCACCCTTTTCCATTTAGATATCAGTAGGAATTTTACTTTTTCAAAGTTTCGTGGACTTAAATCACCTTGTGGAACGGGCTCCCTTAACCAAGGACTTGTGTGATCTTGGATTGATATTTTCTTCAAAATGATGGACCCTAAATACAATCCAGATACAGCTAAAATTTACCATTTTCGTTATATGAGGGAGTATCGTGCTGTGGCTGTCTTATGGGGATTACTGTCTATCATATGGTGTATTCTGAATATTGTGTCATTTGTACAGCCACAATGGATCGGAGATAGTCCAACAAGTCCAGGTTATGGTCATCTTGGACTTTATCAATATTGTTATCCTGATAATGCTCGAGCTATATATGTTTGTTCTGGGTCATTCGCAGATTTCGGCACCATTCTGAATGATTCATTTAAGGCGTGCACATTTTTTGTTGGTGTTTCTGCTCTATTGATGTTGATTGTAGTTGCTGCTCTCCTCTTATTTTTCTGCTTCAAGAAAACTGCTGTCTTTATATTTTGTGGTATTTTACAATTAATATCAGGTAAGTTGAAAAAGGCTTTAAAACAGACGTCCATTCCTTTATTTATAAGGCTCTTGTATAAACCTGCGTTATTTCAACTATAACAGTCAATTTTAGTGTTGTCCACAAAGATACCCATTTCTGTAAATCTTTCAATATGAAAGTTCCATACAAATATATGAACACCACAAGCTCACAAACTAATACATACAAATTAATCCTCATTCCAAACTTAGTTTGTTTAAATAAGATTCCTGTAGATGTTGTACAGACATAAAGACTTCCTAGAAATTGAACAAGTTCATTATTCGATTTCTTCACAACAACTCCAGGTCCTTATTCTCTAAAACTTAACTTCAGATGATTTTAGTATTCTAGTCATCTTAATGGTCAATAACTAAAATCAATTGTAATTAGAGCATTGTTATCCAATCAGAATACTGTATTTCTAAAAATCTTAATTTTACCTGTCTTAAGTTTTCTAGGATTACATTTAATTTAATCCTTAAACCCATGACTGGCATATCATCTTCAAAACTATCTTAACCCAAACTGCTTGATTTCGAGAAACTTTGCAAGCTGAATTACAACAAATCTGGCTTCAACTTTCATTTATTTTTGGATCGCTAGCCATAACAAACCTAATTTGACGAGTGGAACGAGTAGGCCAGATTTTTCATACTAATCTATCTGAGAGTCAAAAGAGTTTTCATTAGCCATGACACAAGCGAAATTTGGCACAAACAGTGACGTTAGCACGTCCGTGGAATGGGTAGGACAGATATTTCAGACTTAAATATGTGAGAGTCAAAAGAGTTTTGGATATTTTATTTTGATAAGACTATGAAACATGAAACTTAACAAAATCATCTGTCTAAATCAGAAATAAACTAAATATCATATTTAACTATGTATAAAATATGATTATTTTGAAAACCGGCTGGCTTGAATCATTATATATTGAAATATTTATACTGTAAACTATTGGATATAAGGGAGTGTCATATACCTATTATGGTATCTCTCTATGTCAATAATAGTAATAACAAGCATCATAACCTGTTATCACCTAGCTTGAAAAATGTTTCAGTTTTAACACACAGACACAATATCTTGACAGAAACTGTGTACAGTTTGTTTGTGAATATATCTACTTGACACTTTAAGTTGACTTCTAATTAAATAAATATAATATTTCTAATTAAATAAATAGAATACTTCTAATTAAATAAATAGAAAACTTCTAATTAGATAAGTAGAATTTTTCTGATTAAATAAATAGAATACTTTTAATTAAATAAATAGAATACTTCTAATTAAATAAATAGAATACTTCCAATTAAATAAATAGAATACTTCTAATTAGATAAGTAGAATTTTTCTGATTAAATAAATAGAATACTTTTAATTAAATAAATAGAATACTTCAAATTAAATAAATAGAATACTACTAAATAAATAGAATACCAGTACTTCTAATTAAATAAATAGAATACTTCTAATTAAATAAATAGACTTTGTGTAATAAATAACTTCTAATTAAATAAATAGAATACTTGTTATTTAATAAATAGAACACTTATAATTAAATAAAATTAAAATATATTTTCTCTATTTTTAGCAATTTTCATGTTCCTGGCCTGTGTGATCTATCCAAATGGCTGGAATCATCCTGAAGTAGAGAAGATTTGTGGTTCAGATGCCAATGAATTCAGATTAGGAGAATGTCAAGTTCGATGGGCCTATATACTTGCTATACTAGGAATATTTGATGCCTTAGTCTTAGCTGTATTAGCATTCTTCCTGGCAACTAAAAGAGCAAAAATTGAAATTTATTCCACAAGTGGAACTGTAACAAAATGTAAGTATATTCCAAATCATAATTATCATAAAGATCACATGAAAACATCCTAGTATTCCTTTAGAATAACTTCTTCCAGTGGCATTTAGTAAATGGAGAATATATATATGAACACAATTACTTTATCAATAACTTGCAACATTCCAATAAATCTTTATCAAACAATGATAAAGATAACAATCACTTTATTAAATAACTTGCAACATTTCGATAAGGGTTCATTCATCTTTATCAAACAATGATATAGATAACAATTTTATTGAATAACTTGCAACATTTCGATAAGGGTTCATCCATCTTTATCAAGCAATGATAAAGATAACAATCACTTTATTAAATAATTTGCAACATTTCAATAAAGGTTCATCTGTCTTTATCAAATAATGATAAAGATAACAATTTCTCTATTAAATAACTTGCAACATTTCCATGAGGGTTCATCCATCTTTATCAAACAATGATAAAGATAACAATCACTTTATTAAATAACTTGCAACATTTCGATAAGGGTTCATCCATCTTTACCAAACAATGATAAAGAAAACAACCACTTTATTAAAAAATTGCAACATTTCGATAAGGGTTCATCCATCTTTATCAAACAATGATATAGATAACAATTTTATTGAATAACTTGCAACATTTCGATAAGGGTTCATCCATCTTTATCAAGCAATGATAAAGATAACAATCACTTTATTAAATAATTTGCAACATTTCAATAAAGGTTCATCTGTCTTTATCAAATAATGATAAAGATAACAATTTCTCTATTAAATAACTTGCAACATTTCGATGAGGGTTCATCCATCTTTATCAAACAATGATAAAGATAACAATCACTTTATTAAATAACTTGCAACATTTCGATAAGGGTTCATCCATCTTTACCAAACAATGATAAAGAAAACAACCACTTTATTAAAAAATTGCAACATTTCGATAAGGGTTCATCTGTCTTTAACAAACAATAATAAAGATAACAATTACTTTATCAAATAACTTGAACATTTCAATAAAGGTTCATCTGTCTTTATCAAACAATGATAAAGATAACAATTACTTTATCAAATAACTTGCAACATTTCGATAAAGCTATCTTTTAAAATGATCAGGTTTCAAACCTTGACAAAATTTGTATCACTTTTTATTATCTGCTTTTGAGATGATGCGTCTTAGACTATATCAAACAGCCATTATTATCAAAAACATTTATAAATTCTATTCTTTAAACATTCATTTCAACACTGGAATTTCTGGCATTCATTCTTCAAATATATCTCATCATTTACAGCAACAAAATAACCTACACTAGATCATAGACAACCTCTGTTTTCTCTTTAGTTCCAAAAGCTAGAAATATCATACATGAATTTTATAGCAGGTTATTGGCTTTTGCTATTGTTATTCACTTATTTTCTGATTCCATGCAATCTAAATCTCTAATAACCAGTAAAATATAGGATATTGATTCAAACCTGCAACCCATTGATCAATTAATCTAACAATACACAGTGTATATAATGATATTGATTTAGTAACAATCAAAACCCAAATCAATCAAACAGTCTAAATTCAATCAATATCTTCAGTTTACTGACAAAATATCACTAGTTTTATGTCAAAATATCTGAAATAATTCTGAATGCTTCTATAAAAATTATAAAAAATAAAGGTAATATTTAAAATGTACCACTGAAGCTAGCTTAGCATATGAAACTATAGTGGTGTTCTTACATTATAGAAATAACAGCCCCAAACCTAATAGGAGTCCATTAATTAAAAATTCAAAAGAATTCACTGAAATCTAAATTTGAAATCTTACACAAATTCACATAATGCTTAAAGGGACAGAATCAGGATTTGCTATCCTTTCATCCCAAAAGTACTTTGCCTTAGAAATATTAATTTTTTAGTTCAGATATAGTGTAACAGGTCACTGTCTTTGTGTCCATAATCCGGTTTGAAAGTTGACGCTTCGTCTTTTTCTCTGATATTTATAGTAAAGACAAATATAGAGCAATTAATTACAATTTTTAACAACAAAACAAATTCTTATGGATACAATTACTATCTTTATTTCAGCGTCGTTTCAACCAGCATTCTCTGGTCTTTATCAAGCAATTATTCATCAACGCTGGTTGAAACGATGCTGAAATATAGTTAGTAATTGTATCCAAAAGAATTTGTTTTGTTGATCTAGCACCTTTACTAAATGCCATTTAAAGATAATTGATTTACAATTTTGAGTTTGAAGACTACTTACATATATTCAAGACCCAAATCAACCCTCCAATAGTCAACACTTCTTAGTGAATAATATCATATGCATTTCTTTAAGTGTATATTATATCCATTACTTGCATCCTAGTGTGCTTCTATCAAAAATATCTATTACAGTTTGATGATGAACAATGTATCTCAGTGTTGCATATAACATGTGTTCTATTTTACAGCTGAAATCAATGGTAACTTTTCTGAAAATGGTTCCAAGAGATCATTACCAATCATGACAGTTCCAGGAGGAAATGAAAGTATTTATGCTGATAATCCTGCTGACCAATATTCACAGGTTTCACAACGACCACGAGGCTTCCAACTTTAATACAACAATTACAACAAACTAAAATCCATTGAACACGTTCCTTCAAAATGCATACTACTGTAAATGAATAGTACTTTGTATGTCTTGCTTTTATTTGAAACAATTAAGCATTCATTCTATACTGTTTTGATGAAAATACATTCTTATCTTGATCAAACTATTGTACAAATAGGATATCCTTAGACACAATCTTAGAAAACCTTGCGATAGTCAATTATTGTGGTATGCCAATTAATAGTTACTAAATTTTCGAGATCACTACTGAACTTGAAAATTCTGTAGATAAATTATTATGAGGTAATTTTCTCAACAAGAAAGTCTCAAAAAAGCAAAGGATCTGAACATCAGATACAAATAATTCTATGTAACAAAAAGATCACAACTGCTTATAAAGAATTTTTTATTATTTCATATAGAGTCAAAACTTTCTTTTCCTATGAATTTTATATTTAATTTGTATGAGAACAGCAAGTCTGAGAATGAATTCTATAAGGTGATACAGATCACTGGAATTTGGTTCTATTAACTAGTTTAATCAAAACTGTCTCTACAAAAAAAAACAGCAAAACTGATTCTTGTCTGAACTGAAAACTGTAACAAATAAAAGAAGTCTATTGTAAATATGTTTACCATATATCATCATTTTTTGTAGCTAAGCATTACAATTAGTTGGCCTTACAGTACAGTGAAACGCCTCTAAACCTAAACCTCTAAGGCTGTTAGACCTGTGATAAATGCTGGTTTACCTGTAGAAGTGGTAATACATAAAAACGTAATTAATTGAATTGAATTAATCAGTATGTTTTCATCTTTCATGCTGTCTACAGATTAACGTCAATTAATACGAATTCAGATGCTGGTTTAGAGACACCAATTAACTATAGATTAATTATTTTGGGATTTTATTTTGATGTTGGATTGTGGTTTAGAAGGGGTGCGAGTTTACCGGGGTTCATCTCCTATGTATTATAGAGTAAATCGGTCGGGACTTTTTAAATATGCCGGTTAACAGGGAAGTCGGTTAATAGAGGATCTGGTTTGGAGGGGTTCACTGTATGCATTGTATTTTGCTATTTTAGCTCATTAGCATCATCCTGTTAATTAACATTGGAAGAAGGTAATCATGTTTTGACTAAATTGATTCAACTACACAATGTAATATATTTTCATTAGAAATGCTCAACTTCTATCTTAGACCACATTTTTGTAGGTTGCCTTTTTTATACAAATATAAGATTGCTTATAACCTTTTTAACAGATGTTTCCTTTAAAATGGGTCCAGAAACTTACTTTTAAATATTGCTATCAACAATTTTATGCAGTGCAAAATTTTAATAGAAAGTAGTGTTAATTTGCATCACATAAAATTTGTCTGTAAATAAGAAAGAAATTGAAACTTTATATGTCTCTTATATTATAGAAATGTTATCAATTTATCAGTTTGGGTTGGGCAATGTCATCTTGCTTTCTTCTCTCATTTACTGTTAATTTGGACACGGACCATATAACAATAATTAATAACAAAAACACCACAAGATTAATGTTTTATGGAACTGTATAAAGCACTAATTTTACTTACATAATGATTGGATGTGTCAGTAATATAACTCAAAGCCTTAACATCAAATATTTAATGTAAATCAACTTTTATGGAACCTTGAGAAGGACTTTATCTACATGATATTGATGCTGCCCAGCCCCAAAAATATCCACTAGAGTCTACAGATATATATTTATACAAATTTTTTTTTATCATATCATATTATATCTATTACTAACAATTGTTGTACCAGGCTGTAATAAAAAATTTTTCTAGAAACACCAGATTATCATTTTTAACTAAAGGATACTTCATTTTAAACGGATTAAGGATGGATTTATATTCCACACAGCAAGCAAGTGAGAGAAGCTGAGAGCATTTGGAATTTTAATGATTGGTAGCAAGTAATGGCATCTTAAGGAATTTGATCAATAGCTGTCTAGACTAAATCCATCTAAGCAAACAAATGATGTAAAATTACATATACCAACAGTAATGTTCATATTCTATTTTTTCAAAATCAAATATGGATTCTGAAAGTCCATTTAAGTGATCAGAATCTACTTTCATCTGCAATTTGCAATTGATTAACTATGTAGGCCTACCCCTATAAGCAAGCAAACTTCAAAAAGATAAGTTGGTTACTAACAACTGCTAGCCTACTAACAAATGAAATGGAATGTTATAGGTTATTTGTATTAACCCTACTAATGTAAGAGCATTATGATTTCGCTGAACAGAGCAATCACTTATGGTTACAGAATGCTTAACATAAATAGGCCTACAGACTAAAAAATTGCTTTATATGTTGAAACTATCATCGTCTAAAATTCTATGTGAGGGCCTACATTTTCTTCGTCATGTTTACCTTGGTACTGATGAAATCGGAAGACAATTATCGTAAAATAGACTTGATATACAATTATATCAATGAATGATGACCGATTAAAATTTGACGGCATAACTATAGGATTAAACACATAACAGATTATCGAGTCAACTGTTTGTTAAAAGTAAGTATTTTGAGATGGTAAATCTCTTTGAACTGGAAGCATTTTCTGGGAGCCGATTAATAATTGTCAATAAATTCATTGTTAATTAACCACCTCTTACCGTTAATGTCTTAATGAACTAAATTAAATGACCGGTAGTGTTAGGAATTTCATTGACTAAACGTGATAGTTAGGTAATTCAATTTTTAATAATTTTTTTTTAACGTCACTGACCTATACTTGATGTCCGGCGGAGCCTATTTGCAAACGGTCATTTTGGCTTGCCTGCCGGTCATGTCCGGCATATAGAGCCAAATCAACAGCCCTGGTTGAAAGAGGTAAATTTCAGTTTTCAAGAACAAGGGCAATAAATATATATTTTGATTGAATGTGGGTGTGTTAAAGTAAAAAAACTGTAAATGATCTTGTTGACATTATAATCAACTGTAGCATTATTATCTTCAATGTTCTTTATTATTTGTTGCAGTTTATACATTGGACATTGAAACTTGAGACTATTACTTAAAGGGATAAAATACTATATCATAATAGGTCTTGAAAATTTTAAATTTGGTTGGTAAGAGCTCTATTCATCAGTGAATATAGGGCCTACCTGCTACCATAAATAATATGAAAAAAAAATATCAAAAAAACTAAGTAGGCTAAATATTCATAAATGCATTGAAAATCGCTTAACCCTTTCAACTCGAGCACCACGTGATGACGCTATATATACCCGAGCGCCCGGTTAAGCGGCTGTTGTCAAGTGACGTTATACAACATTAACGTCACACACTTTATGAAATATTGCTGGGAGCTCAGGGTATATGACGTTTCATCTAAATTACATTCAGTGTTCAAAGGGTTAATAAATTGTTTAAGTGTATTTAAAAAATGACTTAGTTTCGAGTATTCTAGATTTTAAGGCTTTCTTTTACTTTAAGACACCAGGTAATTTCGTTGATGAATATATACTCATATTGACCATTCTTCAAATTTTATGTTCATGCTAAGACACAGTATCCCTTTAACGAGTGGGTTTGATGTGTAGGCTGGATTTGGATGATAAACTCTAGATCCTGTTCTGTTATATTGTCTACAACAAAACAGGTTTACCTAGACACAAGTTATATAAGTCTTACTCAAAGCTCTAATAAAAATTATTTAGGAAAAAATATTTGACTGATATTCAAAACCTCTAAAAAAAAAAATCTATTTTATGTCATTGTTCATAGATAAATTTCACATGATAAATACATAGTAGTGGCGCCTTTGAAGGTAAAATTGCACCCATAGCAAATTGTTTGTACCACTCGCATCAATCAATAGGAATTCAACAAAATTATCCAATTATTTTTATCAAATATTTAGCCCCAACATACAAGTTTTGAACTGGTCATTATGAGCTTTATTTACGTATTAAGACGCACCCATATACACTTACTTTTTGATCGAATTTAGCAGGAGAACCGTCCGATTGATTCAGCCTAAGTAATATTTTCTGACTAGATGCACTACTGGTGTCAACAATTTGAATTTGATTTACGATCGCTGATTGATTGTTATTGAATAATTGTTCTGGTTTGTAGTCATTAACTTTTCGCGGAATTTTTATTACTTCCGGTGCTCTACTTTCCAAAATGTACAAAAATAAATAAAACGCAAAAATTCACAGTATTTTGGGATTTTCGTATATTTCTAGTAGTTCTTGATGAATATTTACGTTTAACCAAATCATCCCACGAAATGGCGAACTTGTTGTACCCAATAAACAATAGTTTAAAGACAAAATTTGATACAGAAAATATCTTTCATCTAAAGTATTTGGTTTGCTAGTTATATACTTTAGTTTATAAAGAATGCGTACCTTTTATAAAATTTCATTTTACAAATATATCTAATATGGCTACCTTATCGTGACTCAATGAAAAGTTAATCTCTTGATCACAATGCTGTTAGAATAAAAAAAAACTATTCTGTCTATGAAGTGATGTGGAATTTTCACTTTGCTGGCAGGTATTGTCTAGGGAAAATATGGTATCTTTCAGGATGCATTGATATCTCTTATTCCAAATGATAAATATGTGGCTCAGGTTCTAACCAACAGTTCTATTTGGAATAAATTGCACATTCGCTTGTACATAATTATACCATGATGCAAGGAAGTACTGATGACACCTTAAGTAGGCCTACCGAGTAGGCCTATATATTCTTGCAAAAATATGGACATTGTTTTCATTTTTTACAATATCTTCTGATTCATGGTACAGTCAGAACACTTGTTTTCTGAAAACATTTTATTAAATGAATATAAGTTAACAAATCTCACAGTATAAATATTTAACAAACAATAGGTTTATTGGTTACACTAGCATTGTAGGCTACTGATAATTACTGCTCTACACATGCAGAGGGTAAAATCAAATTATAAGTAGAACAGCTCCTTTACACTCACATATTGTATATTTGCAAGTTTCTAATTCTAAACTTTGTAATGGTTAAATGTGTGGTTAACTTATTATTTTTAAAAAACAAAATTCCTTAGGTACAATACCCTTCAAAGCCTCATTTACTAACTAAGTTTAGTATTTAGTAAATATTACGTTTTCAAAATGTTGTCAAGAAACTAAGATTTACTTGACAAACTTCAGTAGGGATGCAGACTGAAATAGGTCTGTTGTCTGAAGATCGCACAACATGAAACTCAGAGTAACAACTTTCCGGTTAGCATGTAATAGATTTGAAATTCTTCCATGTGCCACTTAATTCAAAGATGACACTTTTATGACAGTAGTATAGTTTACTATTGTGTTTGTATGCTCTCAGTGTCAATATGTAGCTCAACCCTTCAATACCACAGTATCTAACCTTTTGAACATACCAATGGTAAATGGTACCCTTTGTTTAACACATAACATTGACTGTGTTGTCATAGCACAATACAATTTTGTGCTTAATGATTATTTATCGCAACGAACATTTATGACTACACAAAGATACATGTTTTAATGTAAGGATCATATTAGACATCAGACGCCAATGTCATAAAATTCATGGAGGGTTACCAACCCAAGCTGAAAACAGTCACTTTAGCTATCACAGTTAGTCTGAGTCAGGTCATATAGAAATCTGAACTATATTGAAAGTTCATAATATTTGTGTGTTTGAGGATCATAATAACAGTTAAGTTCTGAATCGAAGAGCAAGTCTAGTTCTTCTCCATCTGTTTCTGTGTCAGTATCTACTTCTGCTACATTATTTAACGTATTGGCAGGACTATATTTATCTTTTCTTGGTGATAAACTATTGTCACTACAGTCTGTTGATGTTCTTAATTGACTGTTGACATCATTTGGTAAATTAATAGGTGGACTGAATACACCACTCCAATCTCTACAAATGTAAATTACATTTTTAGATTAAAAACAATCTATACAGACCTCTGAATATACCTTTGTCAAAATATTCATGCAATTTTATGGATTTTCACTTGAGTGCCCAGGTAAAAAGTTGTCCAAGTGTGGTGCATCTTGATTTATAGGTATCATGTTATTCAGTTATTGCCTTTTATCCCACATTCACAGTTTATAGTTGATATGTATCAATAGTTCTGCTTTTAAAATCTGGTATTAATTATCTCTGGCTTGGAGCCATGATTCTTTGAAAAAAAGGTACCCATAACTACAATACTTGTATTGTCAGCATTAAAGAAAACCTGAATTCATCTTAAGTTAATTTTTTAAGGCCTGTGAACATTTGTAATACTGGTATACAACTTTTGAGAAATCAAAGCCTATGTTTTCTAGATCAGATAAACCTGTTTAGAGGAACAAGAAAGTTACCAGATAAAGTTTCATAACAAACCTTGGATTAGATGATGTCAGTGTATCACTACTTAACCTTGATTTCATTTCTTCATGTATATTATAACCTCTCTGATTAGCTGCCTGTAATCAAAAAGTGAAGATGGAAAATGACATGACATGAGGATAATTAGGAGACATTTTAAAGGTGTGACCTCACCAAACTAATTTTCTATACTAGAAAATATCCAACACTTTGCATCTTCTGACTAATTCAGTCTGGCGTTGTAATTTAATTGATTCTATTTAGCTTCAGGTCTGTTTTTTCAACAGTTTTGGATGATTATATTCAACCTCATATTTGAAATATTTAATTTTTCCATCTTATTTTCTTACCACTTACACTGTAACAGTATTATTACACCTTAACCTATGACCTTTTTTCCAACAATTATATTTAATCCAGTACAAAGCTAAACACGAATTCAAGAAGGGACATTGCAACATTGACGTGATTAACATCTTTTGGGAAAACAAACCCTAGGCCTTTACATATGGCAGAATCAATCCCTCCCTTCCCCGAAATCAAATCTCAAGCAAGTCTTACTAACAGTGTCCCTACAATGTTAACTGATACTTACTGGTGCTTTCCAAGTACTAAAACTGGTATCTTCATCACTAGTAGTAGCAGGTGAATCATAGGTATGCTGGGATTTATTTTTAATACGTCGTGGACTAATAATAACTTTAATATTATTATCATTACTAATCTCTTCCATATCTTCTTCTTGTTGACGCTGCATACTGGCAAACATATTGGCTTCAAATGATTCAGTTATATCAGCAGTTTTATACTTCTCTTTGTTATATACCCTCTACAATATATACAATTAACAATTCAGTTGTAACCTTTGCCTTATATATAGTTGCAAGGACAAAATAAGGACTTGTAGAAAATTTTGATCTTAACAGGCTGATTCATAACTTAATTTTCTTTTTACAAGCAATTCAATAAATCTATGTTCTATAGTAAAATGGATTTGAAAGAATCTTTATAGCCTATTAAGGACACTTGTATTTTCAATGATTAATGTAATTCCTGGAAAATTTGACATGATTTAGACACTATCATACCAACTTAGTCTAATTCTAAATTACTGGAACCACAGACCTTTTGACAGGAAATTATAATTGTGTATATGAAGCTCATATTTATTGCAAGATATTTAAACATACCTGAGATTTCAGTCTAGGGTCACTTTTGGTGATTTCTTTTAAGATTTTAACACTCATTCTAGCTAGCTGACCTGATGGCTGTGAGGTTGAGGGTAAGGATTCATCACCTCTATGTTCAGGACTAATACTGGACGGTTTAGGACCTGTTAAGTTACGTTTAGATGCTGATCCATTCCCAGACTTAGGACTGCCACCTTGACTGGAGGTATTACTAGTTGGACGGGAGTTAGATTTATGAGATTTTTGTACATATTCCTCCTCCTCACTGCTAGATTGACTATTGACAAAATCATCTTCCAATCTGGCTCCTCTAGCAGAATATATATCAGCATGAGATCTTAGTAAGGAACGACTACTCTTGGAAAAATGTTTCCGCATCTAAAATTAATTGGTAAGCACATTCAATTCAAATAGTTTATATTCTAGTGGAATCAAATTTATTTCTTCCTCAGTGAATGTATTAAGAAATCTGGATTCAATAGTTCATCTTCAAAATATAAAGTTATTACAAACTTTGTTATGCCAATGTTGAGCTTTTTCTAATTCTTCTATTAGTTGTCATTGATCATCCATGTAGGCCACACAACAAAACACAGAAAGTTTGATTGCAAACTCGCATTCATTAAAAAAAAAATACTAATACCTTCAACTATATTATCTCTATATGACTTGAAATTGTCTGACATAAATCAACAATCTGACACTTGATGAAAAGAGTGACTTAAAATATTTATGTATAACAATATGGTATATCTACTAACCTGTGGACTGTCTTGATTAGATTGGGTATTAGGTGACATATTGTTTCTTCTAGCAGCAGTGGGACGTGAAGCAAACATATGCAATCCATTTTTCTCTGAGCTTTCATCACTGGAAAAGAAAATTTTGTCATGTTAACCTTCTGAAAATAATGTCAGGACAAAACAAATAGTAAAGCATACATTTCCAGTAATGTGGTTTTCTAGTTAAAGAGACAGGCATAATACACCAAAACCCTTCGTTTGGAAATATTTTTCAAATCAATTAACTTGAAACTTAAACAGACCCCCACACCATTGACAAACAGTTGCATATGGTTCCAAAAATATAGCAATTGTAAGTTTCGACCATGAAACTAGGTTGTAAGATACATTCAGTACTTATGACCACTTTCAAGGCTTCATTTAGGTGGTACTGTACAGAAATAGTGAAAACTATTTGCCCTACCCTTCACTATCTTCATATTCTACTGCTGGTGATGAACTACACGTTGATGATGTTATATTATCATTATATTTTAATGCATTGATAACTTCGATTAATTCATCCTCTGATTCATAACCAACACCTAAAATATTAAAATCATTATCATTATCATTCATTAATTCATCTTTTGATTTATAAACAAAACTTAAAATATTAATATCATGATTATGATTATCCCTGATAACATCTATTAATCCATCACCTGATTGATAACCAACATCTAAAATATTAAAATCATTATCACTATCATTGATTATTTATATAAATTAGTGTCTTATTCATAACCAACATCTTTAATATTAAAATCATCATCATTATCAATGATTATTTCTATACATCAGTGTCTGATTCATTGATTATTTCTATACATCAGAGTCTGATTCATAACCAACATCTTAAATATTAAAATCATTAGCATTATCATTGATAACTTTAACAAGGCTTATAAATTCTCAAACACAATATTACAACAATTATCATTCACTCACCACTAGAATATTTGGAAGGGTCAAATGGTGGTTTGTCTGGTTTGGATTTAGTTGTTGACGTCTGTTTTACTCCTGATGACTGAATTACTTCTTCCCCATCACCATAACTTCTAAATACATTCTTTGAGTTTACAGTTGATGGTTGTGACTTTGTATTGACACTTTGTTTTGTTCCAGATGTTGTTTTGGAACCTGAATTAGGTCGAGACCCAGAATTTGGTCTAGAACCAGATCCAGATCTTGTACTGACAGCTGAGGATGGTTTTTTTCTCCTTCCATCTGAATCTGGTTTCTTGGGTATGGGTTTGGCAATTTGTTCTGTTTCTTCTTCTGAAATAAGTAGAAGGGTACAATCTCTTATTCACACATCAGCCATATTGAATTCAGACTGAGGCTAAAAACACAAACATCCCAAAAACAACCCCTGCCTTCTCCCTGTTGAGCAGGTGTTCAGTGAAGTCACATAGACTTTTTCTCATATCACAAAACCATCTTTTCAATATATGATATTTGCGTTATTTGTGTCACATTCGCTGTGTTCAAAATGAGGTATGTATGCAGTTAAAGTCTATCTGGTATATCAAATTATGCTTTTCATGAAAACTGTATAGAGAATAAAGAAAACATACCATGTAGTGAACCAGCACTAGATTGTCTATCTTTACTATTACCAGATAACGTTTTAACTCTAGGTCTTCTTCTTACCCGATCTTTAGATGGTTCTCTTGGTGGATGTGGTGTAACTAAATAGAAATAAGACATGTATCTTTAAATACTTGGATATGTATATGTACATAATTCACTATTGCTATACTTGAACATGTATATTGTAATAAATCTTAATAACAACCTTAAGTTGCTGATCATGTCTAGAAACAGGAACCTTATAGTACAGGTACAATGGGAGACTACATTTTAAAACCCTGTATATCTTTTATGTAATAAACAGAGAATGAGGTTATCAAAATGCTCACAAACTACAAATTTATTAGTTTATTTAAAAATAAATGTTGCCCTGTGTGAGTGAGTTTTTTTACATTTGACAAATTGTGATTGACAGTGCAAAAAAAAAAACTTAACTAAATTTTCATTCAAAATTGAAATTTGTACATGAGTCTGTGTTTTACCTTGAGTGTTATCAGTTTCATCTACTTCAATAGATCGATTGTTAAAGGAACTATTAAGATCAACTTTCTTTATTCTAGATGTACTACTGGAACTTAGAGATCCACTTATTGTAAATCCATCTAAAATATATATACAAACCATCATAATAATTGCAAACTCTATACATCAAAATAAAATTTCATTTTCCTCTTACAAGAGTTAATATATTTTTTTAAAAATCATCCATTATAAAAGGATGATAAATCGGTTATCAAACATCGAAACTTAATAATAAATAAGACTCTATAATAAAAATAAAAGTGTTACCTTTCTCTTGATGAATACTTCTATTCCCAGAAGAGTTCTGTAAAAATAACACTTCAACATTAATAAGCCATAAATAAAATACACTTTATAATTATAATTGATTATAATTGAATGTAAAATCACAATCCTGTTGTATTGACAATTAAAAACTTACCACTAAGTTAAATACAAAATATCAAAGGACTGACTTACTAATTTTCCGCTACTGGTTTTCTTTGATGTTTCTGGTATAGGGACACGAGCTCCAAATGCTATATGGAAATCACCATTCACACTTTTATTTCCACTGGCATTTAAATCTAAAATCATATACAGAGCCAAGATAATTTTATTTCAATAATGATACACCATAATGTAATACAAGATAGCTTGCCAGGCAAGGTAATATACGCCCACTGGCAGCATTTAATTCAAATAAAAACTTTTCAGTAAGGTTACAATAAGTCGAATGAAATATTCAACCTTCCAACCTATTTTTTTCTAGGGTCTCTAGTTTTATTAAAAACTGTCAAGAATTGTACCTAATAACAACTTTCAAAAACAAATTCAATAACTTGTACTAAATATTTTTCGATTTTCAATAGGGTTCATCCTTGGGAGACAACAAATACTCCAGCCAAGTTACATCAAAATCCATTAAAAATTGTTCTTTCTAGAGTGTTTATAAGCTAAAATCGAACGCGTTTTCAAGAACAAGGGCTATAACTGACAATAAATATATTTCGATTTATTTGATTTATAATAGGGTTCATCATTGGGTAATAACAAATACTCAAGCCAAGTTTAATCAAAATCCATTAAGAATTGTTCTTTCTAGAGTGTTTACAAGCTAAAATTGAACGCGTTTTCAAGAACAAGAGCAGTAACTCATACTGAAAAATTTTTCGATTTCGCTGATTTTCAATAGAGTACATCCCTGAGTTATAACACACTCTCACACCAAGTTTCATCGAAATCGGTCAAGAATTGTGCCATGTAGAGTGTTTACGAGACAAAAATCGAACGTGTTTAAAAGAACAAGGGCAATAATTCATATTAGATATATTTTTAATTTTCAATAGGGCTCATCCCTTGCGATATCAAACAATTTCAGTGAGTTTTGTCAACATTGGTCATGAATTGTACCTTCAAGAGTGTTTATTAGCCAAAAAGTTAAACCCGTTTTCAAACACAAGGGCAATAACTGACACTAAATATATTTCAATTTATTTGATTTTCAATAAGGTTCATCCTTGGGTAAAAACAAATACTCAAGCCAAGTTTTATCAAAATCCATTAAGAATTGTTCTTTCTAGAGTGCTTACAAGTTAAAATTGAACGCGTTTTCAAACACAAGGGCAATAACTGATACTAAATATTTTTGCGATTTTACTTAATTTCAATAGGGTTCATCCTTAGGTGATTACAAATACTCATGGCAAGTTATCTCAAATCGCTCAAGAATTTTATAGAACAAGGGCAATAATTCCTATTAAATATATTTCGATATGTGCTATTTTCGAAAGGGTTCATTCTTGGGTGATATTAAACAATTTCAGCAAGTTTCGTCAAAATCGGTCAATAACTGTTCTTTGTAGAGTGTTTACAAGCCAAAAATTGAACGCGTTTTCAAAAACAAGGGCAATAACTGATATTAATTTGTTTCGATTTGACTGGTTATTAATAGGCTTCATCCTTGGGTGATAACAAATACTCAGGCCAAGTTTCATTAAAATCCATTAAAAATTGTTCTCTCAAGAGTGTTTACAAGCTAAAATTGAAAGCGTTTTCAAGAACAAGGGCAATAACTCATACTAAATGTTTTTCGATTTCGCTGATTTTCGATAGGGTTTAACCTTGAGTTATAACATACTCTCACACCAAGTTTCATCAAAATCTGTCAAGAATTGCACGTTGTAGAGTGTTTACGAGCCATTCAAGAACAAGGGCACGAACTCATTTTTTCCGATTTCGCTGATTTTCAATAGGGTTCATCCTTGCGTGATCAAATACACTCATATTAAGTTTCATCTAAATCTGTCAAGAATTACACCGTGTAGAGTGTTTACGAGCAATTGTGGACGGACGGACGGACGGACGGATGTGGGTGACGCCAATATACGCCCCCCATTTCATGTGGGCGTATAAAAATCATTTCAAAGCAGAATAATTTCAACTTGTCAGATTAATATAATATAAAACATATACAGTATATCCTGCTCACACAACCACCTTTATTAAGAGCCCACTTTCAATAAACGACCACAATAAATATAAAAATAATACGTGTTTTCACTGAAATTATCAACTTATAAGCGACCACCTTCATTACGCGACCAGTGCCCATGTATTTACACTCCCAATTGATTAAAATAACTCAATTAAGCGACCATGACACTTCTGATTATCTCCCTTAACAAAGATCACGTTCACGCTGTGGTGAGAATCAATGAGATTATCTCTAATCGGTAATTAGATAATCTTCTACAAATTAATTTTATAGCTTGTTGCTGATTAATATTGAAAGATATCATCGTATTGACAATTATTATAAAGTACTGTAAAGGCTTCAAAGTTTCGTTTTTGGTAAAATTTAGACTACCGTAAATTTGATCAGAAAGCGAAAGTAGGGTATACCGGATGTTGTTATAAAAACATGGAATAATGCGTGTTACCGGGCAATTAAAATGCATGTAAAGAATGATATCTTATAGATTTACGGTAGAGAATTTTGATTAGAAAACAATAGTTACAGTGAAAACTTTGGTATCTAAAAGAAAATAAAATACGACAAAATAGGGTATCCCATCGGTAGATAGGAGACGCATGAAAAAGCGGTAGAAACTATAAATGTATGAGTAAAAGTTAGATCCTATGATTTCCAAAATGTCAAAACAAAATGGTCTTGCAGTTCCTCTCTTAAAAGGCCACCTTCACTCAGCGACCATTTTTGAATATTCCCTTAAGTGGTCTCTGAATGCAGGTTCTACTGTACATATATTTAAAGATTTATACCTATTGTTTCTGATATTGCACTCTGTTTACTAATATCACCATTAGTTGATTGTTGTCGAAGTCGTTCCACACATTTCACTTTATCATAATTTATCACCTACAATCACAGATAAAATGTCAAAAATTATTAGTTTTAGAAATATATATATATATATATACATATATAAGTAACTAAGGTTGTCATCAATTCTTGGTAAAATGAAACACTTTTAATCCATTTTCGAGAGAACAAGATATATATATGTATACATAATTACACATTCCAAACATTTAGTCTATGGAATAACTGGATATAACTAAATATTCTAAATATTTAGTCAATGGAATAACTGGATATAAGGAACTATTCTAAACATTAAGTCTATGGAATAATTGAATATAATGTCATGTTTGACAGGAAAGAGACTATTGGATCAATCTGACCATGTAAAGTTTAACCTACCTGTGTTAAGGATAATAAATCAGGTGCTAGAGAACATTGTTTTGGTATTGCTTCTAATATAACATCATTGTTAATATGACAACCATATATATCTGAAAAAAAAAAACAATTTCATATCAAATGGATACACAAGATTAAGATCATGCAATAGTTACAATTTTTACTCTGTAAGTTATAAAGGCTTTGTTCTCATTTCCAAGACTACAAAATGATGTGTATGTTTAATAAAACAATGTCAAAACCTGTATTTGAGATACAATACTTATAATTCAACGCCTAATATATTTTTTGATATTATCTTGATTGAAATAATAATGTACCCACCCTCATCATCTGTGGTGTCTGGCGGTTGAGATTTTAAGGTATAAATACGTCGTAAATGACAGTTAGCAGAGATACAAACATCTTCTATAGATCTGAAAGTCTGTCCTTTCCATACATCTCCTACCAGAGATATCATATCTAAACATAGGTTTAACCACTACAAAATACATTATACCAAATATACAGTTCTAATCTTGATCAATGTGTGAAAGTTGATGACCTTGAATAAGTCATCTTCACTAATAATTCCAGCCCACCCAGCTGTAAATGGGTACGGATAATCCAGGAAAGATCAATGCCAAGAGGTTTGGCCAAGGACCAGCTGGTAGAAAGGATCCCTGTCACAGCGTACTTGTTAACCTAAGTTGCTGTCCTTGTAAAATATAGTTGTTTCTCTAAATCAAATATAATACTTAAAACAACATTTCATATTTCTGTAGTAAAAACAAACTGCACAATAAATACTTATAAGAAAGGACTTCTGAACATATATGAACAAATTGTATTAGCAAATTTAATGAAAGATATTTGACTTACTACTGATCTTTTTAATACTGTTAAAGGTATTTTAGCATGTAGTGGAGTTACTTGTATTTCTTTCTGTGATGTAGATAGAAATAAACGTCTTTTATTATTACCAATGTCATTTAAACTACAAAATAGATATACACAATATAATAGTTTATATCTTGTATATACATGTATATATATATATATGCGAAGTCATGAAAATACAAAATGACATAATATGGTATGAAATCAAAGTCTTGCATGAAGGGAATTTCTAGAATTTATGCCTCTCGATTTCCAAGAAAAGATTATTTAAACTTTTAACAATTATGTAAGAAAATAACCATATTTGAAATACTCACCCAATCTGAATGGAAAAATCTTGGCCTTTATTAACATAAACTTGGAAAACTAAAAAATGTTGTACCAATGCCACTTAAAATAAAATATTTAATACTGGATTGATCAAGTGTAATGACCTCCAACATCTTTTTTACCAACTTAGCTGTTTTAACCAGATAAAATATATGGATACACATTTTGCGAAGTGAAAGACACGTTAAGCATTTCCATGATAATGCCAAATCTGTACATTGACCAATCACAGCAGAAAATCTTGCCAGAAACATAAAACCACACAGGAAACAATGTCTTTGTAGTCTGCAGAATAAGCATACTCTAATTTTGGAAGCATAAACAGAAAGAGCCATGAACAATCTCAAACATGAGAGTAATATGTACCATATTTTAGCTGGGAAACTTACATGATTGTTTGGAATCTTTAGGTGTAGATATTTTACAGGCAGCTGGTGTTCCTTCTAATATGAACACAAAACTTTTCACATCCTTGGCATAAATCTGAAAACACCAAAATTCAATTAGGCCTACAAAATGAAATTTCATTTCTGATTTAGAGCTAAAACAATAATTGTACATTTGCAATAATTTCGAGGTATAAAAGCACAATAACATAACTATAAATATTGTACAGCTGCTACACAACCTCTAAAACACAAATACTGTACAGCTACTTCATAACCATACAGTTGCTACAGTAATTGTGAGCTTCTAACAAAAAATAATTATTTAACTGCAATAATAATATGAGCATAGCAAGTCCAAAATATGAATAATGATTTCAATGCTGCACAAACAAAATCCTGAATCTGTAAGACATATAGACTGCAATAATGAAAAAATCTTAAGAAGTAACATAATAAGGATCAAGCTGATTAGTCTTTGAAAGCTAAAAGCTGGCACAAATTTTTTCTGCCATCTTAAAGATCATATATGGTTTCTAACTGGTATTATAAATGTTGTAGTATGGAAAAAAGTAAATCATCCTACCCTTTTAACTCCACCAGTTACTTTCCAATTACTTGTTGAATCTTTACCTTGGGCACTAAATATTTCAAAATATGGACCACCCTGTAAAATCATTGAATAAAGAATGTTTGTGATTGATTTTCTTTGAGCACATAAAGGAAAGTAGCTATTTAAGGGATAATAGGTCTTAGAATGAACATAAAATTTGAAAACTTTAAACTTGGCCAATAAAGCTCTATTCATCAGTAAATATACCAGCTGCCATAAATAACATAAACAATAAATAAATATCCCCAAAACTAATTAATTATCCAAAAACATGCATTTGATTATTGCTTTGTTTAGTGAGATTTCCAGATTTTAAGGGATCCTGTTACTTTATGACACCAGATATGTTCACTGATGAATATATATTGACCCTTCTTGAGATCAACTAAAATTTTATGTTCATGTTAAGATGCAGTATCCCTTTAATTCGACAATGATAAAAATTCAAGATGCAGCCATATTCACTCAGATTTATAAGCTAAGACTTTATAACAATGGCAGTCATAATCTAGCTCCACTATCATCCCTTTCACTTGAATCAATGCTATCAAACTGTATTAGCTTATTCCACATAAATATTCATATCTTTTTATATTGTAAAGTTTTGGTTCATGCACTTATTCACTTTGACACATAAAAAGTTATTTGATCAATCCTTCTCAGAACAGTTTTTGTCTAAACAACAGGAAATAATGTCATTTCAAAAAGTGAGCTTCTGGTAGCGTAACTCTACGAAATATACATTACCTGATAATCATTCTTAAACATCTTGAACTTCAAACATTTTTAACCCATACTACTGAAAGTGAAATACTAATATAATAAAATAATAGTTCAAGGGTAACCTTTTTAGTAAGTTTACACTTGTTACAGGCTGATTTTATTTTTATCTCATCTCTATCTTGTATCTTGTATGTGTTTGCAAAAGGACTCAAGCAAGAGACGAGAAAGAAAAAGGCAATTAGTACACTAAAAGTCCTAAAAATTGTACCCTCCAGCTGTCATTTTTATTGGTGTACTGTGGAAAGTTACCTTTCATTCTCCGTTCATAAATGCTTATAGTTTATTGTCTGACCATGGGACCAAAGAAATGTATGTAGGCCTACATAATTGCATATAATCTGTCATTCCTGAGTTCAATTTGGTCAGATGATAAGTCTAAGACCAAAAATACTATGCTTAAATAGACTAGATTATAGAGTAGACCTTTTTAGTCCAAAACCTGCTGACTATAGGCCTATTCCCAGCCTTGGATAGCTATCATATTCAGACAGATATGCCTGTAAGAGAGTCAGAAATTGAAATTCTTGAAAAAAAACTTTGCCACACCACAACCACAGGTGTGACATGAATAGTGTAGGGGGGGGGGGGGGTCTGACTCTTCCCAGCTCTATCTGTCCAAATAGCTTTCAGAGCCTGGGAATATAGTCAGCAAGATTCGATCTAATAGGCTACTAATACTAATACTAGATCTAATAGAGTATATTAAGAAAACGAAGCGACGGGTTATTTGAAAATCACTCCACACTGACGAAAGTCTGACAGATCAATGTGCCAACAAACTGTATTAGAACTATATATTTGCATCTACCCGTCTGTAAATTTAATGTAATAAGTATAAAATATTTGAAGGGAATTGTTCTATAATGTCACAAACCTAATTCTATACTTCTTGTTTTCAATATTTCCAAAGTCAGCCATTTTTTAGGTAAACAAATCGTCAGCCAATCAAATAAGCGAATGGAAAGACTCAAGCCAAGGGGTATTCGAATCAGTAGAAAATATTCGTAATCACTAATTATGAAGCGCATAATTTCTAAATATTAAAACACATCGTAAATTAAGCCTCAAAATATTTCTGAAATTTAGGCCTAGACTACATATTCATACACTTGAACTGAACTGATATTGTATTGAAATTGTTAATTAAAATTATTATATGTGTCAATATTAAATTATCAGGTCTATCCATAGAGTTATACGTGTCTTTAATATTTAAGAGGTCATTTTGGGAGAACGATCTCCAATCTAAAAAAAATTTCGAATTGTTGGCCAAATTAGTATTTATTCAATATTAATTCATTGGGCCTACCCTTACGTATTATATACGTTTTAATTCAAGGGGGGGAATTTTTTACAATTTGATTTAACCACTCAAGGATGTTTATTAAAATGATTTAAACACGATTTCTGTCTCGGGTTAAAAATTGGAAGTTGGACGGAATCAAAAATTTTCAAGTCTTTGAAATATTATTACTCGAAGCATTGCACACAGGTGGAATGAGTATTTTTGAAAATAACACCCTTAGATATGAGTGTTCTTTCCAAATTAAATGGGGAAAATCCTTGATAAAACCTTTATCATCTACCGCATTATGTTTGTCTCGTCTTTTTGACTTTGTGCTTCTTCTCTCATTATCTGTCGTGGTTGATTCTCAGACTCCTTTCCCTTTCATCTGTATGTACATCTCTTCACTTTACCACGTTGCCATCCTCTTTAATTACTTACATTTTAATTTCCCCTTTTCTGAATATTATTCTTTTACGTTTTTTTTTTAATTTTTTGGGTTTTTTTTTAGGTTTCGGGGAAGGGAGGGATTGATTCTCCAGATGTACAGGCCTAGGGCGGAACAAATATATTATTGAGAAATGGGGATAAAGGGTCTGGATCTGTTGGATGATTTTTCTTCTGTTCATCACAGTTTGCTAGTCAAAATTTAGTGATTTGTATCATCATATAGTACAAGATGTCATTGGTGAGATCGATATGGAACGAGACATTTTAAATTAGATACGGTACCGAATTTTTATGATATGATCATAGAATTACAGAACACGCACCTCTGGGAAGGAATAGGCAATGGCTCAACAGACAATTGCTTGACTCAGATATAATTAAGAGGACATTTATTATTCACCAATATATAATTTAATATTAAATACATATAAAATGTTAAGAAAATAACTCTTTACAATCTCCCTGAAGCAATACTATAGGTTCAATAAATTGAATGGAACTATTAATTCAACTCTTCAAAATGGATGATCAATTACCCCCTAGAGTGGACCAACTTCCTCGTTGATGGGATAATTGTTGATCCACATGGAATACTATGCTCGGACCATTTACCGCTATTGCCTATCTGAAGAATTTTTTGTTTGAAAACACCGCCTTTAGTAGAAAAAGGGCACTTCTATTACTTGGCCGTTTGTCCCCAATTTACCCTACCAATACTGAACATAAAAATTACATGACAATCTAAAATTACTTTTCAAGTTGGAAAAATAGTAATTATAAGCAAAAGTCTGAAATTAATGAAACTGAAAGACGTGAGTAAAATTGCGTGCAAATCAGTGGCATATTATACACGAAATGACCTTTTCGCGATTTAAAAGTCACCCGGTATTTACTCGTAGTCATTGACAACAAAATGGCTGCTCTGTCAAGTTATTGTTGATTTGCGGTCAATATCAGACAATGTTTCTGATCATTAAAATTCGTGAAAAAGTGAGTTGAAATATTATTTTACAGACTTTTTAAGTTATTGATTTGTAATTTTCT
The DNA here is from genome assembly GCA_030562195.1 of Nipponacmea schrenckii. NCBI lineage: Eukaryota > Metazoa > Mollusca > Gastropoda > Lottiidae > Nipponacmea > Nipponacmea schrenckii. Next base: position 21,621,417 of record JAUJPP010000005.1, read on the forward strand.
GTTAATTTTGAGATATTTAAGTAGATAGCCTTCAAAATATATTATAATTTGATTTGTTGTTATCGTTGCTAAACCCATTCAGTGACAGTTTACATTAGGGGAAAGGCGGTACATTTTGTAACAGCAGGTGCTTGTTTTATATTCGAAAAATTGTTGATCTGCCATTATATGATACTCACTTTGAGGATTATTTTTTATCTCTCACCAAGAAAATTGAACGAAAAGTTTTCTAATTTCAATCGAGGTATAGTAATGGATTTTTTTCTATATTTTTAAAAAGATTTGGAATATGGCCTTTATAGAATAGGCTTAGCATTGTTAGTTTTAAAATGTGAAATATGCCTTTTAATTTGTTAAATTTCTCTCATAGACCTTTTACTCAAAATTTGTCTTGAATTATAAAAACAAATTTCTAAGACATAAAATCTGCCGATGTTTACTTTTTTTATGAACCCAAATACATTATAAGCCTAACTGTACTATTTTTAGGCAGGTATTCTCTTAAATACAATGGAAAATATTCAAAAATCTTTTAATTTGCTTAGATCACTGTAAGGACATTGAACAATGTTGTTGCCATATGTAGGCATGTTCTCAGCACACCTGATATCACAATTTAAATGAGATGGTTAAATAGGCAATCCTTTTAGGGAGTGTCAATATAGCTAATAAATACGAATTCTGTATATTTGAATAGATAAGGCAATTTTTATACTTGTCTAATACTTCTGAAGACTATATTCTCATTGTGACAGATTTGCCATTTTCTGGGGTTGATTCTAGTCCTGTAAAATGTGTTTATAGCTGCTTAAGCCTCAAAACCTATAATGGTTGAAACAAAATGATTAAAAATCAAGAATAGATGGAAAGTTTAACTTAAGACTTGAACAACATTTAACCTGAGAGGTACAAATTACAAACACATGACGATATTATGAAATAGCACATAAGCTAACAGGAGAAAGTAATTTTTAACATTCAGAAAATCTGAGTAAAGTAAATAGTGCACTTCATTATTTCACAATAAATTTCCAGCTTTATGTTGACTGTCAAATGTATAAGATTAATATTTGATCAATACAGTGACGTCTATTGAAGTCTATTTCAGATTTCCAGACTTACTTTAATATCAAATTACCTTTTAATTAATAAATTGATATATAATCAGATTAATTCAAAGTTATTTCAGGCTGTTTGATTTGATAACACGAAATAAAACAATTCTTACTTTGATCAATGAATATTGTTTCAATAGATTGAATATTATCTTCAAAGCAATATTTATGATTATATAAACAATTTTCCTTTTAAAAAGCATTTGAAAACAAAATTAAAAATAATAATTTATCTGTGTAGCTATCATAATGTGCTGATAGGGATGTATAGGTAGGTTTTATCAAGGATTTTCCCCAGTTTATTTTGGGTAGTGGGGGATTGAAAATCACAGAGAAAATGCATATATAGGGTATTTTATTGAGATATATACTCATTCTACCTCCATTTTGTTTGGATATTTCTATATTGCTCTACAATTAATAATAATATCTTGGTATAATATATAATGCTCTCTTAAAATACCGTTAGCATGTTTCAGGCAAATCAAAATAAAATGATTTTCATCACCAATTGATGTATTGAGAACTATTTTGACAAATATTTTGTAAATGTTACTGTGATATTACAATTATGAAAATTCTAATTTTGAAAGTGTTAAATACATGAATTGTACAGTAATATTAAAACAGAATCTGAAACATGTTGTTACTTAGAGTTTCACACTATGTGATCTTCAGATAACTGACCTATTTCAGCCAGTGTCCCACTGTGATATATAATATTTTTGTTGTAGATTTGTGAATAATGGGAAATGGAGCCTCAGCAGAGACTGGAAATATAATTGTAGAAAATACCCCAAGCCCTGGTTCACAACAATTACGCAGCAGAAACACAACACCTTCCAATATGCCGTCTAAAGCTATGAAAGCGCCAACTCCACAAAAGTCAAGAGATTCTTCATTTGAAGAAAGGAGAATGAATTCAAGAGATTTAGGTGAGTTTGTTGGTTTAAACAATATTAATTTTTCATCATATTTACAAAATAGAGATTTACAAAGGGACAGTATGGTTTCAGAAACAAACCGTAGTTTATTTAAATCTTTTACCTCTGAAAATTAACTTAATACATCTTTTTAGTATATATTATACTTGTACCTGCAGTGAGAAGTATTAAATATCTCTGACAATAACCTTAGAGGATAAAATATTTACATTTACAATAGAGAGAGGAAGGATAAGTAAGTCTAAGAGGAAGAAGGGTCTGATAATGTTAAGAATTGCTAGCAAATTTTGTATTATATGCCAATAAATCTTACCAATATTTTGGTTACTATACTAGTAAATATCTATGATTCTACAGTATAATATCCATAAGTTGCCATAGGATTTTCTTTACAATGGACACTATGTATTACTAGTGTATTGGTATTTCATATAAAGCTTATTACATTGGTAAGTTTATACATAATAACTAAGAATATGCACATAGTCAATAATAAACAAGACTCATTAATGATATATTTAATTTTGGTAGAAAAGGTTTGATAATGTTCCTTTAAACATGTGTTCCTTTATTTTTTATTTATTCAAGCTTTTATACACCCACACAGGATTTGAATAGTGGAATATTCATTAGAAACACTTAATTAATCAATTAGTAAGCTTGATTTAACAATAAACAATGCCAGAATGCATCTTTAATATTCTAGCATATTTTTCTATTTATTTATTTAATTAGACCTATATCAAAAACTTGTTGTTTATCATCTCTCGGTGTAAATAAACAGTGATGATGTGTTATTTTCAACTGGGTTGATGATTTCATTTCTCAGGGTAAAAAATCAATGAAATGAGAGATTAGTAATGCAATATTAATGAATGATGTGTGATAAGTATAATTAACTTCATCCTGAATATCGAGGTTAGTCTGTTGTTGATCTGAAACATACTGACTCTATCAAGTGTTGTATTTCTGACAAATGTCATCCAGCATTAATTAGTAACAAAAGATTTTGAATCGAAAGATCTAATTTTCATGATTAATTTTATGTATTTTTATTTTGTCTCTCTACCTATATAAAAATAGAAAAATCAAAAAAAATCATGGCTTTTAAATTTTAATGTTAAAACCTATTTAAAACTTAAACATACATATTTAAAGTGCATTATGTTTTTTGGGAAAAATTATTGTGCGAAACTGAACTGTCCTTAATTTTGTCAAATGTCTCACACAATTTATATAAAGGGTTCAACGAAAAATATTGAGTCTTTATGAGACCAAACACCAAAACTTGATTAAAAATTAGTGCACTCAGTTTTTAATTGAGCCTTTCAACACTAATTAAATTTGATTAATTAAATACATAGATATAAATAACATATTTTCAGGTATAATTTACAATGTGTTTGATAATGAAAATTGGGCATTTAATGCCCCTTAAAATAAAATTATTTAAAAAATAAGTGATAATGTGTCAACATATGCCAGAAACATGTACTCCAGTCCTAGCATTAGGTTGATTGTAATTACTTTATCTTATATTAATTATTTAATTAGATTATCCCTGGATGTTATATTTCAATTCCACACATCTGTCCGTATATATTACTTAATATACCTTATATAGATCAGGTCATTTAATGCACCTTATTATAGGATAAGGGTGGATTAGAGTCTGGTTATAACATACTGTATATCATTCTTTAATTTGGTAGGGATTAAGATAATCTGTTCATATAAAATGAAAGGTAAGGTTAAGAATACAGCTAACTAGCAGTTATTGAACTCTTTCAATGGGTCAATTAGACATTGATTTTAGCGTTAGGTTTCATAAGTCACCGTTAATTGCTAAATGAGAAACCACTAGAAAAAGGGTAAAAATATAGATCCTTGCTTTAAGGTTGTATTATTCCCACACGCTAAAGTAAATATATTCATTTTTCAGTTACAGAAGTACTTTTCAAATGGAAATTCCATTTTTGAGATTGTCTACAATTAAGTGTAAAAAGATAACTAGATCCCCTAGCTTTGCGAGGTTCTGACGCAGTGCATTTACATTTTGATTTACATTTTTATACTGTCCTACAAAGTATAAGTAGCACAATAGCGATATTTTAGTTTAAAGTATAAGTCATTTAAACTCAAAGTATAATCGGTTCACTGAAATCCATGTAGCCATGTAGCTTTTCCAAACGCAATTTCAACAACCAGCTTTTAACGATGAAATAAAAGAAAATCAAAATCAAAATTCTCAAATATGATTGCTTTATCAAGTGTAGTCATTACATTCGCAAAATAGTGAAAAGCAGTTTATCCCCTGAGGCTTCAATTTGAAATTTACAAAAGTTTGACGTTTCAATATGGCAACTTATCTATTGTTTCTGGTTCAGATATTATCATCTTTGTTTTTTTGTATGACTATTTCTAACATATTGCAAAAAGAATTTTTGAAATATCTTCACAATTCCGGAAGTTGATTTTGAAATTTACAAGCTAATAACTTTGAAACTGGAAGTGACGTTGATAAGTTAAAAAAAAATGTTTGATTGTATTAAAATGTCTATCTACCTGTAAGGTACATTCCTGACAACCTCCCAGACTCTTGGGTGAAATTTCAGAAATCGTTTTGCAGTCCACAAAATACACAATTTACACATATGTAGCTTGTTATTTAAAGAATGTGTTTTACAGCATTTAACAATGAGCTTGGTTGTTTGCTTTATTTATTCATATTTGAATGGAACTAAATGCCTGGTTGTATTCTTTGAGAATTGGCGTTATTGTTCGTATTTTAAGAAAAACAACTTATAATATCATCTATTACAGGAGGAAGTTTTGATGGTATAGTCATACATGTAGCTCAATCTGGATTCTCAGAAAATCAAATAGAGGTCGGAGAAGGTCAAGTAAGTAGCTATATAATATCAACATTTATCACTATATCAAATTATTTACTTGGCCTTAACTTTGATAGCTCAATCATTATTAGCTGTCTTGTTTACTTTTGATAGGTATATAAATCTATTATTATATAGAATAGTGTGTTTACTTATATAGTTTTAGTACATATAACTAACTGTTAGTTATACTATTCAAACAAATCATATCGTATAAGTATTTCAATCTAATGAAATTATATGACAAAAAAAGTTACTTCAGAGAAAATAAGCTTGCTCGCTAACCTGAAGGTCCAGGGTTCAATCCCGGCAAAGGTCGAGATGAACTTTCGGATTTTTCAGCCCGGTTTCCCCTTGTCAGTGATGCAGGTCGGAGGGACTGACATGGAAAAAGCGTCTAGTCGTTCGGATGGGACAATAAACCGAGGCCGTGTGCTACAGGCTGTGCAGTTAAAGATCCCTTGACAGTTGGAAATCGCAAAAAGAGTAGGCTAATGCCGCTGTCCTGGCAAAATTTCCCTCATTGCACACTGCATGGCGTTGCCCGTCTTCATTAGCCCATAAGGTGCAGAAGAGTAGGACGTAAAACTCCATTCATTTCATTTCATTTCATTTCAGAGAAAATAAAATATTGTATAGGCTAATATGATAATATTGATTTATTTTCTAACCATACTTTTTATTTGTTCACAATGGCTTATAAATTTAACTTCAATTTCTACAATTTAAATATTGATGAGATCATTGATAGGTTTGGCTGTTCTGATCTATGAATGAACAGTTGAGGAGTTATTGCCCTTGATTTGATAGCTTATATTGCAAAAAATCAGAAATTGATTGAGGACTAATGATTTTAACATGGTCTATTTTACAGAGTATACAATTTCTATGGGAAGATAAATCTTCTAAATTAAGTTTATTACAAGTTGTACATGATGGTGAGAAATTACGGCCTGTTATAGGTGGATACCAGTCTAATCCTGAAGACTGTGATGGTCTGTTTAGACAACAGTTTAACCTGGAGGGAGAATATAAATTTGCTTTGTAAGTTATTTTCACATCTGTCAATTATGATTTACTATGAATTGAAATATCCCTTGTTATATGATAGAGTTAGTCTGAAATGGCCTACAATTAAAGGAATATTGTCCTTGAAATTTGGCAGAGAGCATTGAAGACAAACATAGAACAGTAGTCCAAAATTATCAAAAACCTTTCTAAGAGGTTGACTGAAGCCCAACTAGTTTCTGGTGAAGCCCCACAATTGATTATTTAATCAATGAAGGAGCTACCCAAAGACCATACTTATTTTGCATAGTAGGTACATGTAAGTGCCAGTAAGTTACTGTAAAAAAGAAAGTTTTTTTAATGTAGATCTGGAATGAGATGCACTCCACTCAATGTAATTGTCAAGAAAAGATTAGACTACGATGCAAGAGTGACAGATAATGGATTCCAACCAGAGATTATAAATATTGATGTTGGACATTCAGTAAAATGGTGGTGGAAGAACTGTTCTGTACCACATACCATACAAGAGATTACTTACATCATGGATAGAGGATGTTTCCAGAAACAATCTGTTACTCCAAGGTAAGTGATCATACAATATATTTTACATTGGTAGCCCTTAGTGTGTTAAAACTAGAATTTTAACTATGCATGTTCCTCTAGAGTAGGAGTGTGATGCATCACCCATTTAAGCCTTGTGTAGGGTTCGAAATAAGAGGTGCAAAATAATAATGGCAACTGTATGTTTGTCAAATGGTTACACCAAAGCCAAAGGAAATTATATTTTGCCACATAAGCCAAGGATGGCATAGGTGACAGCCTTGGGTGTGTGAAATTGAGAAAAGATTGTGCAGAAAAGTGAAATGGCTATAAGTTTGTGCTTCTCATGCAATATAGCTGAAATCAGCCAATCCAAGATGGCCAGTTTCATAAAGTAGTGAATTTTAATGTGTCATTTTTTTTATATTATAGTATGGTTGCCACAGTAAATGGTGCTTACAAACACACATTTCAGTAAGTTTTTGAGTTTTATTTCATTGGTTCATGTTTCACTTACCCGACATCTAGACATGGATATATATTGTTTCTTTTGAATCATATTTATCTTTTATATTTCTCCTTGCAGACGACCTGGTATTTATTATTTTCTATCTGAAAGTGGACAGGAAGTAGGAAAAACACACCTTTGTATTGTACAAGTACATGATACATGCAGGTAATTATATTGTTACTGTGTTTTCCAATTTGTAGCATACATTTTCATCTTTATATTTAGGAAATATACGTTGATTTTATTGGTGTGTAAATGCAGTTGATCACATGATGAAGTCATTTATGTATGTTTGATGCACAATCTTTTGCGTTTAACAATAAATGCTAATAAGACCGATGTTTAATTCTTATATTTATAATTTTGCTACTTATACAGAATCATAGTTTTATATGAAATCAACACAAATCTTAGATTGTTGTGTCTTGACTATGTCCTAGAGTCACAAGACAAACTTCAGCTTATTGAAAAATAAACGCCAGTTAGCGTGAAGACAGTGATAGATATTTCATAGTAACAAATATCAAGTCACAAATATAATTCAACTACAACTTAAAGTTTTAAACTAATTAGATCCACAAAACTATATTCATCCTACAATGGTTTGCCATGCCCCTGACACCCTAGTCCAATCCCGCCAGGGGGTGAAATCACCCAAGGTAGGAAACCAGGGTCTTAACTAATTGTTGCACAAGGATTAACTTGTAAATGTATTTCTAAAAGTGATATGTTTGGTGTTTTATTATAGAGAATACAAGCTAGAAGTATTGGACAGTTCATTTCAACCGATGATATTATTAATAGAAGAAGGAGATAGAGTCTGGTTTCACTGGGATAAAAATAAGGTTATTTTTTTTTTATTTTGACATGAACTGATTTTAAATTAGGAGAAATTATCTAACTGTACATATTGTTTATTAGATGTTTATTTGCCTACATGATTTATATTTGCCTACATGATTTATATTTGCCTACATGATTTATATTTGCCTACATGATTTATATTTGTCTACATACTTGTATTTGCCTACATGATTTATATTTGTCTACACAATTTGTATTTGCTGACATGATTCCTATTTCACTAATTGATTTTTGTATTTGCTGACATGATTACATTGGCCTATTTGATTTGTAATTGCCAAATTGATTTGTATATGTCTTTTTGATTTGAACATTCTTGCTTGATTTCTATTTTCATACTGAAAACTGAAAGGATTGTATAATTTGATATATTGTAGTGTAAGAAGTCCCATAGTGTATATGAAATTGAAGCCCCACCACTGGGATATAGTGATGATGAACCTTATATTGTAAGAGTTTTATTTGAATAAAATTTATTAGTAGTTTACAAAATCACACAAGCTTATGAAAAGTCAACATGTTTGAAGAAAATAAATACAGCTGATGTTTAGGTGATAGGCATTGAAAAGCGACATCAGGACAACTGGCTTTGGCAGAAGGGTTTTTTCCTACCTCAAGGAGAATTCAAATCCATGTCACCTTATCTCCTGGCAGACGACAATCTAACATTTAATAAGTTTACCTCTAAAACATATAAGTTGTTTTGGGAGGGGAGGATATTTAACAGAAGTTTTCTGAAATGAAATAAATTTTCTGAAATGAAATAAACTTTTGAATTGAAATGAATTTTTATTTCAGCCTACTAAAGATGGTTTCAGATGGTCAGCTCCAAGGTATAATGTTTATTTTTATTTTTAATTATTTGACTGATTGTGTTGATTTGTGGACCCATGTTTTAGTTGAGATACTTTCTAAAAGATAGGAAGAATTATACATGATTTTTATTCAGGGAGATTCTCTTGGTCCATGACTTAAGTGTAGAATCAGATGCATAGGCTAACTAACTTTAGACACATCATGATCTACGGAATTGGCTCGTATGTTTTTCAGTTCCTAGATATGTTGATGGTGTTGTTAACCTCTTCATTCCTGATGGTTTATTCTTCTGATGTTATATTTTTTAGTAAACAAGGTTTATTGTCTCATCAGTTCCATAAAACTGGAGTATTTTATTTCTCGGATCAGAATTTTGATGAAGCAGCCGAATATATTGGATCTATCATTGTTAAACCTAAACAAAAAGAACATGTTATTCCATTAACAAGGGACGGTTTTAGTGCTGGTAAGTACAATATATTCTTTCTTCAAGTCTTTTCAGATGTAACATTTAGTTATTTTAGATGAGGGCTTAGATAACTAAAATCATCTTAAGTTAAGTTTTTGAGAATAAGGACCCAGATGACTGCAAGAAGCGTCAGGGCTTTGACTAATAACATCATCATGAATATAGTGTACACTTTGAGAATATAACAGTTGTACCACTGTCAACTATGACTAACAAACTTGTGTAACCTACACTTGTCAGTGATGCAGGTCAGAGGCCCGTGTGCTACAGGCTGTGCACATTAAAGATCCCTCGACAGTTGGAAATCAGGAAAGAGTAGGCTTTACCATCTTCATAAGCATATACAGTAGAACCTGCATTCAGAGACCACTCAAGGGAATATTCAAAAACGGTCGCTGAGTGAAGGTGGCCTCTTAAGAGAGGAACTGCAAAACCATTTCGTTTTGACGTTTTGGAAATCATAGGATCTTACTTTTACTCATATATGTATAGTTTCTACTGCTTTTGCATGCTATCTCCTATCTACCCACGGGATACTCTATTTTGTCGTATTTTCTTTTCTTTTAGATACCAAAGTTCTCACAGTTATTATCGTTTTCAAAGTCAAAATTCTCTTGCTTAAATAAATAAGATATCCTTCTTTACTTGCATTTTAATTGCCCGGTAACACGCTTTATTCCATTTTCACCTGATTAATATGTTTTTATAACAACATCCGGTATACCCTACTTTCGCTTTCTGATCAAATTTACGGTAGTCTAAATTTTACCAAAAACGAAATATTGAAGCCTTTACAGTACTTTATAATAATTGTCAATACGATGAAATCTCTATTCCCCCATAAAATTTAAACAAAAAAGGCAACAAGGTATAAAATTAAAGTGCTGGTAAGTACATAAGATATATTCTAATTACCGATTTGCGATAATCTCATTGAATATTACCGACGCGTGAACGTGATTTTTGTTACGGGAGATAATCAAAAGTGTCATGGTCGCTTAATTTAGTTATTTTAATGAATTGGGAGTATAAATACATGGCCGCTGGTTGCGTAATGAAGGTGGCCGCTTATTAGTCGATAATTACATTGAAAACTCGTAGGGGGGAATTTATTGTGGTCGTTTATTGAAGGTGGGCTCTTAATAAAGGTGGTCGTATGAGCAGGATATACTGTATAAGGTGCAGAAGAGTAGGATCTAAATTGTAATAATTATTTCATTCCTTATTCATCACTATCTGTGTGTATTTTTAGTATTTCAGATGAATTGTATATTGAGATATTATGTATTTTCTCCTTTTTTCTTTTTTTCTTCTTTTTTTTTTTTTTTTTTTTTCCCAATGTATTGCCCCATGGGCTGAATGTGAGACAGGACCATGTCCTTGTGTATTGGGCCTAATTCTGACCCATGTAAAATAAAGAGTTTATTATTTTATTATTATTATTATTATTATTATCTGTGTCTTAATTTTCAAAACAGCACAGTACGTCTCTTCAGTAATTCACTAATTACCACAATGACAGAGTTGTTCTTGTTCTTCAGAATTAAGCTATATAAGTACAGGAGATAGAATATGGTGGAAGTGGGATGGTGAAACAGTTACTAATTTTATTGATAATTTACTGATAATAGAAGATGATAAATGTTTAAATCCAGCCACTAATAATAAAACTAGTGAACCAATATCAGAAGGTAGGTTAATCTTCTTAATTATGGTGATAATAATGTAGTTGCTATTGGGTAGTAGGTGATATAGATTCAAAGCCAATACCAGGTGGACTTCTGGAAAAGCTTTTGCTTGTTTGTCTATTATAGATTTATTATGATGTTTATGTGTGTCTATTGTAGATTTATTATGATATAGCTGTTAGTCTATTGTAGATATGTCTGTTAGTCTATTGTAGATATATCTGTTTGTCTATTGTAGATTTATTATGATATATCTGTTTGTCTATTGTAGATATGTCTGTTAGTCTGTTGTAGATATATCTGTTTGTCTATTGTAGATTTATTATGATATATCTGTTTGTCTATTGTAGATATGTCTGTTAGTCTATTGTAGATATATCTGTTTGTCTATTGTAGATTTATTATGATATATCTGTTTGTCTATTGTAGATATGTCTGTTAGTCTATTGTAGATATATCTGTTTGTCTATTGTAGATTTATTATGATATATCTGTTTGTCTATTGTAGATTTATTATGATATATCTGTTTGTCTATTGTAGATCTATTGTGATATATCTGATTGTCTATTGTAGATTTATCTGTTTGGCTATTCTAGATTTATTATGATATATATCTGTTTGTCTATTGTAGATATATCTGTTTGTCTATTGTAGATTTATTATGATATATGTTTGTCTACTGTAGATCTATTGTGATATATCTGATTGTCTATTGTAGATCTATTGTGATATATCTGATTGTCTATTGATGATTTATTTTGATATATCTATCTGTCTATTGTAGATTGATTGTGATATATCTGATTGTCTATTCTAGATTTATTATGATATATGTTTGTCTATTGTAGATCTATTGGGATATATCTGATTGTCTATTGTAGATTTATCTGTTTGGCTATTGTAGATTTATTGTGACATATATCTGTTTGTCTATTTTAGATTTATTGTGATATATCTGATTGTCTATTGTAGATTTATTATGATATATGTCTGTCTATTGTAGATCTATTGTAGATATATCTGATTGTCTATTCTAGATTTATTATGATATATGTCTGTCTATTGTAGATCTATTGTAGATATATCTGTTTGTCTATTGTAGATATATCTGTTTGTTTATTGTAGATTTACAATAATATTTCTGTATGCCCATATCAGATTTGTAATGATACTTATTTTTATCTATTGTAGATTTATATCATATGTTAGATGAAGAATCAGCAAGTTTAATAACCAAATCTGGTTTAGCTACGTGTCAGTTTACAACTATAGGGGTTTATCATTATAGAATAGCAGAAACAGATGAAAATATTAATACTTGTTCTATCATTGTTAATCCTGGATCAAAGGTTTGTATTTTAAAATAGATAAATATGATTCATTCAAATGTAGTCCTCCATAAGACATTTGCTTTTATGTAATTTTATTGTGTTGGGCTCACAAAAAAAATAAACATCTGAAATACAATATAATTATTTATTATTTTTCAGAATAACACTATTCATTTAACAGATGATGGTTTTGAACCTAAAGTTGTAACAATAAGACCTAATGATAGAGTCTGGTGGGTGTGGCAAGGTTGTAAAAAACAGCATAATATTATACAGGTAATACAAAGCAGTTTTTCTACATATTTATTTGTTTTGTTGATGTAGTAAAGACAATTTTTGCATTGAAAAATATGCCATATACTAGTAAATGTTATGAATGACAATTTGCCTTGGGATATATTTTTAGGAGTCTGGATCAATAAAAGTGATTCTAGGATATTCCAAGGATAATAATATGGTAGTTTTAATAAACCTGTTGTTTTACAATCTGTTGTTTTAGGTGACCCATCAAGGGAGTTATGTTGAAAAAGGATTTTCAAGTGGACTTACCAGAGATGCACCATCAGCTTATGTTCATCAGTTTACTATGCCTGGTGTATATTATTTTATTAGGTTAGTATATCAAATCATGGCTCCATATTTCCTTATGTTATCTGCACCCGCATGTCCATTTATCTCATGTTTCATATCAGATAATACTTTATTATTGTTTAAAAATGATGTGCTTTATGATATAATCTTGGTACCATTGACATAAGATAGTCTTCACAATGTTACCATTTAATGTTATTCTCCCTTCCAGTGCTAATTTACCCAAATTGTTTGGAGCAGTTGTAGTTTCTTCACAACCACAAGTAAGTACCTGACCTTAAGTTTTTATGCTTTAATAAGAGCTTATGCTTAAGTACAAACTCATCTTTATAATGATTTCCTTCATTATACCTTGACTTTAATGACCCAGTTTTTATTTTACTAAAATGAAAATATGTTGGTACAAAATATAGTAATTGGATAGGATTGTACAATATTAAATACTGCCAATCTAAGCCCGCGATAGAAAGACAGGACAAACAATAACTCATGACATGGAGGGTCCTGACTGGCTGTATTTGCTGGCATACAATCGAAGTAATTCACTGACCATGAAACAAGAAAGTGGTCAGTTGCAGTCAAGGTATGAGATGAAGATGAAATACGTACCATTCTGAAGATACTGGTAACTATGCCCAACTAGTTTATTTCATCCAAAGATTTAATTGTTTTTCCAGGTCCATGAAGTTAAAGTGAATGTAAAAGAAATAACCCCAGACCCTATTACTATACAACTAAATGATATAGTAGCTTGGGTTTTTAGACAGCCTCAAAAACATGCTGTAATTGATGTCAAGTCTAATGAATCTCTTCATGGCTCCTTGTTTTCTCCAAGGTAACATTTTACTTGATATAATAAATCTAAAACCTAGATTATGTCCGAGGGCTGATCAGCCTTGAACAGGTGGCAAAGTAAGGAAAGAAAATGTAATTATTATACAAAAAAACATTCCGATATTGTATCTTGATGATGTATTTGAGCTGCTGAATTGTTTTATCTTGTAGACGGTGTCATGGTTTAGCTGTTACAACTTGTGGTGTTAATCATTATAATAGTTTATCATTTCATAACGGTAAATTAGGAGTAAGTATTGTTTGTATTTCTCTCTGAGTTCTTTAATTTTCTTTTTCAGCTCAGGTGAATCATACTATATATAATGTAATGATAGAAATGATAATCCTATATATCAAAATATAATGAATGAAGTGATGATGATATATATGTCATATGATGAAAGAAAAAAATAATGCTATATATCTAATGATGAATGAATAAATAATGCTATCTATCATGTTATGTTTACAAGTAAACAAATGTCTGGCAGTGTTATTGGTGATGAAAGAAATGATAATGCTATATATCATGTTATATTCTAGAGTAAAGAAGAGAAGCTGTTTAGTAGTGTTATTTGTGATGAAAGAAATGATAATGCTGTTGTTAGAGTAGATAAGCATGGTTTCCATCCTACAAAACTCTATCTTAGCAAGGTAAAGATACTTTTACCCATAATTCAGGTTGCATTTTATCCTTCTTTGGTAACATTATGGTCAACTACTGTATAGATATTGACCAAAGGGAAAGTGTTATGTGATGCCAATAGTAACGGGCTAGATATCATATGTCACATTTAATTCTGGAAACATTGATTGATATATATATATATGTGTGTGCAATGCATCTACTTTCATTGTATCAGCCATATTGAATTCAGAATGAAACTCATAAATCAAACATAAAAAGTTAACACGTCACTGCATAAAATAAATCGCAGGAATGATGTCTATATGGCATATTTCTGTATATTTTGTGTATTTAATTTTCACCAGTTTTATGATTAACTTTCTAGGGTCATTCTGTATTATGGAATTGGAAAGGAACAAATGAAGAACATAACATAATACATGTTAATTCACCGAATTCAGATGTAAGTGTTTCTTGGATGTTTGATGCACCAAATATTTTCATGTGGATTTATATTGATGATTCTAATGTTGGTCTATTGACTTAAAGGAATACTACCTTTAAGAAGGGACAAGGGACATTGAATTTAAAGTCTTAAACTTAGTCGATAAGAGAATATGTTCATCAGTGTGACTAACATGGTTCCATGACTAAAGAATAGAACCTGTATATGTAAAATGATATATAATCTATAATCTATTATCCTTTATACTTTTGTAAAACACTTCTAAGTGATAAAGATTATAGAGGGATTTTGATGTTTCCTTTTGGATGAACAACTCAATTTTTACCATGTTTAAATTTCAAAAATTCTCATCCTGAAGGAAAAAAATAACTATTGATTTATTCAAACCATTAAAAATGAAACAACATTTTAGAAAAAACCGTTGTCAATTTCAGCAACCATTAAATGTAATTGAAGGAGTAAAATCATTCAACAGTGGTAAATTATTACGTAATAATAGTTTTCTCTATACATTTGATGATGAAGGTGTTTATACTGTAGCTTCACAAGGAGCTCCTGGTTATTCTTGTAATATATATATCAAAAATCATGGTAAGTACCAACATTTCAAATTATTCTGTTACATGCTGGAGATGTACGTAAGTTGATGATATGAATACCATCAGGCTTTCTTTTGAGATTTGATCATACCATTTTCTTATATATGAGATAACTTAAAGTGCTGTCGAATATCGGAATTCTTTGTCAGAGATAGAAACTTTTAGGGGTAAACTTCAAAAATTGAGATCATGTCTATGTGTAGATATTCAAAAACTAGAGAATTTGGCACAGTTGTACTGTTTACAACATTGCAAACTAAGAAAAACATTATATATTATTATAGACAATATTCACAACTCGCTTTTGAGACACTGAAATCATCTACTGAAAGATGACAATATCATATGAATGAATAGCTTCATTAAACACTTGCTCAACAGTGAGAAAATTAAAAAAAACTGCCCTTTCTCAGAAATGTGTGAACGTAAACTTAAACTAATAGTGTGAAAATAAGGTTTGATACTAGGTTTAGTGGGTTTGGTGAAGGAGGCTTTAAAAACTTCAAAGTGGCGATTTCATGCAGTGAAACAACGTAATCTCTCGTTCTGTATTCAATATGGCTGACCAGTAAATAAGGTCTATATAAACTGCACACAATTTGTTTCTGCTGCTCTGTACAGAATATACTTTTATGATATGACGTTAAATTGTGTTTAGCAAAAAGATCAAGTCAACCAATGATAGTGGAGGGAAATGGTGGAATAGTTGATAAGAATCACTGTGTAGAGCTGTACTGTGATACCCCAGAATCAGATATATATTATACAACTGATAGTTCACCACCCAGTCTAGCATCATCTAAAACTAAGGTTAGTTTACCTGAGGTTACTGTCCTTGATATCAGCTATTTAATATATATCACAATGGCGCCTAATTGTATATCAGATGACAAGCCATCTCTCTAGGAATGATGATATTTGTAATAAATTACTGATTAGACATCTTGAAATTTTATTTAAGCCTTGCAACTTGACCAGCCACATAATTATGCAATACACACCATACTGGCATATAACATGAGTCATATTACTTGGTGTTGAGGCTCGGTCCCTGTTAAAAAGTGATCTTATATTCTAGAAATATGACAAGAATAAAGGTGTTATATTAAGTCGTAAAGGATATTGTTTTATCAGAGCTATATCTGTTGCTGAAAGTTATATGGTTAGTCATACCTTTACATCAAAGTAAGTGTTTTTTAAAATTTTACTTAATAATGATGAAAGATAATATCAAATACACTTAACTTCACTGGTTATTAAATGCACTAGGGTATATATAAAAAGTATGAGAGTGTATTTTCAAAATCAAAATGGAAAACTGTCAGCAGTAAGTTTAATGCTTCATTAAATCCAAGCTTGAATTACAGCATAGGTAAAGAATGTGGCAGACAAGAAAAAATTTCACACTGTTTTGTTATTGGCTTAATCAGCAGTATAAAAGATTTATATAGCATAGCGGTATAACCCAAATTCCATTTCGTTTTCAGTCGTTTTGCAGTTCAATCTAATAATACTAATGATGATGATGATGATGATAATGAATCAGATGTAGAGGTGGAAGTTGTCAATGAAAATATGCAGAACTCTTCTAAAGTATTTTATCTCTTTAGTACTTCATTCTTGCGGGCATATCTAGAAAATGCCTTAGGCGTTTCTTGAAGTTAGAGAGTCTGGGGGATTGAATTGGGCACATAGAGGTCAACAGATTTCAGATGGCTTGAGAATTTTGAGCATATTTAGAGCTTAACTTTCACCCTCACAGGACCAATGATCCACACCTAAATACATCACTGATAATGTTCCTTATTGTTTCACCCAGCAAATTTGTTAAATTGGAAGTAGTAATCTATTTGACAAACAAATTTCGATTATTTCTTAATACTTTTGAAATTCCTTTCAGTCAAACAGCAGTGACTGGGATTGGTTGAACTGTGCCCCTCAAATAAAAGGATGTTTTACTGGACCTGGAGAAATGGAGTTATTTTGGGAACAAGCAGCAGAAGCCAATAGACATTTGATTAAAGGATACAGTGTAAGTTATTTTAATGACAGTCTTAGGAGTGCAACAGATCGATAATGGTGCTCTGTCGAAATACTGCTGATTTTGTAGGGCTTTTAGAATGGTCCTAAATATGAACTAAATTTTTTTCAATGAGTAACACCTTTTCAGTGTAAACAATAGAAAATTGAATTAAGTTTAGATGGGTTATAGTGTCATCATTTAGTTTTGCTGTGTTAATATTTCAGGTGTTGCTAAATGGTGTGAGTTATTGCCCCTTGTTTCCTGCCCACAATAATAGTCTGAACATAACTGGTCTAGCAGGAAATAGATTTTACCAGATATTTGTAGAGGTGTATTCTAAAACCAATAATAGATCACTTAAATCAAATGTATTGGTAAGTTGTTTGTTTCTGTTAGCAGGGTTGTTGATTCATGTAAATTTGCCAGGTGTGTCTATACTTCGGGAGTTGCGGTGGCTCAGTGAGTTAGATGCTTGTTTGCTAACCTGAAGGTCCAAGGATTGATCTTGGCGAAGCTCGAGATGAACTTTCTGACTTTTTAACCCGGTTTCCCCTTGTCAGTGATGCAGGCGGACGGGTAGATGTGGAGAAAGCATTTAAGTTTCCCTGACAGTTTGTAAATTGCAAAAAATGTATGCTAATGCTGCTGTCTGGGCAAAATTTTCTTCTTTGCACCTTGAGCGTTGCTCGTCTTTATTAGCCCAATAGGTGCAGAAGAGTAGGATGTAAAACTTTATTCACTTAATTTCATTTTGTGTTTTTTACTGTTTAAAACCTAAAGTGTAATTTTGACATCGTTATCGTTAAAAACTGTTGGACGTAATCTTGCACTCTTGGTTTTCTAAGAACATCTTTTCTTCTAATTGAATTGGATCAATAATCGAAATGAGCTGCCTAAAATGAGCTCAAGAACTATTTGGTAGAAAGGTGACCCCTTTGGTATATATCATTTTGTTTTTCTCACTTAAACAGAATTTACGATGTCCGATTAAAACGAATGAAGGTGGACCAGTTATATCATTAGAAATACCTGATAAAAAAGACTCCATATCTATTGTATGGATGGCTATAGATAGTCCAGATTGTCAAATAGAAGGCTATAGTGTATACATAAATGATCAACAATGTGGGCCTAAGGTAAAATAGTATAAATTAATAAATTTACTTACATGTGATCCCATACTTTCTTGTAGCGTTACTGGTTGGTTCCTCTCAAACATAATTATACAAAATTTTACCTCATTGTACACTGTAGAAGATAAATATTGGGTATTATTAAACAGGAATAAAATTTCCCAGTATGTTATCTACATGTATTTATGATATTTGGATCACAGTCAACCTTTTGGAAACTGTCATGGCTGCAAATTGCAGAAGTGATTCTAAGTAACTAAAGAGTTTATGTTTTGTAGTTGGTACCAGATCCTAACAGTAATAGATGTAAAGTTATAATTGGTAGTTGTTCCTATGATATACCATATAAAATATTTGTTGATGCTATTGTATCAGGTATGCTAAAGAATATCTTTATTATGATTTTTGATATTTAATCATTGTAAGCATATATTAGTATTTAAAGGCATAGATAAATGCCATACCAGCCTCTTTTATTTTAATGTATTGATGGAAACAAAATGAGATCACACAAGAGCTAATAGAATGAAATAGCTGTTAATCAGTCTCACTGTATCTTATACTAGGCATTTCCACAAAATGCGCCACAGTTGACAATTATTTGTACATAGTGGATCACCCTCCTGTCTGGATGCTGTCTTACTGAAAGTGTAAGCACATCCTTATCTGTAATCTTTATCTGGATCTTTATATGTTTAATTGTAGGTACTGGTGAGACCAAGGTATCTAATGTTATTGAAATGCAGCTACCTCTAGATACCAGTAGCATTACCTTACCACCACAGAATGAGAGAGATAATGATGAAGAGATATATTGTGAATATGTTGAAATACATGAAGGTTCTGGATATTTACCACAAATGGATGGTAAGTTTGGGTTCTATTCAGAGTTCTCCATTATACCAAAAGTATAATCAAAGACAAAGTTTTTCACTGAGATTTGTAACGTTGGCTTGCAGTGCATGTTGAGTGAAGGATATAATAATAAGAATTTTATAGATTGTTTTAGGTTTCACATTGCTCCTGCAGTTTTGAATTTCTTAGTAAAGGGAAAGGTTTTGCCATTTGTTTGACCACTCATTCCTCAAACTCAGTAATGGCTAAGCTCAGTAATAGTGTGCATATCACAAAGTTGAAATTTGAGCTTCTAAATTCAAGAGTGTCAAAATTATCAATGTTTGAAAGTTGAAATAAGACTATTTACATATATTTACAAGACACAAATCAACCCATCAAATTGGTGAAAAATGGCCTTTGCTTTTTAGTCTGAAATTCTGCACACATTACTCAAATTATTTTTAGATGAGAAGAACAGAAAAGAAGAAGTTATAGATATGAATTACTCAAAAGGTAAGAATTATGAACTTCTACATATCCATTCTTTGGTTGAATATTTGGAAGAATATGGAATTTCTGCATAGAGTTTCAGTTAAAGCAGTTCTACAGTTTATCAGATTTTTTTAAAAATAGTAATAAGCATTATATGAATTGTTATGGATGGTTGACATTGAAACAGTTGATTTTTTGTGATGAAATAAAACTTGGCTGGAATTAGTTTTTTCAACTTATTTCAAATGATTCCTGAGTTAATGTGATTTTCTACTTTTTACTGCATGTTAAATGTTGTGGTGGCATGTGTTTGTGTAATGTTTAGGTATTTGGGTTTTGTGTTTGAAGGTTGTCATTTAGGTCACGTACCTCACATACACACAGGTATGATTAGTTTTAATTGTTCAAGTTTTTGTCATTTGCCAAAAATGTGGGAACTAGCATGAGCATGGAAACAGTATATGTTGTTTAGTTGGATTCACTTATGGCTTGGATATAATCCACTGTTACATTAATAATAAACTGTACAGTTATTTAATTATAATACAATGGTAATTCAATTTTCATCTGATATACACATTTTCTAAAAGTCTCATGTAGAAGACAGTTTCCATAGAATGACTGCATCTAAACTATTAAAACATAAACACAGAAATATGATTTGGCTTATAACAATCTAAATCAGATGATCTGAATCTGCATGAAAATATTGCTGATCTGAATCTAATGACCTCATTGAAGAGCTGAATCTAATGACCACATTGAAGAACTGAATCTAATGACCACATTGAAGAGCTGAATCTAATGACCTCATTGAAGATCTGAATCTAATGACCACATTGAAGAACTGAATCTAATAACCACATTGAAGATCTGAATCTAATGACCACATTGAATATCTGAATCTAATAACCACATTGAAGATCTGAATCTAATAACCACATTGAATATCTGAATCTAATGACCACATTGAATATCTGAATCTAATAACCACATTGAAGATCTGAATCTAATGACCACATTGAATATCTGAATCTAATAACCACATTGAAGATCTGAATCTAATGACCACATTGAATATCTGAATCTAATGACCACATTGAATATCTGAATCTAATGACCACATTGAATATCTGAATCTAATGACCACATTGAATATCTGAATCTAATGACCACATTGAATATCTGAATCTAATGACCACATTGAATATCTGAATCAGATGAACAGATTAAAGAATAAGCCATGGACACCTTGATCAATATGAACATATGAAAGATTTCAATAAGCCTGCATACTGTAAGGCTACAAATTATTGCGAGATAGAAATTAATGCGTTAAATGCGACCTATCCGCGATCGCATTAATTTGTATCCGCATTTTTAAATATATATTTCCAAGTGAGTTTTTTCCCAGGCGGGATTAAGAAATTAGGTAATTATCTCTAAATTTGAAGCTGATTAGTAATCAATGACGTTAAAAAAAACAAAAGATTTTCGTTAATTGATAAGATTAGAGGTAAATACAGCACCAACTGCCATACTTCCGGGAAGCCATTTTCTTTTTTATGATATTAAAAAGTGCGACACCTTGCAGATCGCATTAATTTGTACTCGCATTTTAGTCTCTATACCCCATGTCGCATTAATTTGTTGATGCATTAATTTCTAGCCTTACAGTATATGGATCACATCAAAGATCTGAATGAGCATAAACTCTTCAAAGATCTAACTCAGCCTGACACATCCCAAAGATCTGCATCACCCCAAGACACTCTACAGATTTGCATCAGCATGAACACCTCAGAGATCTAAATGTCATGAAAACCTCAAAGATTTAAATCAACATGAACACTTCAAAAAATCCTGGATAAAAAAGCCAATTTGAACACACCTCAAAGATCTAGATCAGCATGAACACCTCAAAGATTTAAATCAACATGAACACTTCAAACATCTGGATCAGCATAAACACTTAAAGATTTAAATTGCTATGAACATCCCAAAGATTCAAATCATTATGAACACATTGTAATGGAAAATGTTTGTACATGTACAAACTGAATGCTATACTCATCTCAAGGATGCAGACACATTTAAATTATTGAACATGAATACACTGAACATCTATGTAAGCATGTACACATTGCATGATGTTATTAACAGAGAATGAGCATGAACATATGGATACGCAGTTTAATGTATGGTTGCAGTTTTGAAGAAAATGTTTTGCTTCTAGGTATTGCTCCATTATCAGAGAAAAAAAGATCTATGAAGACATATGCTTCTATGGATACATACTCAAAAGCATCTCTGGAGAATAAATCAACTAATATTGATCAAAGTCGACAAGAATTCTTCATAGAAGATGACTTAAAAAGAAATTTCACTGCTCCTCAACAATCACATAAGTCGTTTTATGCTGTAGCCAAATTTATGGCTAACTTTATTAGAGCTCAAAAACGTTTGCATGTGTTCAAGAAGGGACCCAATAAGTTGCCACTCAATTGGGGAGTGCTAAAGAATGTTTTTCACAAAACTGCTCAACTACATAGTCACGTTGGAGATGGAAAAAAAAATCCTGAATTTGATACTGAACCTGAAGAAGAAGTCAAAGTAAAGACATCAAAAAGATTGCCCCTGAATAAACTGAAAAGATTTGTGAATGTAAAGCAACAGTTATCTCGAACTGTAATACCACCTGAACCACGACCTGCCCCAGAGATTCACAAGAACCCTTCTTACACAGAAACGAAATTTGAATTACCAAAACAAAATTCTGTCAGTCGATCAGAAACTGACACAAGGCACCTGATGCCCAGACAAAATTCTCAATCGAGATCTGATCAATCTGAATTAAGATTACAGTTACCACGACAACACTCTTTAGGCTATGCCGATCAATCAGACAGAAGACTTCAGTTACCACGTCAAAGTTCACAAGGTTATTCAGAAAGTTCAGATCGTATGTTGAACATGCCACGACAGATGTCTCTTTCCCATTCTGATTACTCTGAAACCAGATTTGAGTTACCAAGACAACATTCTCATCATCCTTCAGAATATGCCCGAAGATCAAGAGAAGGGTTTGCCAAAATGAGAAATGTTCGATCAGAGGATGAAAGACGATATCATCCACATGATCCACGAAAACATGCTTCTCCTGTCCGAACATCATTTGATTATTATCAAGATGATATTGAAGAAGTCTCCTTTGATTCAGATTTTGATGATTCCACAAATAGATCCTATAGAGTAGCAGAACGTGCTGGAGACTCTGGCCAACTGGGCGATCAAGGTAGAGGACCTGGAGGTCATGGTAAATCAGGCAACTATTTCCATGATTTGTATGAAAGACAATTAGAAGTGAACTATGACACACCAAGAAGAAGAATGCATCAGAATTTGGACCAAACGGACTCAGAAATATGTCATTATGATTCTTTGTATGGCAGAAAACCAGAGCATACTCAAAAAATTATTAAGGATAATTTTCCTTATAAGGATGAAATTGGTAGTTATCCTCCGCAGTTAGATTACTATGATAAGAAAGTTTTGCCTCCTAAGGAATTTGGTGGTATGCTCGACCGCTATTTGGAATGCTATCAGCAAATGCCACCTGAAGGTATGTTGTGAACGTGTCTTTATTAGAACCATTGTTTTAGTCTGAAATCAATTCTGTTAATGAACGGAAAGTGTTATGATGAAAGTTGCATATCTTAATGACTAAAAAAACATCAAACCATATTTGTGACCAAATACAGTTTTAGGTTTTTCTGACAAATAAACAGATCATTTAATAATGTAGTTTATGTTTTTAATTTGTCGTCTATTTTAGTTCAGTTTTATCAATGGAAATGTATATTTTGATCAAAACAAAAGAATCTGATAGAATATGTTTAAGTATTTTCTATTTTAATAGAGTGTATTGTTCAGTTATGGTTGTGTCTCTTCTATAGTCAGAGATTGATTATTTGTAAAGTTGTATTCTTATAATTGATTTTGTAAATTGAAAGTTGTATTAGTTATTGTGTTAGAGATATGAATCATCCTTAATCAAAGAAAGTGTATTCATCGTAGTCTATTAATGATTTCAGATCAAAGTACATTCACAGAAGATCAATATTTACAAGGAAAGAGTGATGAAAAAGGAGGTAAAAAACGTCCAGGAAATACCTTCCATATTGATTCTACGGAAAGTGACTCTGAAACTGAGACTGAAGATTCAGATGTAGCAGATGATGATAACAATGTTGAACAGAATGTTGTAATCCTTGATGCTGCTAGCAACAGAGCACATGATTCTGTTCATACTAAATCAAAAAAGAAACAAAAGAGACGAAAAGACAAACCTAAACGTAAAAGGAAACATTTCTCACCACGTAAAGCAAGTTATGTAGATGTTGATGATGATGATGATGATGATGATGAAGAATATGCTGATGCAAGAAGACAGGGTAATGAACATCAGAGACAACATGGGAAGAGAAAGTCTGGAAGAACTACAGCTATTGTAGAAGTACAACAAACAGTAGAATTAGATGTACAAGATACACATTTTGATGATAATAATCAAGAAATTAAAGAACAGAAAAGATTAGCGGTACCAGTCTCTTCTGGTGCTAATAATATGTTACCAGTTGGTGAAGGCGAGGTAAATTTTTTACTTTCTGTAGCTATTTAACCAGTTTGGGTTGGTTTTTAAAGAATTTTTAAGTCCATTTTTGAACTTTTGCTCAACAGAATTACAATGAGAGGTGTTTCCTCAGAATTAGAGTTCTGATATTTTTTGCAAGATCTTTATCATTAAAATTATATTGTATTTTCCAGTTTATATTAGGAGATGGAGATGGTATTTTACCAGCACCATCTATAATGGTAGAGTCTCGTGGTAAAAGAGGTGTTCGAGTTGTTTGGGAACTACCAGAAAGTCCAGATCCTAATTATAAATTGATATTATATTGTGTTAATGTTGTTGGTTATAAATTCTCTAAAGACATCAATAGTGATATCAGGTAAGTAACTATTAAGTATACATTTTATCCTTTTAATCTAATATGGTGCTATGTAATTGGAAAAGAGTCTTAAATTGGGAAGCATGTGTGTTATATTGAAGAATACTGTTAGTGGTTTTCTGGATATTGATTTACTGATATATGAGATTCTGTATGTTGAATTCTATATGTTGATTTCCTAATATCTGAGATTCTGGATATCGATTAACTGATATATAAATTCTGTATGTTGAATTTCTGATATCTGAGATTCTGTAAGCTGATTTACTGATATCTGAGATGCTGTTTGTTGATTTACTTATATCTGAGATTCTTTATGTTGTTTTACTGATATCTGAGATGCTGTTTGTTGATTTACTTATATCTGAGATTCTTTATGTTGTTTTACTGATATCTGAGATTCTGTATGTTGATTTACTAATATTGGAGATTCTGTATGTTGATTTACTTATATCTGAGATTCTGTATGTTGATTAACTTATATGAGATTCTGTATGTTGATTTATTTATAATAAAAGCTTTTGATCTTTATTTCAGTTTTGAGTGTAATCTAGTAGAAAAAGGACAACAGGTCAGAGGTGTCCAGCATTGTTGGAATGTACAAGGGGAAGAGAAATGTAATATTAAAGGATTATTACCAAGTCTAACTTACAGGTACTGTTTGTTGTATATATTAACATATTTACACTAAGCTAGGTCATGGGTAAAAAATGGGAGCCGCTGTGGTTCATTTAGTTCAATGCTTACCTGAAGTTTCAGGTTTCAATCCTGATATAGGTCATGATTTTTATTCAGATTTTTTAACCCAGTTTTCCCTTCATTGATGTAGGTCGGAGGAACTGACATACAAAAGTCTGGTTGTTCAGATGGGACAATAAACAGAGTCCCAGTTTGCTATAGTTTGCTTTGGTTCACCAAAGATTAAAGAAGTATCATTTTCTTCTCCAACCATAATTGATAATTTCTGTTTCTGATATTTATTTGTAGGATTTATGTTATTGCCAACTATACACATCTACATGGTGATGAAGCTTGTGAAATCCAAACAACATCATCTGTATTGTATTATACTACAATGGGACCACCTAAACCTCCCACCACTCTTGTGAAAAGTGTAGATTTCTATCAGGTAAGAGCACATCTAGAACATGATTAGACATTGATTATTTTAGGTAGTAGAGGCGTGAAAGGTGGTACCTGGCTTACTACTGGAAGCACTCCATCTCACTATCAGGTGGCATTTTATGTGTATTAAGGACAATGAAAGAATCAATTTGCACCATTTAAATTTTCTGTTAAATGTCACTGGTTCTTGCAATTCCCTAACTGTTTTAGGATGTCACAACAGCCAAGTCAACTAATGGTATATAAAAACCATTTGGATAATGATCAGAAATGCTTAATGCACACTACATTATTTGACTTGTATTAGCACAGTAAATGGTAAGACAGTAAGTTGCATGAGTTGATTTCAAGCTCTGTATGAATATAATACATTTTATTTTGATGATATTATTTAGGCCACTATGGAATGGGATCCACCAAGTATAGTACACCCAGGTGTGAAAATAAAAGGTTATCAGCTATATGTTGATAATAAACCATTAGGTGATGTAAGAAATAGTGATGTTAGACAAATGGTGATTAACAATATGATACCAGGTAAAGGCATTTATAGATAATTTAACCTCTGCCAGCAATTGTTGAGTTCTTAAGGCAAGGACAGGACAGCACTCTATAAATTTAAGATATACAATTAAATGAATTACAGATTCATGTGACAAACATGTATATAATCGACAATATATATGAAACCTGAATCAGCTTGACTAACATGGCGGCCCCTCTCTCTCTATTCCATGTTACATCATCAGATAGGAATAAACAAGACTAACTAACACATGATTGGAAATATTGATCCCATAGCTAGAGCTTGATATTCTGTTTTAATATATCTGTTGAAGATAAGATACATCTGTCTCTGGATCTCTGTCATGAATAAGTCATATTTCCTTTTAAATTCAGTTGACCCAGCAATAAATAGGAACAATGCCATTAGATCAAAGTAGCTTGAGTTGTCCTTGTAAACTATTCTATATTTTTTAATACAGTATGGTGTGAAAGTAACAATGATTTGTGCCCATTGAAAATATATTACTAATTTGAATTACCAATGAATTTGGTATTGAAAACAGAAACACCATGTTCAAACACTCCAATTATCTTCAATATAAAAAATTTTGATGTTAGCTATTTTTTTGTCCTTTGTAATGATAGTTCGATTTTTGGTGTATGTAGGTAAAACTATATCAGTCCATGTGATAGCTGTAACATCTAGAGCTAGTCAAGAGAGTGATCCTTCTAAAACTATTTACCTGTCTTGTCCCAGACGTCCTCCATCACCAACAATCACACAACAACCTTCATTTAAACAAGGCTGTGTACTTATAGCCTGGGATAAACCTAAAGAATCTCCTTCTTCTAATATAGAACAGATTTCAGCTTACTGGTAAGTACATGTTACAGGTATACTACCTTTGAAGAAGACCAACAAAATTGAAATGTTTAAACTTGGTCAAAGTGAATATTTATCAGGGGACTTACCTCGTGACAAAACTATACTGTAACAACTTAATCTATAGAGGGTGATGCCAGATAAACAAGGTTCATATGTAATTTACTGGTTGCTGATATAGAGCAGCAAGGAGAATTCAAATGTCAAAAATTCTGTCATGACTTTGATATTGAAGGTTTCTTATCAATAAGATAATTGTTATTTGCAGTGTGTATATAGATGGTATATGGCATGGTGAAGTAAAAGCGAATAAAATCAGTGATAAACAGGGTTATCAATTCTTTCTAACTGATTTATCTCCAGAACAGTGTTATGATGTCTCAGTCAAGGTAAATTTTTTTAACAACACCTCAAAGAGCAACAGATAAATATTTTGTACTTTAAGTCAAATATGAATTTCTGAAAATCTTTATGATTGCTCAATGCAATACAAACAGCTCAGAATCATCCAACTGAACTAAACAACTACTTAGTTTGTGATATCAGCATCCGCTGGAAGCAATCTTTAAATTGTCATCTACCAACCATGGCAATACGAAAGGAGACAAACATAGTCCTTGGCTAAATTTCTTATTCACACGTTGGTCATGTTGAATGAAGAATACAGCTCATAGGTCATTCAGTGTCTAAAAAGCCAGACGTAAATAAGTTCTATTGATATAAATTTGTATTATGTTTGACTCATTATTCTTTCAGTCTGTTTGTGGTCAAAGAGATATTGATAAAGAAATACAACATGTATATTGTTTAAGTGATAGTCCAATGTCTAATATTGTGACTGTACGAGCGCCAGCAGCACCTAAATCTCCTACACTCAGACTAGAAGGTTTACATCCTGATGGTATTGATGTTACTTGGCAAGTTCCTCAACAGTTTGGTGATGCTTCAATATCAGTAGGTTTTATACATCTTTTTCTCTCAATAAACATACATGTAGTTTTAAAGGATGAATTACAGCTGGTTTTGGACCATATCTCTTGGCATTGATCTTTCCAACAATATCTGCATTAATTTACCAATTCATCTATCGGAATAGAGAATGAACGGTGAATTTAAGATCACCAGACTATCTAAGAACAACATAGATCTGAGCGCACATACTAATCTCATTTTCAAATATCATTGTGGGATTTCTCTTATCCTAAAGAACTCTATATCTATTTTGAAAACAAATATCAAGACTTGTGACTTTTTTAATTTTAGGGTTATCAAATGTTGAAAGACAATAAATTATATGGTTCAGTTATCCCCCCTGATGTAAACAGTTTAAAGATAAAAGATATGACACTAGGAGAGAAGTTTAATCTACAGCTGATAGCTCTAACAGAACATCCTGTTGGTAAAACTGATGGTAGTCTAGCTGGTGATAAAGATTCTGGATTAGGTGGTTCTACTATACCTGATGATAAACGAGGTAGATTCTTCTAAATTATTACCAAAATAAATTATTAAGTCCTATATTTAAAAAGCATTCCTGAAGATTGGCCCTTTCTTCAGAGCCCAGATATCATTGGCAGCCATAATTATCTGCCTGCTACTGTACCATGTTTCTGTACAACTGTAATTGCCAGTGAATCAGTTTGTTTCTCTTAGAGTACTATGAATTTCTGTACTATTGTAGATATGTTCATTGGTGAGAGATATTCAGGATGTAAACCTGGTCCCAAACTATCTATTCATTATACTGGCTTAGTACAAGCTCCAATTGATGTGCGGTGTGAAAAGGTCACAGGTCATTCAGCTTTGATTGTGTGGAATAAAGGTAATTTGATTTTGTATCCAAAAAGGAAAAGAAATGATAAAGAAATGAAAATATTTTACAACAACAGAAGTCTTGGCAGATTACAGGAAAACTGTACTTTTTTTGTTGGGGAAAAAAATATGGATAGACTTCAGTTTAGTTTTATCAGCAGGTAGAGTCTAAGCCAAATATTATCAACCTCTTTTAGTAAAGATCATTATTGGTATTGTTAATTTCTACAAGATTTAATTCATGTTGTTTGTTTAATCTTACATTTATCACTATAGAGCATGGGAGTAAACCTCATTTTGTGGGAGCTGAGAATTATCAAGTAACATGGTGGCCTGGTAGTAAACCACAAGATGATATAAATAGTGACAGTACTACTGGTATAGTAACTTTAACACTGACTTAATGAAGCTGAAGGTCTGATGATTTACTACAGGAAGTAGAGACACTGAGAAAGAGCATACAAATGATTTCCTTACAGTGGAAATGCTTAAAAGAATTGTAAAGGGGTGTATCAGTGAGACTCAAAGCATCAATTTGCATCATCTCAATTTTAAATACAACGTCTGCAGCTCTTGCTCTATGATTCTATTGTTTTATTTCAGATGATCATCTAATAATAACTAATTTAAAACCCAGTACATGTTATACAGTAGTTGTAGAAGCTAGAAAGATGGAGAAATATACTGATATTGATGAAGCTTTGTGTAAGCAACATTTTCTTTATACAAATTGAGATAAGCCTAAATAAGCCTAAGATAACCCTGAAATGTACAATGTACCTTACAGATCAACATATTGTGCAATTTTTCAAAGAAATTTTGCCAATATCCATTTCATTTTACTTATAAAATTCTTTACCACATGTGTTTAATTCTATTAGAAGAAACCACGAAAGGAATCCAATTCTCTAATGTTTGACTTTGATATTTCAGATAATAGAGAAACACCAGACGGACTCAATTCATTTATATTAACAGCCAAATCTAAACATATCTCCTTGACAACAGCCAGTCCCCCTAACCCACCTCGTAACCTAGGTGTTAAAGCTACAACTTGTAATAGTCTGCAAGTTATCTGGGATCCACCCGAGGAACATGGTGCTGAAGTTATAGGTAAGTATTTTTATCAATTGCCCATTTTAAGACATGGCGACTGTTTCCCTAATCATTTTTTTCATTCATTCAAAAAATCCCTACTTAGGACAAATCAAAGGATATTCAGAAACAAGGACGGTTAATTTCATAATGAACTACTGACAACTCATCAAGCAGGGATTCTGTTCCAGGAATAGACATTATTTATGAAAGGATGATATAAGAAAACCTTTTCTGGCAATCTAAATGTCGAGTGAACCAAAGTCAGATTTCTGATCAGAATAGAAGAAAATACCCATCAGTTCCAAATCTTTTATTACATCTTTGTTTCATTATTAGCCTATACATTTAGGAGTATTCCTTCTTTCCCTGAAATGTATCTTGTTTGGATAGAAGATGGTCACATTTAACTGACACCCTTTCAGTTGTTAATTGACAAGATATACTTTTCCATTTTGTAGGATCCATTTTCATTAGCTCATTAGAAGTCGAAGAGTAGAATGTAAAACTTCATTTCATTTCCATTTTGTAGGAATTCGTATTGAGTGTGTTGCTGCAGATGAGCAAGATCAACACTTTGTCACAGTGGACCTGATGCCAGATACAAGATGTACAGACATCAATAATCTTCATGAAAAGAAAGACTATAATGTACGTGTTATTGCTGTAACTGATGAATACTTTGACAGACTTCCTGATAAACATCCATTAAAGAAATCCAGAACACTACCTCGAGATGTCCTGGTGTCTACTGAAGACTCAGTCTGGTTACCTAGTTCTAGTATCTTGGCTAAAACAGCAGGTACTGAGGCTCCAGCTAATTTGAAGATCACCGAATCATCCAGGACCTCATTGACCTTGACATGGACTCCACCCATTATATACGGCTCCAACAAACTATTAGGACAGATTATTCGCTGGTCCGATGTCAAGAGAAACAAAGGCGATCATGACATGATCATAGCCAATCATGTGAGTGTCCTGCCCACAGAAGATAGGATTAGACTTGATGATCTGTGTCCAGGAGCTCAGTACAAGTTAGTTGTAGAAGCTGTTGTTAGTATAAAAACTTCATTAGAAAGAGAGAAAAGTGGATCTGGTATTGAACAGTATAGAAGAACTGCTCATGTCATGTCTAAACCACTTCTAGCTAGAACTCGAGCTCCAATAGAACCTCCTCGACTACTCTTGACCTCCTTTGATAAAAATCAAGGTTACCTCTACTGGGAGAAACCTCCATTGTTATCTGTTATTGGTAAAGATGATGAAGGCAAACCAAAATACCTTCGACGTTATTTAGAAGGTTATAAATTAGAGATTAATGGTAAATTACAATGCTACCTGGGACCATCAGCCCAAACCTGTACCCTGACTAAATGTAAACCTGGTAAGGCTTACAATGTGGTGTTGGTAGCTGTCACATGTACAGAAGAATCCAAGAAAACTAGAAAACAGAAGGTAATCAATTGATTCTTATTTGGACTATATAATACTGAGGTTTATTAATGCTTATGAAATTGGCTTCAGATTTTGGAATGATTATTTTCATTGAAAATTCTTGATCTTCTTATTGTAGATTATCTTATGTATGTAAATTGTTTCAGAATATTAATTGTCATCTTGACATCTCTTCATAGTTTTTCATCTTGAGCTTTTTGTGAGTACTTTGATTAACTGCCAAAATGTAGCCTTACTGATAGCTGAATCCAACCTGATTTTCATTACAGTTAAAAGGATTCTTTAAGAATGTTGATCCACAAGACATTGACTATGCTGCAATATTAAATGATGATGAAAATTTAGATGAATCACCATCAGATCCTTTAGAAATCTGTTTACCACGAGATCAAGAAGGTAAGCAATTGCTAAAGCTTGAAATAGTTCCACAGGCTTTATTTATGCTTTTACATTATTTTTTCATAATTCGGTTTCAGTCATCAATTTTGTGCCATCAAAGTTCATTTGTTTAAAATTATTATTTGCACATCTGTGAATAGTGACCAATGCTACTTTAGTTTTATAGTTGAAAGCCTTGAACAAGTTAGATTAATAGACATAATCAACAGTTCCTGTGTTTCACTCTATATATATATTTCTTTATTCAGGATTCTTATCATCTCTCCAAGCTGTGTATAAGAATAAAGGTAATGAAGAAAGTGATGGTGTAGGAGTAGCACATCTAAAATGGAAGATCCAAGGTCGTACTAACTTAATAAAACAGTTCCGTGTTATATGGTATTGTGTAGAAGATAGAATTATACAAACTAAATATATCACACCAGACCGACAAGACTGTAGTATTCCTATTACCAAGATCAAGTAAGGAGTTCAAGAATATATTTCACTTTTTCCTCTCTATCATAAATCATCTACAGTTGATGTATATCATAAGTCTTTCTGTTGATGATGGGGTTGGTTGTAATGGCAGCACCATCCTCCCGAGGTGTTACAAAAAGGAGGCAGACTGACTCAATGGCAGGCTTCTTAGCCCCAAGAAAATTACTAAAATATAAAAAATAAAAAAAATTTGAAGTGCAAACAATTTTCTCGAGGGCTGATGGTTGAAGGAAATGTTTATTCACAGTTCTAACTATACAGGCCAGGCTACAATTATTGAAAGATCCTTTTTTAAAAATATCATTATCATGTCATGAAATTATATACAGTATATCCTGCTCACACAACCACATTAAGAGCCCACCTTCAATAAGCGACCACAATAAAGTCCCACTGCCCCCTCACAAGTTTTCAATGTATGATGAGTAAAAGTAAGATCCTATCATTTCCAAAATGTCAAAACAAAATGGTCTTGCAGTTCCTCTCATAAGAGACCACCTTCATTCAACGACAGATTTTGTATATTCCCTTGAGTGGTCTCTGAATACAGGTTCTACAGGTTTTACTGATTTCATTAAATATAACTGTAAATGTATTTCAATTCCATGAGGTGCAGAAGAGTAGGACATAAAACTCTATTCATATCATTTCATTTCTTTGATTTCAATCCTATCATTTCAGGACATTATACAACTTTAGTGTGGAACCAACATATTATACTGATGTTATATCACAGACAATACAAGATGTACAGATTATGATACCTGGACCTCCTGATGCACCTGATATCTACCTGCGCTCTGTGGATACGGAAGAATTTATCATAGAATGGGGTGAACCAAGAGTTTTTGGTGGGGTTAAGGTCAAAGGTTATCAGGTATTTGGAAAAATTTTCAACATAAATTTTGATCCATAGGCTATTTTAAAAAACTGAAAATGAATGATAAGGTGTTGTTCATAAGGGAATTCTGAGCTTATATATTATTATAAATTTATATATGCAATTTTTCTATGTATAGATATGAACACTATGGACATTTTTGTCAATTTTTTTTAACAATTTATTTTAGGTGTATATGAATGATAAGAAAGTTGGCGTTGAACTCAGTAATTCTCATAGAAAAGCAGTGATTCCATGTCGACCCAATAGGTGAGTATTTTCCATGAATAATGTACATCTTTGATCTATCTGCCCATTGGATAATATGTTTTTTATTAATTCTGGAATTGGGCAAATCGATGCTATCAGTTTAACCAAAGCACATAAAGAATTTAGAAAATGTCTTCACAATTTATTTTATCAATCATCTGATTTATTATAAACTTTGAATGACATTTAGAAGTAGATAGAACATTATATAACAAGAAACACTATTATGGATTTACTACTGTAAGGCTACAAATTATTGCAAGATAGAAATTAATGCGTTAAATGCGACCTATCCGCTATCGCATTAATTTGTATCCGCATTTTTAAATACATATTTCCAAGTGAATAAAAGCAAATAAAATCAAATGATGGACAAAAAGTAGAATGAGTCAAGTATTTAAATTGAGACAGGGCGGGATTATGTAATTAGGTAATTATCTCTAAATTTGACGCTGATTAGTAATCAATGACTTTAAAAACAAAAGATTTTCACACTTGACTATTTAAAGATAAAATCTTGATCATGTTCATGTCTTCATATATTAAACACTTGTAGAATTCCGGGAAGCCATTTTCTTTTTTATAATATTAAAAAATGCGACACCTATCGCGGATCGCATTAATTTGTACTCACTTTTTTTTCCATACCCCATGTCGCATTAATTTGTTGACGCATTAATTTCTAGCCTTACAGTACTTCTCTTTAATTTAAGCAACGATTCAATTCACATACAGGAATCTTTGTCAAGCAATAATCATATAGGAATCTTTGTCAATAATAATTCCTGTATTGATCATACAGGAATTATTATTGACAAAGATTCCTATGATTATTTATTATTTATCCTATATTATATTATTATTTGCTTGATAAAGATTCCTGTATGTGAGTTGAAACGTTGCTTAAATTAAAGAGAAGTAGTATATCCATAATAGTGTTCTTGTTATATAATCTGACTGATTTTGTTTATTGATGTTATTTTTTCTTCAACAGGATCTACAGAATAAACCTGGTAGCTCTCAGTGCAAATTCTCAATACAGTGATTCTCCTAAATCTAATACATTACTTATTAATACTTCTACTAATCAACATCAATCTGGGGATGTAGTTACTATTGATGACTGGGCCTCTACTACTGATGACAGTGATATACCAGTTAAAATTACTAAGGTATTAGATACTGGTATACATTTGGATTGGAGTACCTATTACCCTTCTGAAGAGGTTGCTTATTATAAAGTTCAGTGGAGCTCTGTTGCTCAACCTACGGTAAGCTTCTTAATGTTTGTTAAATCTTTTTAGCCACGATTGAGACAGCTGTAATTATCTGTTTATGGTATAATGATAAAAATAGATTTCCTCGTCATGACAACAAGGCTTGCAAAATGTTTGTAAGTTTTAGCTACATTGCTTTATGTGCAAACCAATTCACATTTGCCCAACAAAACTACTACAATAAAAGCAATATTGGCTGTTGGCATGGTGATTCATGCTACAACCAGAAAGCATTGTTACCAAGAAGCTGACAAACCCAGATAGACTGATAGCTGTTCTAGAAGGGAATGGAAGGCATGCCCTAGGGCAATACATTATTCATGTTAGTGGAGCCAGTTAATTGTAGTGTTTTGATTTCTGTTTTCAAAACTGCTAGATATAATGCTCTTGAAATGCATCCTTTCCCATACCTTGAAAACATTATTTTACAGCAAAGAGAAGTTCAGTTGTCAGCAAAAGATACAAACTGTGTGATTAATAAATGTCTACCAGGAACCAACCATTTTGTACGTCTGGTGGCTTTTGACTCAGACGGACAGATATGGGAGAAATCCAGACAAATGACAATTCAGACATCTGCACCACCTGACGCTCCAGTTTTATCTATCAGGTACGGCTTTCCACCAAATATACATCATAAAATAATGTTTAAATTCCAACTTGCTGATTCATAATCCTTGAAAGAAAAATGACAGTGGCTTCACTTTTCAACACACCTTTATTCTTCTTTCATCATATACATTTCATGTGTATTTATTGTGTTGTTTCAGAGCAAGTAATTTCCGGTATTTAGCTATACAATGGGAGAAACCTAGTGAATATGGTGATGCTATAATATCAGGTTATAAAGTATTTGTTAATGGTATTGTTGAAGCTCATTTAGCAGCAGACCAACTGAGCTATACTTTTACTAATGGTAGATGGTGTAATGAGTATTCATTTCAAGTTCAGGTACAGTTGACCTGTTGTCTTATTTAAAGGGATTGTAAAGATGTTTTCTTAATTTTTATATTTAACAGGGATACTGAAAGCGTCCATTTGAACCATTCCCATTTTTAAGAATTCTATGACTCTACATTTCCACTAACACTAAGTGTTTGATCACGTTGAGTGTAATTGCAAAAACCACACAGGTCTGATTGAAAATGGAATTCATTTGTCTGAATATTGAACGTTCAGACCATATTGGCTTAAAAAAGATTGCACAAAACTCTATGAAAATGCGAGATCTAGTATTTCAGCCACATCCCCACTGAAGTTAGACAAGCTTAATTTGAAACAGATTGATTTGGGCACATAACTTTCAAATTTAATAGTATTTAATTATATAGTGATTGGAATTGTTGCTTGTTATTTATTGTAAACTCAAATGCAATGATATTACAGGCTATGACATCAGATGAGAAAATGAACAGTAGAGTATCAGATCAACTTATAGTAACTTGGCCAGGAGCTAAATCACCAGCTATACATCGTATACCATCAGTTAGTAGTTCTACATTACGTGTTGGTTGGGAAGATCCTTATCTTACTGATGGTATCAAAGTCAAACATTTCAAGGTAAGTACATCTTTAACTTAAAAACAGAAGAGTTCTAGTTTAAGACATTTTTATAAACAAGACTTGAAGGGTTAAAGATAAATGCAATAAAACAAAGTGTTCTCTTGGGGTTGATTTATTAAGGGATGACTCGAATAAGGAGATTAAACACCCTCTATGAAACTAAGACCACCATCTTTTTTAAGGCTCCAGTAGCAACCTATCTCACAAGGAGATAATTCATCTACATGCAAGACGTTTATTTAAAACCCCAATAAAGTAATATATAACACTATATCACAATATGATAAAGGAATTGGTTTGTTGAGTCTATTTAATTTCAAGTATGATTCAGTAGGTAATTACTGATTATCAATCAATAAGTACATAATCTTGCCTTGTATTGGTATTTAAATGGTTATGTTATCAATATATATTATAGCTATGCTGTATAGAAGAGGATACAGAGAAATTAGTCCAATCTGTTGGTCCAATACATCCTAAAACACGAGAAGCAGAATTTAATCACCTGAAGAAAGGCAGCTATTCAGTTTATCTAGAAACTCATGTAATTATTTTAATAATATCTCTCATAGCCCATTGCATAGAGCTACTGTCACTAACTCTTAAGGTTTTTGATGACTATAGGCTCGTGTGATTAGTGATGCAATCAATTACTCAGTTTTAGTGGATTTGCAGGAACCAAATTGATCCTATCAGGGTACCAGATACACAAATTTTAGAAAACCTCTTTACAATCTCTTTTTTAATGGGGCAATTTCATCTATATATTTTTAATATTAGCTTGCTTAACAATTATAATACATTTGCTCTAACTTTAACAGAATTCTGACTGATGTATATAATATGTTTTTCTGTAATAGTTATATGGTACTGGTGATGTAGTAAGATCAGATACTATTAGAATGCAACCGTCTCTCTCACCTGATGCACCTCATATAGCAGTTACTATGGTAGGACACGAAGAAAGGCGCCAGCTAGAAAAGTTAACTTGTGATTTAGTCAATAAACGAGATAGACTAATTCGTGCTGTAGGACATAAATTAAAACGGATTGGAGCTTTATCTCATCCTGTTAAAGCTGAAAAAGACGAGGTAAGTTTGAAATGTTGGTTAAAGAATCTCTTCAAATACAGAAAGTTTTATTGGTTAATTTCGTGGTTAGACCCTATCTAAAGTGTCTAGATTAGAAACAATAACTACGTGATTAAAATGGATTTTATTATAAAATTAAATAGTAGCAACGTAAGGTGCAGTAGAACATTGTTTATTACAAAAAATCTATGAATGGTGACTTACGTATTGACAACTATTTCCCAATATTGGTGTCTGTGAAATGCCAACTTAAAGTCGTATTTTTGCTGCAAAAATGGGTGCGCACTATATATGGGTAAATAATTTTCCCCAACTTCGCGGAGGCAAGGTAGGGGTGTGCATTATACATGCTTGCGCACTATATTTGGAATTATATGGTAAATAAGAAATGGCAAGCAAAAAAACCCGAAACAAAAGTTTCGTCTAATTTTAATTATAGGCCTACTGTTTAGTAACATTCAGAAGTTCCTGAAAGCTTTCACATTCAAGTCATTATTTCTGAATTGCTGGTTTTCTATGAGTTAATTATTTTGAACTTGCGAGTTATGAGTTACAGGGGAAACAACTTTTATTTTAATATATTTTGTAGGATATAATTATTGGTGCTCATACTCTAACTAGAGTAGAAGAATTATTAGAAGAATGTTTTCTAGGTTTGGAACAATATACAGGTATTACTTCTTTATAATTATATAATGTTCATTCTTCTTGGTTGAATGGTGCTTAACTTGTAAGACTTATATTCAGATTTGTTCAACTTTTTGGGTTTTCTAGTCTGATTTGACTCAGATACAGAAGCAAAAATACAAAGGAAGTTGTTTATATAGTAGCGGCAAATCTTAATTTTAGCATTTGTGTGTGAAGCATGTGTGCTTCAAAAATGTCATAAAACATTGATTCTGTATTGGCAAGCTACTTTCCTTGTAAGGCTACTAGTTTAAAACAGAATTTTTGAGAACATTTATGTTATTCTCTTCATATTTCTGACTAACTTTTACCAACAATCTATTATTAGGACAGTTAATAGCCTATGTTTCCTGGCAATGTCCCCAATCTAATCCTGATATGTGTGTTAGTGGTTATAAAGTGCTAATTGATGGTAAACAATATGGTAACGCCTTACATGCTGGTGTTAAAACAGTGAAAGTTAAGGTAAATGGAAGTTCTTATCTATCTTTCTTGGAGGTTTGATTACACATCAGCAAACGTATACCGTTGTGAACTAAAATGGTTCCACATTCATATGAATCATGAATTCATTTCCGACTGGGCTCTGTTTTTGCCTGCTGTAATAAGAGACCCTAACACCATAGCAATTATTAGTTGCGTGTTTGATTGCCAATAATGAAAGTGGTAAATATGTATTAACACAACTTACAACTCACTTGCATTTTGTGCTCAAAATTTATTACTGCTATTCTTATAATTATGCAACTGGTACTTGCTATGGTGTGAGCTCCACTTTAGAATGATATTTTTGAATGTACAGCTATCCAGCCTTCATCTTGAGGTATAATATTTTGCAGGTGTGCATGAGTTAATACAGGTATTATCAGCATCTTAAGATAAACTGATTAGATGCTATTACGGGCTTGCTTAGGCTAACTGCTTAATGCTATTGGAGTGCTCTTCACACATACTTGTGTGTTTTTAAACAAATTGTTCTTCAAAATTTTTGTTTATTTTCATATCACTTATATTGTATTGTCCCCATGGGCTGAATGTTAGACAGGACCATATAATTATATATTGGACCTAATTCTTACCCATGTAGGCTAAAATAAAGTGTTTATCATTATTACAAACACAAAAACTAATACTTTAGTAATGCACATAATGCCTATGGGCCCATAAGATTTTATGTAGAAGAGTGAACAAGTTTAAATTTGCTAGATTGTTCACCATACTGCTTGCTGCACTTATGATTGAGGTCATCTGAAATTTATTAACGAAAATATCATATTGACAAATTATATTCATAAAAGTCTTTT
Source organism: Nipponacmea schrenckii (assembly GCA_030562195.1). Lineage (NCBI taxonomy): Eukaryota > Metazoa > Mollusca > Gastropoda > Lottiidae > Nipponacmea > Nipponacmea schrenckii. The sequence goes on from JAUJPP010000005.1 coordinate 21,661,047, forward strand.
TTACATGCCAACATATTTACTTAAAATTTTGTTGACATTCATGTGAGCAATTTGGGTGAAAATGGGTTCCGTGAATCAATTCTACAAGCTGACCATTGACACGTCTGTTCACCATGTAAAAGTTAGGTTGATTCAAAGAAAGGAAAATGATGCTTTTCAATTGCCACGTATCCTGGTGTTAAAATTTAAATACAAGAGAAATGTATTGTTTATTGTAGTTGGATCTGAGTGAACCCAGTTATAAGTTAACGATGGTGGCCATGACAGACAAACCACAAGGTTGTAGTGATGAATCTAACATGGTAGAACTACTCACCTCACCATTTAAACCATTTGCATTTTATTGTTACCATGGTATCCATAACAAGACAGCCAAGTAAGTACAAAAACCTTTCTCATTTGCATAGTATCTTTCGTACCACTCAATTTAGTAAGTTTTATAGTTATCATGTTCACAATGATATGCAATCAACTTATTGTCATGACTTTCAAACCAAACCAATTTACAAATGCATTCATTATTTCAGATGGCCCAATCCTGGTTGTTGTAAATTTGAAGATTCTACATCTTATGAACGACAGGTTGCTAAGAAATTAGCCAATCAGGGCTTGTTACAGAAACATGTACCACCCCCTGTCTGTAATGTATTAGATATATTTGATGGAGATTTTAAACCATTCATGTCAACCCATAAACCACAGTTTCCTACAGTTGTTTTATTCTGGACACCTTGGTAAGTTATTAAAACAGAAAGTCATTATTAAGAACTGACAGCATGTGCTTTTATAAATGTATCTGTATAACTGTATGTATAACTATAAGTGGTAGGGATCTTGCTGCTTATTTCAAACAATATACACTTCTGATTTAGAAAAAAGAAAGAAACAACTATATTTTACAAGGATAACAAATAAGATTCATGAGTCCGCCGTGACAGGGGTACTTTCTACCAATTAGTCCTTCATGATTAAATTTTTTTTTCTAGGTGTGAAGCTTCCAAGAAAATATTTGATCATTTTATCAGATTTGCCAAATCTTCAAACAGTGAGGTAAGAAAGGTTATCATAATATCAATTCTCTGATATCAAAGAATTGATATTATATTTGCAGCTCACTTAATAATTTTGGCCGCCACAACTCAGATGATGAAGCCCATTCGAGTTTTGATTTTTTGTATTTATTTGTAGATTTCGTGAGGCAAGGGCATTGGGACCTCATTTTTTAGTTTCCAAACGTCCAGACACAGGGCCTTTTGTTTGGTTTTTTTTCATCCAACTTACAACATAAGTCACTTGTAGTGATACTATCTCAGCTTTTGCATGACCTGAACCATGGTCCCCCTTAACCTGCATCAATTCGAACTCTTAAACTGTATACTATATTACAGGCTAGTTTTATTGGTGTAACGTGTGGAATATCTGGTTTACAAGCTACCAATAGAAAGTACCTGGCTGATCTCTTAACAGCTAAAGGATGGAGGGATGACAATTCAGTATGGCATGTTACCAGTGAATGTTCTTCAAGTAGAACTAGAAATGATATCATTTATAACTCTTCGGGTAAGGCTGCTGTTTGTTTTCTGAAGTACTTAGATGGAACTTCTTTTTTCACCTGTCCATCTGTCTGTCCACAGACTGGTTCCATTACAATTGTTGGCGTATTAGCCATTGCTATCTTTTGATAAATAATAATTTCTATTATTTTTTGATTTTCTAACATCTAATTACATTTCATATGTTGGTTTGTAGGAAGAGATATAGACATCAATGAGGAAGAAAGAGACAAACAAATGGATTTAACAGAATTATTAGGTGTTGTTGGTGTGCCTACAATGTTTATTATACATCCACAAGGTCAGTTTATTAAGTTACTAGCTATTACTTATTGTATCTCCGTTGATGACAACATAACTCACTTGTGTATCTATATTGATGACAAGATATCTCACTCATTGTATACATGGACAAGATACCTATCAAGTAAAAGTAAAAAAAAAATAAAATGAATATTCTTGTTATATTTCAGGGTATATGGCTTGGCATGGACGTTATTGTGCATATGATTATACATCATTTAATGGTTTTATGAAACATACCCTGAGTGAAGTAATACATCAGCCCTGTCCTGTATATAATTGTGATTGTTGTAATAATAATATGTCGATTGATGAAGAGGCTCTAGGTAATTATGATTTGTGATACCTTGTTACAATTATTGAGGAAAGGACAGTAGGTGAGCAATTTCTGCCAGTACCGGGTATTTGTTCTTGATTGACAGATATTAATGAAGAACAGAAATATGGGATAAAAACTATGATGTCTATGTCATTGTTTGTCAATTGTTATGAAAAGTGTTATTTTTACATTACTTATATGCATACATATTGAAGTACCAAAATCTTTTTCTTTCTTGCAGGCTTCTTAGCTCATGAACCTAAAAATTCCACAGCTAAAAATGTAAGAATAGCATTTGATGACTCAGCATTATTATCAATACATGGTGGAAGGAACTTGTCTCCTACTAGAGATGATACTAGTAGTGGTTCAGACAGAATATTCATCAGACATAAACCAGGTTATAAGAAAAGTAACTCCAGAATATCCGTGGACCAAAGACCAATCTCAGCAAGTTCATTACCCGTCCAATATCATCGTAGTCCTTATTTAGCTCATGTTACTGGTTCCTCACCTAAACAGTCCCGATTTCATTCCAGACCTTCTAGTGCCAGAAAATCCAATTATTGATTTTAATGGTGAGAGCTGTCAAAATAAAGAATATTGTCAAGTATTTCTCTATAAACATTATACATGTACCAATTTCTAAGGTTTTATATTCAATAAGAAACAATTTACTCAACAATGGTCACATATGGTTAGATTTCAAAAAACAATGTTTTTAGAAGGAAACTCTTTCTTTACTCTATGTAAGTCCATAAGATAATGACATGCAGATTGTATTTAATATATAATCTTATGTATAAAGGTTTTATATTATATGATATATGAAGGTTATATAGTATATTATGATATATGAAGGTTATATTTTATGATATATAAAGGTTAGATATTGTGATATATGAATGTTATATATTATATTATGTATGAAGGCTATATGATATAAGCAAATTGACGTTGTTTGGCAATGATGGGAAGGTATATTTGAGCTAATCAAATTAATAAGTAGATGGAAAATGGAATCGAATAATATGTATTTGTGCTCATTTACAAATCACTTTATCTTCCAAATTCTCACTTTATTAATGTAAATTGTATATATGGTTTTAGCTTTATATGTATAGTTTTCACTGTTTATTTATTTTTACCTAAGTATTATTTGTAGAGGTCAATGTACTCATTTAAAATTATATTATATAACTGCATGGTCTATAATAAACTTGAGCAAGGTTTGCTCCTTTTAAGCTTGAAAAGCAAGACCTTTTACTGTATTTTTACTTATTTATGAAGTTAACTTTTTAATAGTATTTATTCGTATTACTTGAGATGATTGTTATTTAGATGATGGCCACACAATATACTCTTTGGTCTCTTATATATTCCTAAATTATTTTGAGTAAATAAAACTTGGTGTATACAATAAGTGCTAAATAAAGTTATGACTGGTCCACTTCTGTTAATGAACACAAAATCTCTGTTGCATAAAGATAAAAGCTTCTCAAATGGTCTTGACATTCTCAATTCTACATTTAGATCTATTATGGTAAATATAACTTTGAAATTAATAGTATATTTATTAGATATCAAAGAAATATCAGTATATCTAATGTAGGTTATATAGATAGTGGATAAGCTTATATATACAAATCTATATTTTCTACAATATTCTTTATTTATGTTTGTCTGTGATATGTTTACTTCTGTGATATTGTGTCCATTTTAATGATGAATATATATTTTGCTGACATTCAACTTAATTTTTGATTAATGTCCTTCAAATGGCCTTGAGATTGTTAGATCGAATATGTTCAAGAAATATTTCTTTTTACTCAAATCTTTTAGAATATTATTTAGTCACTTGATAGTTAAAGTCTATTTATTGTTCAACTTTTCAATTCTTTCTAACTTATATCTCTATTTTATTATGTACATGTACCCTTAGAATTAAATCATAGTCTTCTTCTATATTTGTTTCTGGGAATCAAACACCACTGAATGTTATTGAAGGTATACTCAGATGAATCAACTATTGTCAGTACTGATGTTTTCTGTAGCCCAGTCAGTTAATGGGTTATTTCCTTGGTGTCTTGGGTTCTAAGCAAGGTACAGTGAGTATGCCAGGATCAATGATACAGTAAACAAAAAGCTGTGAAAAGCACCACTGGAAGGGTTATTGAACCTTTCACATTGTGACATAATGCCTTTATCTTAAGGTATCATGTAATGGCCATTTTCTGGCAGTTGTGTTCTGATTGTCAAGTGATATCCTCAGAAAGTTTCAGCTTCTCCCAGATAACATGATAATAAAGCAATAAAAAGATTTTTATACGCCCACATGAAAATGTGGACGTATATTGGTATCACCCCTGTCGGTCCGTCTGTCCGTCCGTCCGTCAACAATTACTTGTGTATGCGATACAGGCCAGAGTTTTTATCCGATTTGAATGAAACTTGGTATGTGTATTCATCTTGATAATATCTCTGACAAGTTCGAAAACGGCACAATTCCAGATGTCAGTTTATGAGTTTGGGCCCTTGATTAAATGAAAAAAACGTTAAAATTTACTTGTGTATGCAATAGAAGCTCTAGTTTTCATCCGATTTGAATGAAACTTGGTATGTGTATTCATCTTATCTCGGACAAGTTCGAAAATGGCACGATTCCAGATGTCGGTTTATGAGTTATGGCCCTGGATTAAATGAAAATACATTGAATATTTTTTGTGAAGTGAAGCTATGTTACATTTGAAATTGGCCAGTGTATTTTTTGTCAAATTGACTTGAAAATGGGTTTCCTATGTGGTTTATATTTCCCTTACTTTAAATCATTTAAAAACTTGAAGTTTAACTTGTTATGCAGTAAAGCTATAGTCATTACAATAATATTATTGGTATTTATTACTTTATACAGACAAAAATAGTTCAATATTAGTTTAAAAAGGGGGTTATGCCCTTAAAATGATAAAATAGTTTAAAATATTGTACCAATGAACATGTAGTCTACCACTAGAATGAAACATTTATGTAAACCTCATCTTAATTTAAATCTAAATTCAATAATGCCATTTTTGGATTGCCCCGACTCAGTAAAAAGAAAATACATGGAAGGGTAGGTTAAATCGATTTGATGAAAAAATGGTATGTGTAACATCTTTAACACTGGACAAGCAAAAATGTATAATGTCGTTAAGTTATTGCCCTGGATTAAATGAAAACACATGGAATATTCTGTTTGCTGAAGTGGGCGTATGTTACCTTGCCTGGCAAGCTATCTTTGTCAAAGTTGTCTGAAAGATGGTCCTATGATGGCTATATTTCTGTTACTAACTCATCATTTCAGATAAACTTGAAGTTTAAGCAGAATTTCTGCAGTAAAATATCGCATCATTACAATAATATTATTGGTATTTATTACTTTATCACAGACAAAAATAGTTCAATATTAGTTTCAACATGAGACGGTTCATGTCTTAAACATGATAATAGATAGTATATAATACATATTGTTCCAATGTTCAACATGTAGTCTACTCACTAGACACATACATTAATAAACCTCAATTAATTAAATCTAAATTCAATAATGCCATTTTTGGACTTGCTGACTCAGTAAAAAAAAATAAGGGCATAGGGTGGTTAAAAGTAACAAATTAAGATAAAAAAATTTAGAGTAAACATTATTTTAGACACAAAATATCTGTAAAGTAATCTAAACAATAAATTATCATTCTACATTTAAATTATAATGTGAAATCTTAAATTACTAAAAAAATAAATTCATTAAAATGAAAGTATTCTATACAAGAGCAGTAAGTATAATTATTTCCTAGTATTTCTGAAATGATAAGTTATTATGCTTCATTATCAACTGAATCAAACAATAATCAAACTATCAGGATGTGGAAAATTATTGAAAAGATCATTCATCTTGAACACTGACCGCATCAACCTGCACCATTGCACAATATTTTATGACGTTCCTAATCGAACAAATTTGCTTGCATCATATTACTTACATAAGGCCTTTGCTACGAGAAACGTCACCAAACACTTAAGTTTAGAATTTCAGGAACCACATTGACATTCAATTGAAAATTGGGATGCTGCTTATTGCTGCTATCAGTGTCCCTGATGAATATACACATTTTAGAAAACATTTTTACCATTCCTTTAAGACTATCAATTGTTATTGGTCCAATTTTAGAATCAGCTATTACACTGACATGTATTCCGTTTGAGATAGATATGTTTTAACAGTTAAGTTTTGTTTTCCATCCTCTTCTTCTAACATAAATGGTGCAATATAATTTAAAAAAACACATGTTGATAAAATGTCGGTCTATTGCACATTAAGGTAAATCTAATAATTTATTTTTAGCATAAAGATCTTGGGTAATATCATAAACTTTTTTCATTTCTTGTATAGTTTGCTCTAAGGTTATTTTTCCACCCTCTTCATCAGTGATCTTCATATTTTTCATCAGTTGTTCTTTTCTTGGTAATGTATGAACTGCTAAATATACTGCCTGACGTATTAAAAATGGATGAAACTTGGCTAATGATCTACCATATGATTCTGATGCAGCAGTGGACATTTTATCGTTTTTTTCAGCTTTGTTAATTTCAATCATAAATTCAAATGTAAATTCTAAAGCACGATGGAGTCGTAATAACGTTCGACAACCTGACGCTTTTTTCTTGTTATTTGTAATTTTGTTGTCAACTTCATATTGAATCATACTGTCTATAGTTCTATAATGATTTGATTCATCATTTTGTCTGTACTCTCGTAAAATACCAATCTTTTCTTCCACATCAGATGCAACGAAGGAGAAAACTTTCCCCAACAAATAAAACAATCTACAATATAAAGAGTAACATTTTTAAACAAACTAAGATACAGGGCAATCATAGGCCTATTGTAAAGGCTACTGATAAATCCAAATGAAGTCATGGAAGCTATGTCATTGAAGCTATATCTGTAAGCCTATCCTATTGTTTTACAAGAAATCTAATGAGAATACCTCACATATATCTAGATATGAACGTGGAATGTGGAATTTATTGATCAAGCTTTGGTTTATCACCACGATTAGACGGTGATACAGTGATAGAGGCTTGAGTAATATCAAATGGAAGCCACCAGGAATGCTAATTTGTTTTCAAAATACACATACTTGCACAATTCTTCATAAGCATCATTATATCTATCAATATTCAGATGATTATCTTCTTCTCTGCAATTTTTAAATAAAGTTAAAAGTGTATCCAAGCTGAAATCGGTTTTGTTGTTGGCTGCCATCTTTTTTGTTGACACATCAATAATACACTAACATCCAGACACATCAACAAGCAAAATCCGAAATGTTCTTCCTACCTACAGGATAGAATCAATTTATACCGTGATATTTTAAATGTCGCATAGCAACAGTAATTAAACAATATTTCATTTCTTTGTGTGTAATTAATCTGTATTAGCTTAATTATATCCTTGTCAACGGTCGCGAACAGTGGCGGCGGCAGACTCCGGGAACTGGGGGTACAAATAGGGGCAGACTGACTTACTTTGTGTGGGGGCAAGTAGCCACAACTTTGGATTCACAGATTCCAAACAAACAGTGCTACAGAAGCACCATAGATATCTTACATATAAAATTTTGCATCAAGTACAATTTTACACAAATAATAATGTTTTTTTTTGCATTTTGTCACGAAATTATATAGGCTAAAATCTGAAATTATGTTAGGCGTTGATGTTCACAGTCATCTATGTTTACAGTTATCATAGTGAACTTATGGACTCGGACCACAAAAACATTTTACGCTAATGATTGTATAATGGATTTTTTAAGACATTAAATTTTTCAGTGGTATCTCATAATGAAATATATTTAAAACAGAAGATTTCAAGTTAGTCCTGTACCACTTTTACAGCAAGTTTAAGGTAGACGACCAAGTTTAAAATTATATATAGGCCTAAACTTGGTACAATAACAAAGCATGCTCAAACTTAGAAAAAAAAAATTTGATTGCTCATAAATTACAACAAAATTTAGGGCCATAACTCTACTTGATTTGTTTTTTGAGAGAAATAGTGTCATTTAAAGGATATTTTGCAATAACCAATTTCTTCATTCAAGGCGACTTACCTCTGTACCTAACTTTTTAATCAAAAAGCAGCAACTTTTTATCACCACACTCTTTTAAAGTAATTCTGTATGATTGTATTTGATCTCCATCTTAAACTTTTTACCTAGGATACTAGAACTAGAAGGTGTGAACAGAACATATACAGTCAAGTCCCTTGGCCGAGTAGTGTAGACGGTTGACATGTATTGCTGCCGATTAGGTGCCTCACTCTGAGATCGCTGGTTCGAAACCGGTTCGGGTCTCAGCCAATTTTCAGCACTAGAATCTGTGCTATACCAAGAAAGTGTTATCCCATCCCAATAACGAAAATATTGTTGCAACACTACTTTCTAAATGACATTAAATCATCTCATATACAGTCAAGTATAAATTTATATTTTAATTCAAACCAATCTATTGAATTAGGCAATATTCTCTGACATGAAAAAGATTACAGGGAAAGGTTTCAGGAAAACACCAAATATTAGGGGTTTTTATAGGGATATATAGCATATTGGTATAAAAGAAACCGACTACAAAAAGGTCATGCTTTCTTTTTCAAAAGTAAGATTTCTTAGATGACCTTTTTTATTAAAATCCATCCATTAAGGCTACCACAGATCATGTTCACAAAAAAAAAAAAACTATTTAAAAATCATTGTTTTTTTCTGACAATTTTACAAGCATCTGCATATGACTTTTGTCCAGTTTCCTTTAAAATGTCTTCTTTTAAGAAGTCAAGAAAGTATTTGATTTTGCATAAACCATTACTAGTTCTTCCTTTACAGAAATTAACTTGAGCAGTAACATCTTTGCCATGATGCAAGATCTTTATAAAATAATGATCTTTTTCATCATGATTTTTATATAGTTCAAAAACTATCCTAGCTGCATACTTTACACTATTACCAATGTTTAAACCAAGCACAGATAAAATAGGTGCCACAGTTTTATCATGTCCAGAATACAGAGAAAATACTTGATTAGTTCTGTCTTGAGCCACATCTATCATATGGTGGGCTATGTCCATTAATATAGCATAGCTGGATAAACTGTTATGTTTCCTAAAACTGGCTGAGCTGTGTAACACTCTAGAATGTTCATTTAAATAATCCAACAAGTCCACTATATGTTCTTTTGTTATACACTGTTTGTCTTCATTACAAGGCAGTGGTATATTATGACAAACAAATGAAGATAGTATATCAAAAACAGCAAAATTAAATGGTAGTTGACTTGTTTCTATATTCAACACATTGGCAATTGTGTTTAAAGCTCTTTTTAATTTCTCTTTTTTCCCAAGTATTTCTTGAGCAACTTCTTGGACACCGCGTCCCTTGTAATATTGTATAGCTGGACATGAACACAGTGATCCAACATTTTTTGAAGAACAAAATAAAATACCTCTTGAAAGCTGTATATCAAGCTGGGTTAAATTAAAATGGGGTAAAAATCCATATAATAACGCTACAGCACTTTGATAAGTTCGAGAATATTCAGTAACTTTGAGGTTAACTTTATCAGGGGTAAATTCACTATTAAACAAATTTAACTTTTTTATGTATTTATCATTTAAATGTACTCCATTTAATATATGCTGTAAGGAGCCTGATGGTGTTAGGAATGAATTATCACAGATTTGGCGATTGGGATACAATGACCAGCTTTCAAACTGACTTCCTAAATTCTGTTTACCAGTATAAATCTGCATGGTATTGATGAAGTCTGTCAATTTAGGATGTAGAGACTGATCTATGTGACAGCTAATGGATGGATTTGAAGTTTTAGGGAAGGAATATAATGTAGTTCGATCACCATGACGAATTACGGTGTAGACCGCTTTTAACTCATATCCTTCAGCACCTTCACCTGTAATAAGAATAGTCGAAGATAAATGGTCAGAAAACAACATTAAGATGGGAACAGCTCAGGTTTGGTGTCCTGTACAGGTTTTATTGATACAATGGAAAATAATAAGAGCGAATCATGTCTGCTTGTGCCCAGACCTGTACCTCTTTTCAATGTATCCATTATACGGCAACATACCGTCTATTTTTTTTTCAGCATAAATCGAACCCTTCAGAATAATCATATTTTGATTTTTTTTTTAACCATTTTGACATGACATACCTACTACCAATATTAGTTCATTTGAAGTTTCTATCATTAATATGTTAGCAGTGTATAAAACAATACCTTATGCATTAGTTAATAAATAATATCTCTTTTTTTTTATTCGAAATATTCTAATCTCTTCTGAAATACATTTAGCAGACAATTTCTATGTTCTGAACATAGTCCTATATAGTTGAAATGTGAATAATTTTACCTTCATCTCCACTTTCTGAAGAGCCTGGAATATTGCAGTATTCTTCAATATTAGATTTCAATACACCGCTCTCTCTATTTTCATTGTTTCTATCACTCTCTAGTGGAATAGGTGCTCCTGGAAAATCTTTTTTGTCTTGATTGATTACCGAAATTCCTTCTTTATAAACATAATATTGCTTTACTGCTTTTTTATTGTCTTCAAGCAAAAATAGATCTGGAAGTGGGAAAAAAAACACATTTAAAAAATTCTTATCCTCAATAGAATAATAATTTAAAGGAATGATAGGTCACAGAATACACTAGTCCTACAGTTTATATTTGTGTTTAATATGACTATTGGTTAAATAAGTATGCATTCCACACATATCAACTTTCAAAAGCGACAATAAAACTAACTTCAACAAAAAGTGAGCTAACAATGAATCCATTCAGGTTGAGAACAAAATGTCTGGGTAATCAACAGTGCAACAGGAAAAAGCAACATCCCATCCATGGGCAAGAGTAATATGAATGGAAAATGATTTAAATATCGTACATTGTCTGACAATGATGAGGTTAATTCAAGATTAGATGTCAAGGATGCAGGAAAACCCCATGTTAGAGTTTCTTCCCTTTTTAAATACATTGGATTTCCATGTATCACAATTTGAAAATCGCATAATGGATGTATTAAGCCTTTTATAATAATGATTTTGTGGATTTATCGAATTATAGAGGGATTTTGATTATGACACCAGGTAAGTCCACTGATGGATATACATGTATACTGTTATTGACCACCTTTTTTGAATTTTGATGTTTTTTCTAAGACCTATATTATATTTAATATACTTTAATAGTTGTACAGCTTAGCTTCAAAATGAAAAGAGCAGAAAGACATTTTCTCCTGTTGAATACAAATTAACCTATTTTTTGATACTGTAAAGTCTATTAAGTACTTTAAGTATGCTCATACATGTATAATATATTTAAATGCTGATAATTTGTCAAAACAGTCTGACTTTTAAAATTTGTCACCAAAACATCACATTAATCTTTTATGAAAAACTATAAATTATAATAAATGTTTTCAAAACAAAGCCCATTTAAAGTATGCAGAGTATATTGCCTACACAATTACTTTATCAAGCTGTATATTTCTAAGACTAAAGTCTGTCATGTGATAACTAAATTACTAATTCACCATGTAAATATTATAGGTTACAACATGAATACAATTATAACAAAGAAAACCAGGTTTATTTCCAAATAATTTATATATTTATTCATTTCCTCTAAATATTATCTGAAATTTGCAGATAATTTTTTTGCTATAACAAAAAATGTTCACAATCTGGACTTTTTGTGCTAAATATATCTCTTTCCATTTCAAAAATTGTAGGCCCCCTATTTGACCGTCTGAGCTTGACATTTTTACAAAAACTTTACATTTTGTATAGCTCATAATGGATTTCTAGTATAAAATGAAACTTTTGTTAGTATAGTGATAATTGCATAGACTTACATAGTAATAAGACACACAGTGTTATCAAACTAAGGCACAGTACAAATGATGATTGTCTATAATGAAACCACGTCCTTCTACAACAACGTAAAATCATGACTTCAGCTTGGTATATTCACAGTGCACAGTTATATGTCACATTCCCACTACTTATTGTAACATATCTAGTTCAACAGTTAACCATATACTACAGCTGTAGAGTGGTAATTGGATTAATGAACTGTAACCAAATTGTATGAATATAATATTTGTCAAGTATCATATTTCATTGTAAATTGTGGTTTAAAATATCTAATACTAATCTTTCATTATAAATCTCTTCTATATTTTGTAACAGCAATATATTCTACTAGAATATTATTTTACTAATTTAGTAAATAGTTCTATGGTACTATACCAAAAGTATGGAAGGGCAAACCAGTCATAATTATATTCAATGCACATTTGCCCTTCCATATAAAATCCTTTATTATTATAGATGACATTAAAGAAGCAATATCCAAATTTTGATTTTCAAAAACCTTGTAAATTATAATTATTGTAAATACTAATGTTTAGATGAAAATACTTCAAATGAACATTTGTTTAGAATGACATTTTTATAATTTTAAGATTTAAACTTTTCCGTGCACTACTATGACTATACAGTGTTTCAGAGTTTTCAGGTGTATACCTGACTGCAGTGATGTTAACTAGAAAACAATTCATAGTAGCTGCAAAGTTAGAATTGAAATGTTTTAAAACTATCTATGTCAAAATTAAACTTCATGCAAATCTGTAAATAATTAATGCAACATCTGGGAATGTATTGGGTAGATATTTGCCTTATCATACAGAATATCCATTAATCAATATACATTGTCTTTTATACCACTTCATATTATTGTTTTTAAAAGTCAATTGCATATACAATATAGTCTTTTCAAATTATTATTGTACTTATTTAAACTTGGTCTTTGCCTTTATAGATATTCTCTTCTTTTATACCCTATTTCATGTTATTCTTTTTTTTTACTTGTTTCTACCAGTTATCTATTTCAATCAAATCTGTTTCATTAAATAACATAAACTTTTTCAATTTAAATTGTTAAAGAATATGAATCCAATGAAACCATTTTTTTCTGTTACCGTAAATTGAAGAAAATTCTGTTCAACTTTGAGGCACCTTGTTTATTACTTCTTTATTATTAGTACAATAATATAGGTTACAGCTAATAAAAACAAAATTAAGCAATCAAACACTATAATGCCATTCAAAATATATCTATTTTTAAATAAAAATATAACATGTTTGATGCCAATAAATTTAAAGATAGCTTGCCTTGCAAGGTAATATATGCCCACTAGCAGCTATTATTTCCACAACCTTCAGTCATAAAAATCTTATGAATTTTTTTAGGAAAAAATAAACAATTTCAAAGCAATATTTTAAACCATCAAGAATTGTTTCTTGTTAGTGCTAACACGCTAAAATTTGAAGACCTTTTCAAGAACAAGGGCAATAACCCTTTTCAAATTTGAAAACACAAACACTCATATCAAATTTCATCAAAATCCATCAAGAAACCAGCTTTATATCATGTCCACAAAGAATTAAAGAACATGAGCAATAACTCAAATATTTTTTGATTTATCTGATTTTCAATTTGGTTCATCCTTAGGTGAATACAAACACTCATACCAAGTTTTGTCAAAAGAATTGTGCCTTATAGATTGTGCTTACAAGTTGCAAGGCTGTAGAGACAAATGGCTTATTTTTATTACGCTATACTTTGGTTTGCAATCTTGAAGATGAGATAAACCCTTCATTTTTGAGGGTAGATACAAATAATACCTTTGGATTGCTCAACCCTTGTCAAACACTCTGACCACTTGACATTTGTGGTCTATAATGGTTTAAAATATATTGTTCCTATATGTTTTTTCCTAGATATCTAAGACAGATTGAGGGTCTTTTATAAAAGAGATTTGAAGATTTATTTTGAGCTTTGAATGATCTATTCTGTGCAACAAACAATACAGTTTAAAAAGACAATGTTCCAGTCATGTTTTGCAGTGAAATGACAGACTGACAACAAAAGCTAATGTGATGTCGTGCTTCAGCTGCATAGTAATTTACGGTTGGACTTTTTTTTCTTGATCTCAGCCTCATCGGCACATCAGGGCTCAGGACCTTCTTCAGTGCTTCAGCTTACAAGCAAGTGTCTACTTCAATGATGACAGAATGGTATTTTGTCTATCATATTTTTAGAGAATGGGTTGATGAAAAGTAACTCACTGAGCAACAGCTGTTACCATTTTTAAGTGTGTTCATTTCAAACCTGACATTTCAGTGAATCAGTAGGCCTAAACATCGAAATCGTATTTACTTTTTTAGCCGCTTAGGATTAGGTCAATTACACTAAGCTTAGGTTAATATTTAGTCTTAGATTATAAGGCATGATGGTGGTTTCGATTGCTCATATGACATATCAATTATTCACGTCCACGGTGGACAAAGTTTTATGTTGAATTATTAGAACTTATGATGAGAAACTGTTAATCAGAGACGAAATAAACAAATCAAACATATTTTGAAAACGGGAAATAGAATGCTTTGGATGACCGAATTAGCCTCTTAGTATAAAAGAGTATAAAAGAGCTCACTTTGACGTCAGACAACAATTATTTCTTCAAAAGCCTTTTCTCCTGAAACCTCCAAGGTTACTGATATGTGATTAGTGGGTGTTTTGAATTCTCTAAGTGCAATTCTATTTATGGATATCAAATATCTAATTGCCCTCCAAAAATTACAACAGATTCAATTCGAAAATGTCCTCCTAACTCTCAAAATATTTTAAATTCGATACGGATAAATTTCACTCTATTATAATGTGTCGTTTGGGAAAAATATTTCTATCATTTCCCGCTGGTCCCTTATCCCTTTTAGACCTATTCCAACTCGAAAATAAAACATGTATGAAGACTATAAAAGAGAAATGTTAATATACTTACATGTAAAAAGACTTGTAAACATCCATAAAAGAGACAACAGAAATAAAAGTTTTCGATTTTTATGTCTGATTGAAAGACGGATCCCCATTTCCCTTTGTAACTGAAACTGATGTCAGAGCTTGATTCCAATTTGCATACTGAACGAAAATATATCAAGGCAGCACAATTATAGAAAGTGTTAAATAATCGAACAGCCAAATCTAAAAGACACCCAATTTACATAGCCCATCGATTGCTCGAAAACAAGGTGACGACTGTAGGATTTAATTAAGTCAGCTATAGAAATGGACATCAATTTTTAATTAATTCTGGCTAAGAATAGCCTGTAATTGTCTCTTGTGCATTGACCAAGGAGGAGATGACTCTTATAAGATTTCTTGATGATATAACAGTTTGAGATAATTGCTCATGAACCTAATTTTGCAGTATTCATCACGAAAGTTCCAATTAATTACAGTGGACCTCCTGTAAACAAGTTAAGTATAGTTTCAAAATTTCTTCCAAAAAACGCGATAGAGTTTCACTGTTTAATTGACTCCCAACACAACGGATTGTCTCAAAGTACCCCCCCCCCCCCCTTTGACACCGAAAAAAAAAATCCGACAATCGACCAATGTCATTATTTCAACGACATAATAACCCAACCGTATATTATAACTTGCCCCTTCGAGAACAATCAATTCTGACAACGGGTCTGGAAATTTCAGGTCAAAATGTTATCTCAAAATCCTGAAAGTTCGTGACGTATGACAATGACTTATTGTAACCCATTTTAAATATTTTAAAACGACCCCAACCATTAAATATTGATCAGCTGTATTAATACAACTTCATTCCAGTTCACTTCTTATATAATTCAAATGTTTAACAAGACCAACGAAATAATGTATTGCAGTCAGGCAAAACTGAAAATCAACTAAAATGAGTAAGGGCTACCTCACACGTCAGTACGTCAGTGAGTTCGTCACTCCGTCAATGAGTTCATTGACTAAATTGGTATTAAAATTTCATAAGAACACTATCTCACTAATGCAATCCCTTGCCGAAACTATCGCATCGTTCTAACGTCATAGAATTAATAACAGACCCGAATCTATTTACAACACCAGACAAAATCAGTCGAATGATGTAAAGATATTATGTCATAATATTTTCCAGTATAGAAAAGTAGTTCGGCGAGGTCATGCCTTTTAAAATGATTCCTGATTATCCTCGTCCTGATTGTTGTAACTAGTTCCGACGCGTTCTGGTATGCCTTGTTAAATCTACATCGATCTCGATGAAAGATAGGCTAATGATTTTAAGGGCATCTGTTATTGTATGACATCAGGTAAATTCATCTGATGAATATATACTCATATTGACCATTCTTGAGAACTAAAATTTTATGTTCATGCTAGATGCAGTTGGCCTATCCATGCTAGATGCATTATCATGTAAAACTATGTTCAAAAGCAGTTTAAATTATTGAATGTTCTATTCAATACACTGCAATTCAAAAGTATATTTTATATCGGATAAACGAGTCATTATGAGTCAAACGACTTTCAAACAAAAATCTGACACGGCCGTAATTCTTCCAAATAAGAAAACTATACATAATTCACATTCCATACAATTTTAGCACTTGCTTATCAATTCCCTATTGAAAGGCACTAATTAGATTTTAAAAATAGATGGATTAAATACTACTTATTTGTCGACAACAAGGAAATTAATTTCAAAGACCTTGACTTCATTATACAATTATATATTCTTACATTTTGATCTACCAGCACGCTACCTTAATCTATAAGTCTGTTGGAATAAAGCATTTTAATATCTTGTAGAGCAAAGTAAAGTCTTTAAATGGCATTTTAGCAATTCGAATCGAATACCAATGGCCAGTTAACTTTACACTATTTCCACACTGGTAAATGGAACGAACCTTAACAAGCTACAACATGCTATGCTAATTTTATTACTGAAATAACCGTGCGATGCAGCATTCCCAAGGTCAAAAACACAGACGTTAAATACAATTTGTATTCGATCTAAACTGTGTTTGAAAGTAGGTTGCCCACAACCACAACCATTTTGATATAAGCATGATCAACATAGGCATTTAGCCTACTTATTAGGAAAATTATTGAGATGTGGGGTACGCAGAACTTCCTAGAAATATCCTTAATAAGTTTCCCACCAAAAATTACTTTTGATGACCTTGAACAAACTTAAGCGGCCACAGGTTGTCAGTACAGCTGGTGTAAAATAACATGGCTTGACACTGAGCCGTTACAAAAGTCAGACAAGGCAAAAAATGTAAGCATTTGTTAACATTACTTTTTGATCCCACCTCTGCCAAGGGACATAGGCCCTACTGAAATGGACATAGGCCCTACTGAAATGGATACTTATATATTCCTAGGAGGCTATTACTACCACAAACAAACCTAATAACACATTTGCCTCTTTTTATGGTGGTGTGTTGGTTCGATGAAACTGAAAAAATTTCATGCAGACTGTTTTGGCTAGTGCGTGAAGTGTTTATCTCCCTTTAGTCATTATTAGTGTAACAGGTATCGCTTTTTTTATATCAAAAACCCCTGCCCCTTGTGTACCCAAGTCTGGGAAGGCTGGCACTGCCACTGGGGATTATCAAGGCCAAGAGGTTACCACGATCAGCTGGCAGACAGGATCCTTTTTGACTACATTTGTTTCTTGCTAAATCATGGTTGTTTTGATTTATTTATTTGTTATCCTGGTACTAATAGTGCATGTACAGATACTGCTTTGATTATTTACTTACCTCTTGTATGCAAGGAATGGTGGAATTGTAAACAGATGTTTATAGTTATTAAAGGAATACCAAATCTTAGAATAAACTGGACAATGATAGTCCGAAACTTGCTGACTGCATTCCCACTTTCTGATAGCTATTTGGAAAAATGTTTGGGAGTAAAAAAAACTAAGCCACAGTAACAAGAGATTTTCTGCACCTTCGCAGGTGCTGGGGTTTAAATGAATTTAAATACCTCGAATCCACCAGACCTTGATATATTTGGAAAGATGCATGTTTTTATAGTTCAATCATACTATCATTACTAACAGCATGTGAAAGTGGGAGTCAACTTGGGTTCTGTGTTTGTGTTAACACTGGTGATAGTACAGAATTATAACAACACTGAGCTTATTATCGGTATCTGTATAATTTTTAGACTTGACTAAAGTTACGGAAATGTTTTTAATGATTTGATATAGTATATTAAACCGTTCATTGTTATTTTTTTAAGCAGTTGATTTGGTGTAAACACGAAATAATATACTATATTAACATGAAAAATGAGTTCAACACACAGATATTACCTCACCCAATATCTTATAATTATTAAAGTTGGGTTCTCTTATTGTTCAGAGGAAATTCTAGACTGATTACGAGTTAAACTAAACAAATTCTTATGGAATACAATTACTAACTTTATTTAAGCGACGTTTCAACCAGCGTTCTCTGGTCTTTATCAAGCAATGAGTAAAATGAAAGGTTAACAAGAATATATATAAGTAAAGACAAAACAATTGTTAACCTTTCATTTTACTCATTGCTTGATAAAGACCAGAGAACGCTGGTTGAAACGTCGCTTAAATAAAGTTAGTAATTGTATTCCATAAGAATTTGTTTAGTTTATCAAACGCCTTTACTAAATGCCATTTAAAGATTATGATTACGAGTTAATTATGGACTGGAATTTTTCCCAATCTTTAGAGCATCTCCACTTTCAATCGATATAAGTATTGAAAGGGATTATATGAATAATAGAAATAAGGGAATAAAAGTATTTTCAGTGTGATTTACCATGTTTTGAAAAATTTGCAAACTGCCCCTTTATAGAAGTGCAAAATGTGGAATGCAATAGTTCCCCATGCATTTTGTTAAAACTGGGCACAAGAGCATGCCGAAGTGGGAGTCAACAATATCTATATCATATAAGATAATTGGTTCTAAACATTAATATCTTATCAAAGCCAATATGGAAAGTGTAATTTTAGTAAGTGAAATGAAAAGAATGTTATCTGTTTTTATAACTATATACCTCAATATTTAACACCTTTCACTTTCTGCCTGCTACTGTAAAATGAGGAATTAGGCCAGTATATTAGAACTAAGAATAGCTCTCTCATCATATAGCTAAATAATCTTCACATCTTTGTATATACTAAACTACTTTCTATCTACACAATAATACATTTTATATACACAAAGTGGTTCTTTACTTTGGATTACTTCTATTGTTTTCATCGTATTTCCTGTAGATCTAAAAAAAATAAGATTGGATTGAATTCAAAAAATGGATTATTGTGCCTTAGGAAGTTGTGAAGTTATGACTTTTTCTTTGTGTGATTTGTTTGAAAGTTACAAATAATGGATAAGCTATGTGGTTTTTTTCCAAATGTATTGTAGTTTTTCTTTTTTTCTTGTTGATGTATGAGTATATGTCACAAGCTTTATAAAATTGATTAAAAAGCTGGAATTATTTCAAGTGTTCCAAACGCTAGAAAAGAGCCGAAATAACTTGCAATATATCTCCTGGCAATTTTTAACTTTTGAAGTAATCATCTTGACTGTATTCCTTATAAATGATCGCTTCTGTTTATTATTTATAATTATGGAATTGATTTGTCAGTCAAAACGCATGTAATTAAAACTGCTAATGGAATCGTGAAATTAAGTCAGGAAGAAAGATTTGTCTGTGATAAGAGTTTGCAGTAATAAACATGTTTGTTATTTAACATTGTGCCAATAGTTCAACTATTTTATCTCGTGCTATCTGAGAATTACTGACTCCATGCAACCTATATATCCTTTTAAAAGAGGCTACTTTACCCTCTTATGTTGTGAAGCAACCAGTATGAATCCTGTTTATGGTAAGATATAGGCTTTCAAATTAATCCTAAGCCTGATTTCAACTGGAGATTAACTAAATCTCTACAGAAGCAGGGCTAATTTCTTTCAATGAGAACATTTAGCTATTCGGGAGATGATTTGACATCGTCATGGCAGCATACTAATCATGGTTTCATTGAATAATGTCACGTTACAGTGTACAGTGTCGAGCTGGTCCTGTTTAATACATTGATTGAGTATGTAGATGTCTATAAAAATGTCAAGCAGATATACGTTACACAAAGCACTGTTCATTTGATCAGATTTAAGTATTTACAAGATCTGAATGAAGTCTCAAAATGTTTGTTTTGATCAGATGTGTTGTTTCTTCTTATATAAATTGATTACATTTGGAATTTTTGAAAATGATTTAAACAAAGACATGTAAATTTTCTTTAGCAACAATTACTGATACCAATGTTGTCACTCCAGAAAACTATTAACAGGAGTTTCAAGTAGTTTTGAACATCAATAAATTGATTTAGGCATTGGTTTCTGCCTACTTATTAAAGGTGGCTATCTCTAGATGTGTCCTAGATATTGTAAAACATGAAAACCCTTTGGCTCAGCTTCTATCTATTGAATAATTCAATAATCAGCCACCATTAGCAAGTAGAGAGTTTGTCTTACTGCTGGAAGCAAGATTTACTTTCCTCTTCTTTCTTTTTAAAGAAATTAGACATTTGATTTTTTTCTTTATTTTTCTATTCTCTTTTTTTCTTTCTTCCACTTTTCCTTTTTTAAGATTTTTTTCCTTTTTTATATATATTTCTGACTTTTTATATGCCCACATAAAGTGTGCAGAGTATATTCCTGTCTCCCATGGTTAATTATCACCCAAGGATGAACCATATGGAAAATAAAAAATAAAGAAAAATATTTTATGAGTTATTGCCTTGTTGACTGATTTTAATGAAACTTAGTGATATTGTACATTTATCTCCCTAGAAGAGAAGTGTATGACTGGAGGTGAATGTTTCATTCTGTTGATGTTTACTGTACTGTTATATTCCATTCAAATTCAATGTTGACAGTGGGCATATATTACTTTGCCTCGCAAGCTATCTAATATTTCATATTTATTTTCTTTGTTTTTTTTTATTATTATTATTTTTATTTCTCTTGTGCAAACCTTTGTTTGCTTTGCTTCTTCTTTTATTTTCTTTAATTTATTTCTGTTTATTTATTTATTTCAGATATAGACAGTTTTGATTATATATTGCCAAGCAGCTATGAAGGTGGTGAGAAACATGCTGATTACCTGGATAATCTGGATGAACAATGGCCATATCCAGTGGATTCTCAAGACCTATATCCCTATCCTTATCCATCTTATTATAGAGAAGAGTTGAGAAGACTGGACCTCACTATCTATAATCATTATAAAAACTATTCAGCTGCTTTACAAGATTATGACTATCATAGTCGTTCCAGTTTACTTGGTGAGTATATGCCAGTACCATAGATCTTTTTATTTCCAAACTTTTAGTACCAATTATAATACCATTATTCATCATTCCCTGTGCCTTATGTAATGCACAGTAACCCGATGTAATGCACACTGACCTTATGTAATACACACTGACCTTAGGTAATGCATACTGACCTAGGGTAATGTTCACTGACCTTATGTAATGCACACTGACCTTTGGTAATGTTCACTGACCTTATGTAATGCACACTGACATTGGGTAATGTTCACTGACCTTATGTAATGCACACTGACATTGGGTAATGTTCACTGACCTTGGGTAATGTTCACTGACCTTATGTAATACACACTGACCTTAGGTAATGCACACTGACCTTAGTTAATGTTCACTGACCTTATGTAATGCACACTGACCTTGGGTAATGTTCACTGACCTTATGTAATGCACACAGACCTTATGTAATGCACACTGACCTTTGGTAATGTTCACTGACCTTATGTAATGCACACTGGCATTGTTTAATGTTCACTGACCTTATATAATGCACATTGACCTTGGGTAATGTTCACTGACCTTATGTAATACACACTGACCTTAGGTAATGCACACTGACCTTAGTTAATGTTCACTGATCTTATGTAATGCACACTGACCTTAGGTAATGTTCACTGACCTTATGTAATGCACACTGACCTTAGGTAATGCACACTGACCTTAGTTAATGTTCACTGATCTTATGTAATCCACACTGACCTTATGTAATGCGCAGTGACCTCATTTAATGAACACTGACCTTATGTAATGCACACTGACCTTAGGTAATGCACACTGACCTTAGTTAATGTTCACTGACCTTATGTAATGCACACAGACCTTATGTAATGCACACTGACCTTTGGTAATGTTCACTGACCTTATGTAATGCACACTGGCATTGTTTAATGTTCACTGACCTTATATAATGCACATTGACCTTGGGTAATGTTCACTGACCTTATGTAATACACACTGACCTTAGGTAATGCACACTGACCTTAGTTAATGTTCACTGATCTTATGTAATGCACACTGACCTTAGGTAATGTTCACTGACCTTATGTAATGCACACTGACCTTAGGTAATGCACACTGACCTTAGTTAATGTTCACTGATCTTATGTAATCCACACTGACCTTATGTAATGCGCAGTGACCTCATTTAATGAACACTGACCTTATGTAATGCACACTGACCTTAGGTAATGCACACTGACCTTAGTTAATGTTCACTGATCTTATGTAATGCACACTGACCTTAGGTAATGTTCACTGACCTTATGTAATGCACACTGACCTTAGGTAATGCACACTGACCTTAGTTAATGTTCACTGATCTTATGTAATCCACACTGACCTTATGTAATGCACAGTGACCTCATTTAATGAACACTGACCTTATGTAATGCACACTGACCTTAGGTAATGCACACTGACCTTAGTTAATGTTCACTGACCTTATGTAATTCACACTGACCTTATGTAATGCGCAGTGACCTCATTTAATGAACACTGACCTTATGTAATGCACACTGACCTCATTTAATGAACACTGACCTTCTGTAATGCACACTTATCTTTTAAAATTACCTAAACTAATATTTTACACAACTTGGTACAGTAAGTATAATGTATGATTTAAAGAGACATGTTCGTCATCCTTTTTGACCAATCCTACTTTTGTCTCAGAAATGGGTCTTCTTTTGCTAAGCCAATCAGTAATAGTGTTCAAATATAAGCCTTCAAATCATTCTGTGTACAGAATTCTTCTGTATATGAAAGTTAAAATGACCACTCATCTTTTCTTCAAAGTCTGCCTTATAAATAGTAGAGACGTATAGGAAAAGAAAGTGATCAACTTTTGAAATGGAAGAAACCACAAACTTTAAATGATGGTTTCTCAAGATTTTCTCAATGACTTGAACACCATGGGAATTCATTTTCATTTGATTCTGAAGATACTGTGAATGTGTATGAATATTGACATAATAATTTTGGACTGTGTTTAATGTCAGTTTTATAGTTGTTGCTGTGTAAGATTTTGTTTGAAATTGGTAATATATATTGTTAAGATAAAACAATTTTAAGACTTTCATGAATTTTTTGTTCAATAAGGAGATATATATGCTAACATTTAACAAACAATGTGTGTTTTTTATGAAATTTTCCGAATAATAATCACAGCCATGAAATTTTTAAACATGTACATATTATAATGAAGTTCAAACCATTTGGTTTTAAGTTGGGTAGTATGAAGGTAGAATTCTGTAAGATGTCACTCAGTTTAAAATCTCCAGTATTGATCATATAAAACAGCTAATATTAAATCTAAGGAACTCACTTCAATGTCTTCACCTATGATAAGAATACGTAGAAAATGATGTTTTTATTATATTTATACCCCTTTTGCACTGCAATTCCGTTCTCTCTAGTTCAATCTGAATTTTTGGTAACGGATTAACATAAGCTTTAGCTTGTTTCCGAAACCACACTTATGTAATGTAATTATTGTGTACAGTTGAAAATAAAATATTGTTTAAATCAATCTGAATAACTTCCAGTTGAATTCCCATTGGCAATTAAATCCTGTTATATCGAAAATCTAAATGCACAATGTAAAACCAATATTTATTAATGTTCTGATACCAGGATGTATAGCAGATGAAGTAAATAATCCAAGTCTTAAGGATCTAAGAGCAAAGTGAAACCTGGAAATCCTAATAATATTTTTACAAAATATATGATCATATTTTGTCTATGAACTGTGAACACTACTACTGATTAGCTTAGCTAAAAATTTCCATTCCTGAGACTATGGTACTATTAGTCATATTGGTGACAAGTGTTTACCTTTAAATCCTTAAACTTTTCAATGAAAATAATTCAACTATTTCCACAAGAAACTTATAGCAATAATAGGTTTTAGAATGAATATAAAATTTGAAAATTTAAAACTTGACCAATAATATTTCTATTCATCAGTAAATAAATTTGTTGCCATAAATAACATAAAAAAATAAATAAATACATGTATCCAAAAAACTAATTAATTATTCATAAAGATGCATTTGATTCTTGAAAAACGCCATATAAATTGATTAAGCATTTTTCAATAATAAGTTAGAATTGTGAGTTTGCTAGATTTTAAGGGATCCTGTTACTTTATGACACTAGGTCAGATCACTGATGAATATATTCTCATATTGACCATTCTTGAGAAGAGAACTAAAATATTAATATCATACTAAGACACAGTATCACTTCAACTATCAGCAAGTTAAAAACTTTACTTATTGTAGGATGATATTAGTGTTTTCGGTCATAATTTTTACAATTATAGTGACAAGGAAGCTTGTTCTTGGTATTGGGGCATATTGACACAGTCCCAATAAAAACACTGGTGTTTCCTTTATACATTGGTCAAGGTTTGAGATTTGACTATGTAACTTAATAAAATAAACTTTAGGTCATATGATTGTAGAACTTCTCCCTTTAATTTTAACATGTTAAACAGAATATAAAACCACATAAAAGAATGGAAACTTGATGAGAAATTCCTGGTGGTGTGATATTTTTTATATTTTAAATAAGTTAGAAACTCTAATTTCAATGAGTCTATAAGAGTCGCACCCGCCATTCTTGTGTAGTGAGATCATATTTTAGGAAGTTAACCATATCAACTAGTAAAATACTGACACAATTTCACTTCCTGAAAATGCCAGGCACATATGATTACTATAATATTAAGTCTTTAATACATTGAGTTTCAAGTACCATAATACATGTTGTTGATTGCTCTTTTTAAATCTTAAATGTTATCGCAAAGGAAAATTAAATTGAATTTCTCTTATCTGGAGTTTTCATATGTTAATGACTAATATGGGTAAGTCTGATTTTATATAAAAAAAACTATAAGACTTCATCAATACAAGGTATTCACTCTACAGTATATACAAATTTAGAGTTTCATGTTGATCAAATGGTGCTGACAGATGTATAGGACATAATTTCCTCATCTGGATAACAAATTTGTTAAATTTAAGGTCAAATTTCTAGTATGGCATTAATTTATAATAATTTTTTTTTTAGTCACTTTGATAAATTTTGGGGCTATATATTTTTTTTTATAAAACTTTAAATAAATTTAATTATAACATATGAAAGTTTCGTGAAGAGCTTCGCGATTGGATATGTATACACTCTTTTGTGAACTAGAATAGAAAATAAGGTTGGTTGATTGGTTGGTTAATGACAAGTTAACATTTGCATCCAGTAAATGTTGGTAGATAACATTCTCATCCAGCAAATGCTGATATCATAAACTGTGTAGTTGTTGGTAAGAGAGTAACTTATAGTGTGGATTTATATAGGGAAATATCCCTACCTGATTAACAACTTGTTAGTTATTGACAATTAGCATCTGTTTTCATCCCATCTTTATACATTGGTACTAAATTGATCATAATTGAAGGGATTCATTGTAATGGGGGTGTCTATATTCTCTATATAAGGGACATTGATAGATAAAACTGTTTTATGACATCACTAATTACAAAATCTTTTATACATAAGGCCTTTGCTTTGCATTAGTTACGTCATCAAATGCTTAGTTTAAGTGGAATTGCAGGACCACAGAGGTGTGGAAGAAAATTGAAGTGGTGCTTATTGAACTTATCCCCTTTACACATCACATCACAAATTTAAAAACCTCTTTACAATCCCTATAATAAATATACATATGTATTTAGTAAACAAATTATTTTTGGCTGAAAACTATTTATTATAGAGTCAACATTGTAGACTTGAAATTTTCAAAGTTTTAAACAAGGGCAAGCAAGATTCAAGATGTGTACAGTACTGTTTATGAAAATTTTTGGCCACCAAATAGAATATTGAAATAAAAGCTAAAGTCCTGTATTGAAAAACAATTTATGTGTAGTTTAAAGCTAAAAATATTGATTGTTGAAAGGTTTAAGTAGATTTGGTTTTAGGATTATTATATAGGATAAGTCTTCAATTTAATCCCTGATTAATAATTATAAGTAAATAGTGTATATATAATTTAAACTGCAAACAAGGATTAGAACTCTTAATCTCTTTTAAAAACAGTCATTTTCATTACCAATTAAAACTTTTGGGTTATTTTGTCTATTAAGGTTAGGAATTTGGGCGTATTTTCTCCATTTCTGTCTTAAAACCTGTATAAATTTTTTGGTGTTAACTCTCCTTCCACAATGTTAGATTACAATACTTCAGAATGAAAGATTCAAGTTTACAATGTCAATCACATTTATAAAATTTTAATTTGAGAATTTATTTCCTATTTATGTCCTACTTATTTCCTATAGTTCACAATATTCTTATGTATCCTTGGTTTTGATTAATGGAAGGGTGAGGTTGAGAAAATTGGATAGATAAATTGATAGATAGGTTTTTTCAAGAATTTAAACCTAGGAATTGTGGGTTGTAACATTACGATTAAATGATGTTACGAAAGCACAGGCGTGTAACCTCTTGTGAGAGAATATTGTTTGTGGAGTTTGTTTTAAATATTTTATATTTTTCAAACTGAGTTCTCAAGCTTCTGAATCTGAAATATATAATATAATACTGGAGCATTATTAACCATGGTGATTATAATAACATGGAACTGAGGAATTTGTCCTAAAAAAATGACTTAAATGAAAGTTGATCTTGGATGATCCCCAGGTACAACCTTTGACCTCTCATATTTAGTTCAATATATAACTCCTCTTTTCCAACATATATTTACAATAGTTACATCAATATATAGGGTAATTTCATTATTTGAAATGATGGCCATTTGTCTCTCACATTATCAAAATTTCAACCAGATGCAAAATGTCTGTTTTGGGAATATGAAACTTGAAGTTTTACATTTGAAATAAAGAAAGTACATAAAAAACATCTGTCAAAGCCAAACCATTTCAATGCATTGAATTACATTAGAAAATCCTCTCTTGACTATATAAAGATTGTTTGTTTGTACATGGTGTCAATATAAGGATAATATGTATTTACTAATGATTCTATTTCCTTATTGAATTAATGTTATCAACAAATACATGAAAAAAAATATAAATAAGGATAATAGATTTCTTGGTTTAATAATTTCAATGGCTTGAGTTTAAATAGAAATGATTATTAAGGAAAAACATTAAATTTAAATGTAAGGTTTAGGTTAAATGATCTACAATATTGATAAAACCAGTATTATGGTCTAGGCTATTTTTTCTTTTACCTCATTCAGGATTCTTGATCAATTGCATTAACACTGTATGAATTTCAAAGATATCCTCACGGGGGTCATTACCAGAAAGTTGAAAATCCTGGTCTAGTGGATGATTGTTGTAAAGAATACTTGAAACGATGAGTCAATGAACAGTTTTTCAAACAAGAAATCATGTTAAGGTGGAAAATCTGAGCCAACATGATTCGAACATTAAACTAAGTGTTGTCTATTCAGCATACAAGCATGTTTATTATTCAAAGTTCTCTATAGTGATAAGCATTCATTTTTATACGGCCCAAATTTACTTGGGGCATATATTGTAATCGCCAGGCAGTCTGTCTATCTGTCGATCCGTTCACATTTGTTTGTGCTCACTCTACAGGCTTCAATTCTTTATGGTTTCTTTTTAATTTTTTTTGTGGGTCAGTGTCATTATGAAGATGATCCCTATCGATTTTTGTGATGATTGATTAATTTTTCAGGGAAATATTGTGTCTGACTTGGTGTTTTTCACTCCATTACCCATAGGGTGCAACTCGTGCTCACTCTACAGGCTACAATTCTTTATGGATTCTTTTGACTTTCATTTTCTGGGTTAGTGTCATTAAGAAGATGATTTTCATAATGATCTGATAATTTTTAACTGAAATATTGTGTGTGACTTTTGTTCGTGTTTTCATTGTATTTGCTATATTGCGCAACTCAGCTCTCTCTACAGGCTTCAATTATTTACAGCTTCTTTTGATTTTGATTTTGTCTGCTTAAATTCTCTATAGAATCGACATGAACTAAATGTAAATGGACAACAAATAATGATTTGTACTTGCAATCAAAGCATATGTCACCTTGCTTAGGAAGGCTATCTTGAATATTTGGACATTATGTTTAAGCTGCACCAGACTTTTTTGAAACAGACAAGCAGCCCTGACCATATCGCACTCCTTCTTAGAGACATCTTGGGAATTGTACATGCATTCTGTAATGCATTAAGTTGTTTTTTAGATTTCATCAAACTAAAATCTGGAACTGAATTCTTATTAAGTTAAAAAACAATACATTATCTCTTAGTAGTCAATGACTGTCATTGAAATCATGCAATATATTGAAATTTTCTTACTTCTGAGCTATTTTGAATTTTGAATAAATTTCCCATAATCTGTGATATATTTATAAGTATATTTGAAGTCAATGGTGAATCACTAATATCATGTCAAATACAGTTTATAGTTATGCATAATTATGATGATATCATATGGACAAGCCTTAATTACTGAAAAGAAAATTCATAAATGCTGGAGAATTCTGTATTCTTTTTTAAAGAGATACTGCATCTAAGCATAAAGATGAAATTTTTATTCACAAGGATCAGGAAAACTCACAATACTAAGTCATTTTTGAAAAATGCTTAATCAATTTATTTTTTCTTATGCTTATTATGCTTATTTTAAATTATTCAAGAAATTTGTTTTTGGGCCATTCATGTGAAAATTTTTGGCAAAAAGGAGTTATGTTTTCTGATTTAAACCTATTACTGCAGATAAACCAGCAAGGACCTGGACAGTTAAGTAACAATATAATAAAGTGAGCTGTATATCTATTAATGTTGATTTATCTGTCTGTTTATATGTTAAGAGGTCAATATCATAATCAATATCTTAGTAATTAGTACTAATCTGTATCTAATTAACTTACATCAGATATGATTAAGATAATTAGTCATAGGGGAGTTAGACAAGATGAGAATGATCAGTGAAGAGTAACAAGATAATTTTTCTAGAGTGTTTTTGGTGGTTACTGACTTCATTTACATGTTTCCATTTCTTCTCTTCAAATCAATCTGTAAGTCTTAGTTTCCTCGTTGTATTTAATCACGTGAAATAGTCCAGGTTATCCTTACTTTAGAGTATGTGTCTGCTAACTGTTTTAATCAGGAGTATGTAAGATTTACCAGCTACTTTGTGATAATTGTGCTGTTGAATTTTCACCGAATGATTTTCATCAACTAATCTCTAATTAGGAAATACCAAGCATTGTTCTTTATGTTAAAAACAGGTAGTTTGATTCTTTCTTTCTTCTTTTCAAACAGTAAATAAAAATGTTTTCATTTCATTAGAATGAAGGTCAAAATTTAGACATTTAAACTTGAATTCTAGAATTTTTGACTTCACTAATTGAATTACATAAACTGTTAAAATATTTTTTGTAAATTTCCCAGAAGACATGGTTTACTCTTAGAGCAGGAAAGACTTCTTTCACAAGATAGTATTACTATTATCAGAAGCTTATTGGATAAGGGAAGCGTGGATATTAACTAGGGGTTGCTTGTCAAAAATTTCATCCATAATTGTAGAGTGCATTTAAAATACTTGGTTGGAAATTTGGAACTAGATCCTGTTCATAAAACATATTCAGAGGAAAATGAAAATGAAACAATATTTCATTATATCTTAAAATCAGAAAATTACACAAAATGTTATGACTTGGTATTTAAATCCTTTTTTTACATGGAATGTTATATTGAGTGTTCCACCCTGAATGTGGTTTGATTTCATATTTTGATATGAAATGCATTGGGAAGTTTTGAAGGAAATTCCTAATATAATACTTCTAATTTACCTCTGTTTATAAATAGGAAGGAGACTGTCATAAATAACATGAATGAATGTGTGTTTAATGTTTCAGATGCAGAAAATCGCAACCCACCCAATACTCCTATTACTGAACGCAATGCTGTAGTCACTGTGGTGGACGATCTACCTCCATCAAG
Source organism: Nipponacmea schrenckii (assembly GCA_030562195.1). Classification (NCBI taxonomy): domain Eukaryota; kingdom Metazoa; phylum Mollusca; class Gastropoda; family Lottiidae; genus Nipponacmea; species Nipponacmea schrenckii. The sequence goes on from JAUJPP010000005.1 coordinate 21,691,590, forward strand.
TCCTAAATTAAGACGTTCCTTTACTCCATCGTTACTAAGGAAAAGTTTTTCCCCGTCGTTACTGAGACGTAGTCGTGAGAACTGGGCTAAAAGATCACGTAGGTGTGGTAGTACTAGCAGTATTGAAGATTATAAATGTAGTGAATGTGGATTTCCTATCACAGATAAACATGTGTCAATAAGAGGAAGTCTATATCATATCAACTGTTTTAAATGCTCAATGTAAGTTTACTTTAATTTTATTTTCTTTCATCTTAAACATTTGTCCATCGTGTCTGACCCCAAACACCCATTCATCATGCTTCTTTGAGGCTGTTTTTATCATTGAACCTAGAATCATTCTAGGAATCTGAAATCAAATCGAATCAGATAATTTGTTTTAGATGCTTTGTTCTCAGTTCTATAGCACAGCCATTAGAGTGTTGGTTCTTTATGTCATGACTTCATGCTTGGATACGTTGAAATGTCGGACGTGAATTCTAATCTCGACCAGAGTGTGTAAGTCCGATGACCTTGAACAATTCCAGTCCACCTAGATGGGTACGGATAATTGGAGAAAGATCAATGCCAAGAGGTTTGGCCAAGGACCAGCTGGTAGAAAGGATCCCTGTCATGGCGGATTTGTGAACCTAAGTTGTATCCCTTGTAAAATATAGTTGTTTGTTTCTTTCTTTCTTACTACAAAATGAAATGTAGTGGAATTAGTTTAATACAGCTAAGTTTACTTCCCACCAAATCTAAATATTATTTTGTAAAATTGAATATCTGCATCCTTTAATAGAAATTCTTTTATAGAATGTTTAAAGTAATTCATTGCCTAGTAGTTTTTTTCTTAATAAAACCCAGATTTTTTGGTTATTCTAAAGTACAGACTAATTTACAGTTATTTCCGTTGACTATTCATATCATGTTGCGTATGTTCAAGTTTTTAGGTTGATCTTTGCAATAATTGGAAAATTCCTTGTTGATTTTCTGGAGATTCGTGCTTAAAATGGTGCCAACATTGAGCATTGGTTCAATTAAAGATTTTTAACTACAATTATTATTTTCTGCATTATATTTTTTTGACAGCGAAGTTTGAAAATTCTGTAATTTCAAAGTTGTTAAAGCTATAATTTGTTGTAAAGATATCTTATATCTCTATAATTATGAGGTCAAAATATCATGGTCTTAACCTTAATACGTATTGATGAATCGTGAAAGGAAAAATGTAGTTATTGTTTTTTCCTGAGCAACTGGTAATAAATATCAGTGATCTAGCTTAAACATATGTGCTTCATACCAATTCAAAGGGAGACTACTATTTTCTCTAGAATTTCTGATTTTACTAGCTCAATGATGCCCAGAAGTCTAGATTGTATTATTACCTTATATTTATAACAATGGTATTTTGAAAACAATATTACCATGTATTGCAAGAAATATAATAGACATTGCTGAAGTTCTAGGTAGTAATTGACTATGTTAAAGACTGTACTTGTACTTTAAAATAATGCCAAGTTGAAAACTTATATTCCTGTAGAATTCTATTCTACAATCACGTACTACAAACCGAAAACTAACAACAGAAAGATTTGAATGACATTTTGAAGCGGAGAGCAGATTTAACAAGAAACACAAAAGCACGTCTTAAATAACAACGTACATAAAGTTTCAACACAATTTACACGTGTTGTCATCAGATGAGAAAAAAAAAATGTTGTCATATTTGAACTCTGACAAAAATGTCTGGTTGATATTTCCTTGCCATAAAGATTTATGGCACACAATATTTGTCTGGATATTAATAGGTTCATAATTTGAAAAAGGTCAAATCAATCTATATATAGCCAGAAGCTGAAGAAAGGAAATGACTACCAACATATTAATTGAAATTGCCACAATCTGAAATATATACTGACAAGTGATTATATCTAGGCTATGGAAGTCACGTTGATCAATTTCTCTACTTTTCTACACCCACATTGAAATGGGGAAGGAAATAATTTTGTCATCAATGTACGTGATTAAATATCAAATTAATGGTAGTCTCTACAGGACACTAGATCACAGGAACAAAGGAAGCATTCCTGAAATTAGCTCAAGATGGAACAGATGGAAATCGACAAGAAAATGTCGCACATAATGATTTAAAGAAACCATCAAAGTTGATGTAATTATGTCTAATATCTGATCAAGATATCAAGATTTGTCAATGTCTATTTCTAGTTCTTGCACTATATGTAGAATATCATGTAGAAGCCTTCTTCTTATAGAATAGCTCATTGGAAAATGTCAGGAAACAGAATTTATTACTTATACTATGGTAAAATATACTTTTCAACTTTCACAATCTTGTCAAAAGTTTCCCATTAGGCTACATGTACAATGTTGGTGTTAGGTCAGTGATTCAATATATAAATGGAAAATTTTTATAAAAAGGGATTGTGCAAAAGTTTTTGAAATTCTTCATGTGTATCAATAACAATGATAGCACATCAATTACACCATTCAAATTTTCAAGTTTTAGTCTCTGCGTTATGCTACTAAGTGCTTTATTACATCACTTTTCTCGTAATGTGTTTGTATTACATTGACATCATTATAAACACTTAGTTTAAGTGAAATTGGAGGTACCACAGACATCTGATTGAAATTTGGAATGGTTCAAATTGATGTAGGGTCCCTGATACATATACCAAATTTAGAAAACCCTAGTTTACAATCTAAAAATGGTAAGCAATTGTAAGTTTATATTATAAAAAGTGTGTTTTAACAAGATGTTCACATTGATTAGTTGTAGGGCCATTAGATAATAATTTTTATACCTAACATAGACCTTTCTACAAAACGTACAAGAATTTTGAAGTGAAGCTAGCTTCAAAGCCAGTTTTATTGCTGAACACGCTATATTTCCACTTAGTTTATCTGGTTCCCGAACCACTTTAGTTTTGATCAAAAAGTCGCATCTCGTGATGTACAATACTACCAAAGTTGCCTGTGCAACTGTAAAACCTGTACCTCTCTATTGCCGAATGAGAGAAAGCCGGCTTTTTGCATTCCCACTATGTATAAAAAGCTAGCTTTCATTTGGCCCCCAATAAATTGCCCAACGAGAAAAGTGAGGTTTTTGGTTCCTGAACAAAACAGTTTGGCAATTTAACTAAAGGAAACACACAAAAGCTAGCTTAAAGCCAGCTTTTTGACCCAAGTGGAAACGCAGTTATTAAGGCAGAAGTAAAACCAATGAAAATTTGGTTGAATTAAGAATGAAAGTAATTTATCTAGTCTGTGGACTTTCTAGTACTTCTGTACAAATTATTCAAGACACAAATCAACTCAATAGTTGCCCTTTGATTCTTCTAGAAATGGTCAAATATTATTAGGATTAAACATTAAAGTGGGTGTATGTTACTGTGTGTGCTAAAATAAATTGATGGAAGTTGAAACTTGCAAGTTCTTGTATTTGACTATCTATATTTAGTGGATTATTTTTAGGTGAATTCTTTTTATTTTCCAAGTTTAGAAAAAGATGTATTTATAGAAAATGATAGGTTATAAGGTTTGACGATAGCTGTAATTGAAGTAAAAACATTTTAGATTACAATACGTTCTCGACCAAAGTTAAAATACGTAGTTATATGTCAGTACAGTGACACAAAATGCCATGAAGTTGGCAATAATAAGAGAAACTGCATTAATTTACCCTTCTATTCTCCTAATGTAATGAAAGGATGTCCTGGAATTTTTCATATATTCTTTTGTAGGCTACATTAGCCTAGCTATCTCATTCCAAAATAATTAATAACTATGTGAAGTCTCCAAAATAAAGTCAATTTGACAAGAGTAAGAAAGGGTAAGAAAGCCTTGACATATAAAGCACACATGCCACACTTACTAATGAAGTGGAAAGAAAATTTTTTTTTTTATAATATCTTTAATGAACTGAAAGATTATCATAATAAAATAATATACATTCAACCCAATTTGCTTCAGAAATTCAAAATTTCCTTTAAGGCATTCCTTGTGAAAGAATAAAAATTCTCCACTACATGAATTGTTACATGGTATTAAAATCCTATTATCACTTCTATTGAAGTGTGAATGATGCTAGTTTTCATTTATTACCATATAATTATAATTATCCTTCTTTTCAGGTTTCTAACACAGGAGAGTTTTTAAAAATATGAAAGTCAGAATATTAATATTAATTGGTGAAAATTTGTCATAATGATTTCAGGAAAAATCATTGACCAGTTTTCAAGGAACAATTAGTGTTATAGCACTTACATGTATGTTTGTTTTACCAAAAATGCAACAGAATTTTCTATTATGCAGCCTGATAGACAGTAACTCAAATAGATGTGTAGTGGCCACATATGATGTGCTCATGCAGATCTCTCTGTAAGTCCATTAATGCCTGTTGATAGACCATTTAAAGATAAGACTGTTGTTATTGCTATTTCACTCTTTTATATATTGATGGTTGCTTAGTTTGATTATTATTGAATACTTTGGTACATTTTAAAAAATGGGATCTAGGGAAGAGGGCTTGTGAACTTGGTTCTACCCCCTCTCTAGGGTAATTTAGATTTTTATAAGAGGTACTCTCCTATAGAAGCACTGGCCTAGGTAACAAGTAAATGGAATTTAGTGTTGTGTTAGACATGGTAAATAGACTATGATTTTGTAGTAAGCCATGAAATTTATTGCTGTGTAGGTGTGTTCAATAGGTCGAAGAATCGGATAGAAGTTAATGCACTATTAGTAAGATGAAATATGTTCTCCACTGAGAGTAGATGAAAGATAAAGGTATGTAGATGGTTGGTGGTTAATTAAAATATGATGGATTGTATATTCTGAACATGTGTCAGAAGATATGAGGTTTTACCAATTAAATTTCATTCTCTCCACACAGACTTAAATCTCTCTAGAATTAATTAGACGCCTGAAATAAAGGAAATGAACCTGTCTTGGCTGTAGGATTATTGAGAAATATTGAATTCAAACTTCTATCGACAGCGTCTGATGTTGAATAAGACATCTTTCCTCGTTATTCCACCTCAACAACTTTCTTCAATTTGATCGAAATAAGTAGCAAGGATTTAGAACTATAAAAAATTCTTTCAGAAAATCTGTTAAAATCTTGAAATCTAATTTTCATATCTTCCATGAAAAAAGTGTTCAACTTATTTAATGTTTTTCTTTGAAAATGACTTGAAACCAAATTTGTTAATAAATCATTTCCATTTTATGTGTAATTTGTCAACACGACATTCCTTTCAAAGAGTTTGCTGTAATTTTCAGAAATATATTTGAAATTTTAATCAAATTTTGTGAACCCTTTTTCCCACACATAAAATTTGATTTCACTATTTTATAGGCTCTGGTTTCTAATATTGGTGATTTCACTTTTTTGGACATAATCTGCTATATTTTATGCTTAGAAATTTGCCTGCTTTTATTTTATTTTCCCACTGTCAAAGGACTTAAACATAATCAGTCTATCAAAAGACTATATTGTGCAATCCAAATGACAAGACGCTTGCTCTTTCCATGTCAGTCCCTCCAACCTGCATCACTGACAAAGTGAAACTGGGTTGAAAACTCTGATGTCATTATCTCCACATTTTCTAGGATTGAAACCAGGACCTTTAGGTTAGCACTGAGCCACTGTTGCACCTCTCTATAGAGCTGTATTTATGTGATTTCAGTTATATTTTGATAAATGATTGATGATAAATATAATGTTTATTTATTGTTATGATATAATGTTTAAAGGGATACTGCATCTTAGCATGAACATAATATTTTAGTTCTTAAGAATGGTCAATATGAGTATATATTCATCAGTGAACTTACCTGGTTTCATAATGTAACAGATACCCTTAAAAACTGGAAAACTCACAAAACAAAGTAATTTTTGAAAAACACTTAATCAATATATTAAGCTTTTTCAATAATCAAATGCATCTTTATCGATAATTACTTATTTTCTTGGATATTTAATTTTGATGTCATTGTGGCAGCAGGTATATTTTCATTTTTTTTTTCATTCTTAGACCTATTGTCCCTTTAAGGAAAGGTATTATTCACCTATATTATATATAGTTAGAAGGAAATCATGTTCATCCTTAAAAAGACCATAACACCAGTGACAGGTGTCATTATGTATCAGGTAAAATACGATTTGACACTCTGACATTGGTCTAAAGTTAGATTGAGTTTTCTGTAGGAAGTTTTAAAAGAACTAATGTTTAATGAAACTGTTTTATGCACCAGGTCACACAGTATACAATCCAAAATTCATCCTAAACATTGTGCATATAAACAGAATGATATTGAATTACACAGATTTTGTTTTTCTGACATCTTTATAATGTCAAGGTATTCTGTATTCTGCCTTATGCCCTGACATAACTTTTTGGTATTTAGAAACAAATATGCATTTTTTTTGTAGTATATCCTCTTATGAAATGCTTTAATTATTATAGAAATTTCAAGTATCCAGAAGTATAATACCGTGATCTATTGTGAAATGTTGTAGAATACACTGCTTCATTTCCTGAAACTTAGTGTTTAGATTGTCAAGGATTGGAATTTGAAATACCTTACATTGTGAAATGGTGATACACTGGCTGTTATTTTGTAATGGCATCTGATTTTAATTGCTATAGGATGGAATTAATAAGTTCCTTACACTGGTAATTGGTGAATACTGTGTTGTTTGTAAATGGCAGGGATTTTTTTCCTATGTTAATAATAACCTAGTATAGCCTTAAAATCATTTAATTAACCAACATTGATCTTTAGTAAACTGTGAGGGGATACTCTCTTTAATTGTCCTGCTAGTGAAATATATGTAATTTTATTACATGGATCTTTAGTATGTAATGTGAGGCGGATATACAACTCTTTAATGTCCTTGCCTGGGAAATATTGTGTTTAATTGATTGAAAGGATGTTATGTAATACCCTATTATAGAATGCATCATTTAAAGGGTCTTATGTATTTTTTTAATTATGTGTTTAAAGTATTTTATAGACTGCTAAATTTATGAAAACAATACTTGAAAACCTAGATATAATGTTTCCCTTAACTTATCTGAACTAAAAATCCTATGTTATTTTCTTAATCAGAAAAATGAATGAAATTGATTAATTGGTTTTTTTTTGTCAAGAGAAGGATGTAATAACCTACTGTGTTTTAATACTGGTATATTAAAGTCATTGATAAATATAAAGTCTGTAAAACTAATCTTAATTTAATCTTTGACTAATTATTTATATAATTATATATATATTTTTTGTTTTTGCTTGAATATTGAAATGACTGCAGAGTCCATATTAATTTATTTATTTGCGCAGCAGTTTTTTGCTCTATGGGATGAAATTGGATTGCAATTTAGAATTTTTTGAAGTAGTTTGTTTTTGAGATGTGAAAATTTATGTTTGCACCTCGTCCTGGAGTACAAGTTGACAAAATAGAGACACCTTCATTTTTAGTGCTAAAACCATTTATTCTAAGATAGTGTCTCTACTGTACTCAGGCCTGCATGTAAACAATTCATGGTTTTCTTTAATATGGGCTTTTTGTGATCTGTACAATATCTGGTTGGATAAATACATAATCTCTGAACTGTCAGAAGTGTTCAAGGACATCACTTGAACAGCTCAAACTGTGATGCGATACCGCTATTTTTAAACCCTGGACTTGGTGTCCATGAGTAACCGAATGAATTATCAGAAGATGGTTTGGTTTTCTTGTTCAAAGAATTTAGTATATTCATTAGTTTAATTATTTATAAAAAAATATAAATTTCTAGAAGGCTTTCCTTTAATGTAAATATTTTAACATAAAAAATGGCTTTTGGGGTTTTCGTTGCAGGGCAATATTGATTAAGTATCTATTTGAATAATATAGACATATATAAATATATACTATTTACTTAGCCTATATCTCTACACTCTAATATAATATATTGAGTTAAAAGAGGAAGAATCAAAATTACTCAAGAATGACTTGGTGAAAAAAACTGATACATTCGTACGAAATAGATAGTTTGGAGGATAATATGTATTTATTATTTTCATATTCTATGTTTTTTTGGATAGTTGTGCTCATTGTATTGTTTTACATAGGGAAGGACTTAAAACATTCTCATAAGGATTAGGTCATTTTTTGTAAAGTATAAAATTTTTATTCAAATACTTGAAATTTCTTAAGTCATAAAGTACAACTCATTTTGAATTGGTTAATTTGTACATGCGTCTGATTAGGTTACTAAAATGTACTATTATTGGTACTAGTTAATCAACCTATGACATAGACCGACAAATATTACTGTTTGTACCATAGTTAGATTGGTTATATTATATTGATTGATACATCTCCTTGTAAAGCTGATAGTCACTCACCAGAGAAAGAAAACTTGATTGCTTAAAGGGATTTTAAAGAGGTTTTCCAAATTTGTCATGTGTATTGATAGCACTGATTTCCCTCTTTCTGCAAAATATGCTTGTATCACATTAAGGCGTTTGTGATTAGTGACCTCATCAAACACTTAGTTTTAGTGGTTTAAAGGAAACACATATGTCTGATTGAAATTGGAATGCTGCAAACGTTTAACGCTTGCTATCTGTATCCCTGATACACATCAAGATTTTAAAAAAAACCTATTACAATCTCTTTAAATATGTTTTGAGACAAAGAAAGGAAATGGTCTCATTGAAACTCATATTTCATCTTAAACAAAAGTAAACATGTACAAAACAAGAGATTGAAGTTTCATATCTCATACTTTAGAGATATGAATGCAGATTGTTCTGGTCATAGAAATTTGAGCATACACAAAGAACACAGCAATTTTGATGTTTTTCATCCCTAGAAGGTCTTCCTATTCAATGCATAAGCTAGTATACAGCAAAGGCATTCTTAATGCATACTTGATATATATTATGTTACACATTAAGCAGTGCTATTGTCTCTTTTGTGGAGATAGATTTTGAAAAAAACAAACAACTTCTTCAGCAAAGATTAAAAAGAATTAAACAAACCGATTTGCTACCTGTTGGTAGACCAGTAATCTGAGTTAAAACAGGTAGATTATTTGTCAAGGCCTGATTAAAGGGAGAAACGTTTTTTTATAAGTGTGAAGTTTGAAATAGTAAATAAGTGTAGCTATTATACAAACAAGTTTAGATGAACAAAGTCAACTTTAACAATTACTTGATTGATGTGGCTATCCTAATGTTAATGTATAACCCTCTCTGGTTAAAAATAACATGAAATAATCATCCGTACAGGCAATCATTGTTTAACAATGGGATAATTGTGTTATTTTTACTATTTTGTATCTCTGTGACCAGACAAAGTGTAGCAGAAGTGAAAGTGGATAGATGTTGCATGTAATCGCAGTTTATGGAGTTTTGTTGAGTAATATATATGGAAAAGGTTTAGTTGAATTCATATTGTGGGAATGATTATTTTAATGATTGAACTAATACCAAGAAAACTGAAAGATAAAAGAAAATGAAGATCTAAGACTTAATTCAAGTCCTGTATCAGATTTTCATCACCAGGTTTTATGCTACGTGTATTAAGATAAAGAAATTCTCAGCATCTAGATCTGAAACTGATGAACATCAGGAATAATTTGGTATTTTTATGGATAAAGATAAGGTACGGTAGCAAACATCAGGATTAAAGAAGATCAGGATTATTAGTGTGATAAAAATGTTTCACCATCTTCTATTTAACAATCAGGATCAGCAATAAAAAGGATAATCATCAGAATCTATATGAGATCTTGGAGAAAAATTTAGGCATTTTGGTTTGTCCTGAGATAGAAAAAATTGGGGACAATGACACTGGGTATATATTTACTCAGTACCAAGAGAAAAATACATATAAACACATTAAGAACAATTAAAAAGGACAAAATCTGTGTATACAGAAGAAAAACTGAATGCCAATGAAAAAAATACATATAGACACATTGTATTGTGTTTAAGAAGAAAAAAATTGAACAAATCTTGTCAGACGTAAAAGATATATTGAAAGTTATACTGTGCTTGAAGAACACAATCATTTAGAAAGGTTTTCCCAGCAATTGGATTTCTTTGCTGTTGCTATTTTTATTGATAGTATTCTGGCCAAATCATGAAGTGAATAATCATATTTCTTTAATATCTCAGACTTTAATGCCATAAAAATGTATGGATTTACAATAAAAGGAAAGGAATACTGATATTGGAATATTCTTGGAGTCCAATTTTGTGGTTGATTTGAACTCAAGAGTTGTGTTTTTTCTTTATAAAAAGCATTACTAATATCTATACGCTATGTTCAGTCTGATGTAAGATTAAACTGAAAACTGTTTTTTAATTTGGATCTTGATATATGTTGGAGTAATTTACAAGATAAAAGAGACTGCTTTTTTTGCCTGTTGGAAGATGCAAAAGCATGTGATCAATGCAATTAATGCATTCCAGTGTGTGGGCCTTTTGAGCCATTAATGTAAAAGATCAGAAGTTCTTTATTTCGCTTGGATAACACTGTTTAATACAGATATTCAAGTTAAGCATTAAGTGTTAAGCAATATCAAATCATCCATTTGATACCAAATTAAAACATTGGTATTCCCATCATGAATAAAATTAGTTTTTAGTAAGCTGGGATTATTCTGTGTGAATATTAGATTCGAATATTCATTACTCTAGATAGTTGATCTTTTCTTGTATTGATCGACTAAATAATTTAGGAGAATTGTGACAGTAGATGAATATTTTCTTTTCCTGACCACTTTATTACCTAAATTTGATAGAATTGGAGAATTGCGTTACTATTTGGATGCTCTCAGTCAATGAAAGATGAATTATATTGATAACTGAGATCAATATGAGTATATATATATATTTATATATTACTTACTTTCTGTGGTTATATCAAAATTGGATAAATTTTTAGGCTCTCAGCTAATGAAAGATAAATGGATATAAAGATTGTTAGCTGACATGAAGCAAATGTTTCATTTCCTGAAATTTGTGTAACCAAATTTACGGTTACAAGAATTCTATTTCCACTTTGGACAATTGTAACAGAATTATTGGTACCTCTGTTAATGAAAGGATATTTCAGTTAGTGGTTGGTTACATACACAATCCAATCTTTTGTAAATTTTGGATTATATGTCAACCATTGCCAACCTCTGATAACAGTTTAATGTGTAGTACTATTTGTTGAATTATTGCTGAACAATTTTTGATAACTGAGTCAATGATGGATAATTACAGAAGAAACTTTCAGAGTATATTTATTTCTATAATACTACAAAGAGTATCTGAATGAAATTTTCCTGATATACGCTGTATTTTCTACCAAGTCTTAAACTTGGTAAATTTCTCTTATTCCCTATTGTGACCAATATCCTTCCTGACATGTGCTTGGAAATATTAACTGTTCAGGGAATTCTAGTAATGATCATTACAAATCTCTCCGGGATCCTGAATCAATTGAGATACAAATTATTGTGTTTGGTTAACAAGGATTTCAACAAGTTAGTTATATCCTGTGGCTTGATGTAGTTTCCTGTGAGTCAATTAATGTAGAGTGATCAAACTGATCCTGGCTAAAAACTATTTTTATCTTTATCCTTTTGTTTTAGGATTTAAGATAAATGATTGACCACATTTAAATCAAAACTGTCATCACATAGATACCTCCACTGTTTGATTTGTTCTTTGTTGGATTTTGAATTAACTTATCATATTTGGACCGACATAAAATTTCTTTTGTGTTAATCTTAAAAGAAGTGTGACCAAACTCTACAGTTGAAAACATAAATGTCTTAACTCCATTGAAGTAAAAAGTGAATCATTTAAAACTAATTTCACACCAAATGTTGATTCTTATTTAAGGGATATTTAATATGAAAGATATCGTGATAATGTGTTGTGATAATTGTTTATTGATTGTGATATCATGATTACTATAATGTGTTCTATGTTAATTACATATAATCATTCTTAATGTTTGAAAAACTGAAATCTAAGAAAATGAAACTGGAAAAAGCTGGTCATTTAGCAAGGTGAGTGAAGATTGTTTTTGATATTTTTGTTGACCTACAGTATTTCTTGCTTTAAGAAAGACGCAGTGCCATATTCTGGAAAAAAGGTCAAAATGGTGTTAGTTTTTACTAATATGAAATTGTTTTCCATTCTGCTTTAAATTTGATCAAGTTTTTGAAACGTGTACTTTTGTACATAATCGAGCAGAAGCTGAAAAAGATGGGACAAAGAGTGTTGACAACATTCCAAGTTCTCAAAACAATCTTAGTAAATGTCTTCGGGGCTTAAATTCTAACACAGTTTTAAGGATTTCCTAGTGTGAAAATCATTTGGAGAATGCTTGGCCCAATTGCTTGACGTCTTTTTTATGCAAGAATTGGCATTGAATCAATCAATTCAGGTTATTTTTTTACACTAGACTGATGACATGAAATCCTTTTCTGTTTCACAATTTGTAAAAATGAATACAAACTGTCCCCTGAAGTAGTAGTATGGTTTAGGATTGTTCCAATAACAACAACAGAACAGCAGGACAAGAATGTCTTTTTCATTCTTGATGACATGCTTTCAGGCTGGGTTCTATTAATAGTTACTTTGACTCGGGCTTGGTTGGTTTTCCCTCAGGATTTGTTGAACTATTGACATTGATAGTGTCAGCGTCTGATGTCTGCAGTCATTCTATGTCAGATAAGAATTTAACAAACTTTGTGTACAATGTTTGCTGGCTAAATAACAGATAACATTTAATTAAGTCTTCATAGATTTGGTAGTGACTCAAATTCTGCTAATTAGAAATTCGTTCAAAGCTCGAGTTGAGAAAATTAGAAAGGGGATATAGCAGTTAGAAGGGCAAATCATTGACAATTTGTAGTTCCAGGTTCAAGACCTTTTCTTTAGATATTCCATTCTAGAGCCTGTTTGCAGAAAGTCAAAAGATATGCAGGAGCTTGAATGTATTGTATGGTAGCAAATACAACAAACCAGAGCCCTGGACAGAAAGACTGTTTACATAATGGCTTATATAATTTTGGTTTGAAGACTTTGTTTTTCTGTACTTGCTAATATTCTTGTACCAATGATGCAGTTTGGTTTGTGAGGGACATGTTTGACCAATAGGAACATAATATACACACGCAATAAACATGTGGGCTCTAATAAATAAATAAGGAATAAAATTTTTATTTAACAGGCATCAAAAAGAAAGAATAAACACAAGTGCATGTGTAATAAATGGACAGAAATATATTCCTGCAATCAAGTACATGATCTCAAAAGAAATCTTATATATTTCATCAAAAAAAAAAACAGTCAACAACCTGGCATTATCAGTTGTTCCTAAAGAGTTAACCTGCTTTGACTTGATATAAAAATTATAATATTATCCTAAAATAAAACATATATGTATGATGTAACTCACATTTGACATAAGTGCTCATCCAGATTTTCAATAACAACAGTCATAAATAAACAAATATACAAGTAGATTTCTAGGATATTGATTATATTATGGTATATACAATTGTACAATATATAAAATGCAGTAATATTGTAAAAAAAAATTGTTTTGCTTCTGTGGCATTATTGACAGTTCAAATTATTCTGGATTTTACATTTATAACAAAGGTAAAATTTTGATATATTTTTAGCTATCATATAGGGTCATGATTCCAAATTATAAATCTGATGCCTGTATTGTTTAAAAGTTTACCATACAAATCTGATGCCTATATTGTATAATAGTTTACCATACAAATCTGATGCCTATATTGTATAATAGTTTACCATACAAATCTGATGCCTATATTGTATAATAGTTTACCATACAAATCTGATGCCTGTATTGTATAATAGTTTACCATACAAATCTGATGCCTATATTGTATAATAGTTTACCATACAAATCTGATGCCTGTATTGTATAATAGTTTACCATACAAATCTGATGCCTATATTGTATAATAGTTTACCATACAAATCTGATGCCTGTATTGTATAATAGTTTACCATACAATTGTGTTACCTATATTGTATAATGTGAATGGTTGAAATAAGCATTCATGTTATTGTTAAAGATGATGGTTATTGTTTTTGCAATATTTCTAGTGCATTATAATAATACACGGATATAAATAATAACAAAATATTTGAGTAATGTGTAAGACAGCCCTCACAGTGATTACAAACCAATTTTTTCTACTTTAATATTGTTGACAGTAGTAGTTTCTTTAAACTATTTATTTAGTTGTAAGTCTTAAAGTGACATGACTGTTTAGTAAAGGACAATAATAAATCGTGGTGAGTAAATTAAGGTCACGTAACAAGTTAGTGAAGTATTTAGTAACAAATGAAGAGCAGGATTACAGCTGGTTTTGTACCATGTTGTGAAATCTGAATTTTGTTTTCCAATGAATTTAGATTTTGATGATCTGTAAAATGGAAATGTTTTTAAGCCGCCCTAAATAAGAATTAGGTATAAGGTCACGATAATAAATACAGTAATACTTTACCTTGTGTTTCTATCACCCCTATATTAACAATTTATTACTTGAATTGAAAGTTGAAACAATATCAAATAAGGAAAACTAACTAAAGGTTAAATATAAAAGAGATAATTATATGACCAATTCAGAAAATACACACACAAAAAACAAAAACATAAAATGTGTTTCCATTGATGTAAAAATCCAGCTTTAAAGATAGCTTTCATGTGTTTCCACTGGCAAATTACTGTACAGAATCCCCCACTTATCATGTTCGGCAATTTATCAGATGCCTGCAAATGCAAAAGTTTTAACTAGTTCGGCAATAGGAGCCTTAGGAGGTGTGCTGGTCTATCTTTTTCAAAAAGACAGAATCAAAAGCAACATAATATGGGCTTTCTTTCATTGCTGCAGATAACTTTGCATATCCTACTTCCATCTGCTGCTATATAGAGGGTGTGGATTGCATTTTTTTTTGCTAAGATCTAAGTTAACCTTGCTATGTCTAACTGTTTTACGCATTGCACAATAGTTAACTTACCATTAACCAGTAGTCTTGTACATTTCGATTTTTCAATAATGTGTGACTTTTTGATGGAGACTTAAGTTTGGGTACCAGTTAAAGGGATATTAGAATATCCTTGGAATGAACATAAAATTTGAATTTTAAACATGGCCAGTAAGAGTTTTATTCATCAGTAAATATATCTGCTGCAATAAATGACATCAAAAATAAAAAAACATATCCAAGGAACGAAGTTATTATTCTTAGAGAAAACGCTTAATAAATTGTTTAAGCGTTTTTAAAAATTGACTTAGTTTGTGAGTTTTCCAGATTTTAAGGGATTCTGTTACTTAATGACACCAGTTAAGTCACTGATGAATATATTCTCATATTGACACTAAAATTTCATGTTCATGCTAAGACGCAATATACCCTTTAAAATCAATGCAAACACAGCATGTGTGGTAATAAAGCTAGCTTAATTTCACTATCCCCAGTGGAAACTCGTATATCTAGTGATCCTTGGTCTAGATTATAGCAAAGTGTTTATCAGAAAGAATGGAATTGAATGCAGCAATAATAATTTATATACTGTTAAGTATAATATTGATATAAAATTGATTATCTTGAAGTTGATCTCTTATCTTATCTCATTGTTTTAAAACCTGATTCAATATCTGACATGGTTAACCCTGTTCATTAGGTAGGCACAGTTACTTAGTTTTCTTCAAATTCTCCTGTTTTATAGTTATCATAATGTAGTTTTATGAAATATCATTGTATTTGCAACAATCAACTGTATTTTGATATATTTGATAGTCAGCTGAAAGGGATTCTGAAGTGGCTAATTCTTTAACCCACTTGAACTATTTATAACCGGTAGATAATAATTATTTAGTTGAACAGTCAATAAAAGTCATCTACAATGGGATGTTTTCACATGATTCAGGAAGTGAAGTGACAAAAGTATTCAAAGATTTTACGTAGTTGGATGCAGTCTTTTAATAACTTTCTAGTTATTTAACAAACTTCTTTCAGCTGATAAAAAAATAGTGCATTTGTATTGTGTCGGATTTTTATATTTTACGATTCATTGTTTCTATTCCATTCTTATTTTATTGTCTGCACAGAAGAGAAAATTTGAATATGTTTTTTTGTGATTATATGTTTATTCATGCCATTCAGGCCTACAAATGCTAGTGCCTAATTGTTTATTGTTTGTAGTTGTCTTAAAAAAATAACAATAGTTTAAATAGAGAAAAAAAAAAAAAAAATTTGAGCAAATATGATAATTGTATTAAAGAGACAGTTTTACCATTTTTTGTTTGTTGATTTGGGTGTTGATTGGGATTGGAATTTTACTTTCTGTTTTTATTATAAGGTAGTGTCTGAAGAAATGATAATTGTGACTAATAAGTTTAAATTTCTTGAGACTAAAGAATGAGTGGTCAATTGACTGGCAAAATATGTCCCTTTAACATTTCATAGTTTCATTATTTTACTATAACTATTCCACATTTCTATTCCCTTGTTTTTTTTTGTTTTTTCCTCACAAAAGAGAAAATTTAAATATATTTTATATCTAAATATATCTAAATTCTGGCATCACAAATAGAGTAAAGATACTTGAACCTAATATTTATTTGTTTGTTGTTTTGGCTGCCCTGTATCCAGAGAAAAACAAACAGAAAATCTCCTTAATCCTGTGATAAAGGATATTACATTAATCTTCTATCAGGAATCCTCTCTGTATTGAAAGTTATCTTAATAATCCATCTAAATAGTCCATTAACTCTGTCTCTATTACGATTATATATAATAGACTGTCCACTTTATCAATTATTTCATAATGAGCTACCATTGTAATCTGAAGACATGTCTAATATACAATAACAACCTATAGTAGGCACTACAATAGACACTACAATAGATACTACCATGTATTATTCGGTACTCAGATACTTTTCACTTGTCATTATAATTTTCGACTCATTCTTTTATTAGAAAATTTGCAACAATTATAAGTTATAGAAAGAACTATTTAAAGCTCATCTTCATACATCTTCACATTGCCAAGCTATTAGTATTACAAACTTTGTACTTTCACCTTGACAATAGTCAATATTCTTGTATCACAAAATGTAGCAATTTAATTGGATTGTACTCTAGCACATACAGCCAATCAGAGCCCTTGGCAGCAAGACTGTAAACTTTATGGGCTTGTGTTTTCACAGACTTTATCAAGGTCTCTGATTTGCTGTATTGGCTAGCATACAACCAATCAAATCCCTTTAATTACAAACTTCCATCTCACATGAAAAGTGGCTTTTGTAGGCAATGTATAAGAGTATTTGAATAGCTTGACTTTGTCAAGATAGCTCTTGTCTAAGAGATATCCATGATTTGTATTCTAGGAATTACCATTGTCTAAAGATTCTGCCTGAGGTCTCAATTAGAGATTATTGATTCTATACATGTAGATTAATGAATCAAGTTTAATTAACTACTACATGTCAACTTTTGATGTTTGAACATTATGATTATAAAACTTACTAATGATATTTTTCATTTTTTTCAGATGTGACAGTCCTCTTACTTTGAAGAGTTATCGGTATGTAGTATTTTTTATTTGACTTTCACACTTACAAAAAGATTCCGATAAGATTGTGCTTTGATAGAACCCACACACAAGAGTCTCTCATATAACACTGGCAATTTGAACTGTAACATAAATTTGAAAATCTTTGATGTGCCACTCTGTTTGATACGGTAACCGAGTTTGAGTTCGATGCTGGCACACTAACCAGGGTGTAATGCCAGCAAAAGCCTAGATAATACCTTTGGAATTTTCATCCTGGATACCCTTTGTCAGCGGTGCAGGTCAAAAGAACTAAACTGAATGTAGTCATTCAAATGGGACAATAAACTGATGCCCCATGTGCGATTGACTGTACATATTAAGATGCCTCAACAGTTCCCTCAACTCTCATATAAAGACTAAGTTAATGCTGCTGACCTGGCAAAATTGTCCTTATTGCACACTGCATGGCGTTGCTCTTCTTTGTTAGCCCAGAAGATGCAGAAAGGTAGGAATTAAAAGTCTATTCATTACCTTTGGACATAAAAGGACTGTTCAGAAACGAAAATAATACGAAGATAATGAGACTTTAGCAACATGATGCTGTGTCAATGATGCCATTATGTCAATATAATACTCTGACATCATGTGGTGTTTTTGATTGGTCTATTAGTGAGTATCATCGACAGTGCTGTCAAGTAATCTATGTCATTATTATAATAGTATTGATAGTAGACTAGTGACATTTAAGGTAAAATGTGTACTAACTATAATTGTCATCTCTATCACCATCAATGCACATCAAACTTTTTGTCTCTCATTTCAGTGCTATAATTATTAGGCTAAAGAAAAATCTGTAGTAAAATTATTACATCTATTTAATGAGCAATATTTTTTACATTTTAATTATTTAGGTATTAGGAATATAAAGACAAGGTTATTGATCTTTTTTCTAAATTTATAAAATTGTTTGTCTTGAATATCTTTATCTAGATAATAATTATAATAAACTCTTTATTTTACATGGGTCAGAATTAGGCCCAATACACAAGGACATGGTCCTGTCTCACATTCAGCCCATGAATGCAGTGCAGATTGTTGCATATTTAATCATGGAAACAAATGTGAAATTTATCAAAAAGTAATATTGGAAACATATCTGAAATTTACCAAAGTAATATTGGAAACATATCTGAAATTTACCAAAGTAATATTGGAAACAAATCTGAAATTTACCAAAGTAATATTGGAAACAAATCTGAAATTTACCAAAGTAATATTGGAAACATATCTGAAAATTACCAATGTTATATTGGAAACATTTCTGAAATTTATCACAAAATAATATGGGAAACAATTTTGAAATTTATCATTGTAATATTGGAAACATATCTGAAATTTACCAAAGTAATATTGGAAACATATCTGAAATTTACCAAAGTAATATTGGAAACAAATCTGAAATTTATCAAAGTAATATTGGAAATAAATCTGAAATTTATCAAAGTAATATTGGAAACAAATCTGAAATTTATCAAAGTAATATTGGAAATAAATCTGCAAAATTTTCATTATCAAACAACTGTTAACTATACTTTAAGATTTTTTAATAATCTCTTTACATCTAGGTATCTGCTTGATCAAACTGAAATTCGTTTTTATAAAAGGGTAAATAAAAATCAATTGTTCAATAAGCTGTTTAAGTTCGATTTTCTATTTGGTATCATAAAAACTCAATATTTTTAGTTGAAAACTTTGAAATACATAGGATACATATTTTTGTATAATGTGGCCTTAAAGTTGCTTTAAACTGCACCGTTGTTTTTTAGCACCCTCCAAAGAGCATAACAAAGTTAAAACTTTACGTAAGCCTTTAATATTAGTTTTGTGAAAAAGTTTAATGGCATGCCTTTTGTTAGTTAAAAGCTTTTGATGTATATTTTTCATAAATTTGAGCCAACTAATGTTTTCAACCTATGAAATGAAAAGTATGCTCCTTTAAAGCAAGCTTAAGGCCAGGCAAATATATAACAGTAATGTTTTTTGATATTCAAAAGAAAAACTGAATTTTATTTTATTTGATTTATTGTGTTTATACAATGGATATCACTGTTTGCCTGTATGTGGGTAGATATACATCTAGTATTGATAGTTATTAGCAATCATGGTCAATTTCTTATAAACAGTTGAACGTTTTTCTATTTATTATCTCTATTAGATATCAGATTTAATTTAGCTTCAGGAATGAAGGCTATCTAAGAATTATATTCCTGACTTATAAAATTGAACTATTGATATGAGTAAAACCTAATTTCAGCCATTGTGTTAGATAAGTCCAATTGTCAAAAGTGTCAAATATTACATCACATATTGAATTTACTTAGCTTAGATTGCATCCTAAATCTGGTGATTATTTTTAGATTTCTGAACACTGTGCCTATCATTAGAAATATAGAATCTTATGACTTGTTACTTACTGTAACAAAAATCAGATTTTAAAAATTTGTCTCTTAAACCATGGTTTTATTAAATGATATAGAACTGTGAATAATTCAGTTTTCAGCTGTTCAGAAATTCTGATAAACTGTCACGTCCCTCTAATTTTCTTCTAGCCTCCTTTTGATTATCAAGTCTGCAGCATTGAGGTTGACTGTCACTAGAATATTAAGAGATAATTGGAAACCATCACTGAACGCTGACTGTCGCAATGAGGTTTTAATGATATTGCTTCCTTTTGCTCAACATCTCTTTGTCTGAAATACTGTGTCATGGTATGGACACTTTCTATTGATCAACATTCCACAGCTTTGATGAAAAGTTCAAATGTGTGATGGAAGTAGAAGTTGGTTTTTTATCTTGGTTATAAAGTTACTCTGACCAATTGAGGGGAATTACACTAGAGAGGTAGCAGTATTTATTGTTCTCTAAGATTTCTAGATAAATTGTCTTTAAATATGACAGTGGTCTAACTATTTGGCTTGACATTCTCATAGGCAAGTATTGATTTTCCTTTAATGTGGCAGCAGTCTATTAGATTCCGATAGAAATTAGAAAGAAAACTGAAATTTTTCTTTAGTCTAATCTGTTAATGTCATAACGAGGCAGGAATCACAAGTATAGGTAGTTTTCTAAGAGGTGAATTGAGTAGTCCAAGCGCAGAAGTAATTCGGTAAATATTTTCTTATGTTATTTTAATGTTATGAACTGTTGATGCTCTCATCTCATTATAGGCATGTATGGAATTAAGTCCAAACTTTACATGCTTTTATATTCAAATTTGATATTGGAATAGTGTAAGTTGATAGACTGACATATATTATGTGAATATATTGGTGACATCCAGTAAATTCAATACAAACCATATGTCACATGTGAACAGCTGAATGTTGCCACACCTGCTTTCAATAACTAGCTCGAATTATTTCTCTTTATTTTCTCTGGGTCTGTTGCCTTCTATTCAAAACAATTTCATAATGTAACATTGTCAAGTATTGTGTATATAATTGATTTTTCCGCTTCCCTTTTTTATGTTTTAAGTGCTGGGTTTTCTCTTTTGTGTAATAAGATGTATCCAGTAAGGTATTGACTCAAATGTGATGTGGCATTTTCAAAGTTATTTTAATATATTTTAAAGGTCAGGATAAATTTAATAAAATATATTTGTCTGTGATATAATTCTCTATTACCAGATGTTAAAAATATAGATTTAAAACAAAAAATCTAAAGGATTCAATATAGTTTCTTTGTGTTCCTGAAAAATCACAGGCAAAAATTGTAAGTTGTTTTTTCCTTTATGTATTTGATTGTTTTCATAGTTTGATTAGTCTAGGGCTGCCAGCATTTATTATAACTTATTTATTTTTATAGAACTAATATGACCTGAATACAAAACAGTTTGAAACTACCTGGGTATGGCACCAGCTTCATCTTATCTTTGCTACATTTCAAAATGTTGGCTTATTTGCTTTAAGTCTGTACAATGTTGCAATATTTGTGTCATTACCTTAATGAAAATCAGAAAACCTATAAAATATCGTTGGCCAGACACATAATATACTAAGAGTTTTCATTAAAAGTGAAATTTATGTAGCAATAATACTATTGAATATTGTCTGTAGATGATATATTAGATAAATATAGAATTAATTAATAGTACTGATATATGGGGTAGCAGAGAGGATAGAAGTTATTACATTATATCCTGTTATATTTCTTAACAAAAGGTTATGTTATTAGGATACTCTGTTATTACATTATATCATGTGGTACATTTAAACAGTAGGTTTTGTTATATCATTAAATAATGTGGTATTTCTTAACAATAGGTTATCTTTTTAAAATATAGGATATATAAGCTTAATATTATTTTATCTAAACTAAACATTCTAAATCTAAATTAAATAATAGGTTATGTTATTAAAATATATGATACTAAGTTATTATATTATATCATGTAGTATACTTAAACAATAGGTTATGTTATTAAAATATATGATACTAAGTTATTATATTATATCATGTAGTATATATCATTTAAATAATAGGTTATGTTATTAGAATATAGGATACTAAGTTATTATATTATATCATGTAGTATACTTAAACAATAGGTTATGTTATTAAAATATATGATACTAAGTTATTATATTATATCATGTAGTATATATCATTTAAATAATAGGTTATGTTATTAGAATATAGGATACTAAGTTATTATATTATATCATGTGGTATACTTAAACAATAGGTTATGTTATTAAAATATATGATACTAAGTTATTATATTATATCATATATTATATATCATTTAAATAATAGGTTATTAAAATTTAGGATACTAAGTTATTATATTATATCATGTGGTATATTAAAACAATAGGTTAAGTTTTTAAAATATTTTCTTCCCCAGCTTTTATAATACATCATCTGTTTTTCATATCAAATTATAGAAGATTGTGTATAAGCAGATTAGAAGCTGTTGATATTCACTATACGCCTTCAGGCCCATTCTCAGGCCCATAATGTCAATATTGTTTGTTTGAGTGTTTATTAATCCTGTCAATTGTGGTTCTATAAAAGAATCACGCATTACAACAGCTCAAGACATAAGCTGTGTATGCTTAAAGTATAAAATTTATAATATCAAATAAGAATTCAAATATATCTGAAAATATTTCTAATTTATGTATCTAATTCTCAATGATCAGCAATTATTTGTTATAAATGGGTTAATTGAAAACAGAGTGTGCTAATTGTTAATATCAAGCAGCTATATTAAGTTTTTGTGTTTGGCCTCATAGAGACTCGTTTAATTAATTGAAACTTTCAGAATGTTTAGGAAAATATTTCAATTTATCCTTATTCAATTTGACATTATCCTTCTCTATTAACTCTCCTATAAAAAAATATGCTTGTCTGCCCCTAGCATAAGACAAGTCAGATGTAAAACTCCATATTCTGATTTCTTCTTATATTTTTCTGGTATTTAGGAGATAAAGAGGGAGCTGACAGTCGTCCTGAAGTAATCACCGTTATTTGATAAGAATGATTGTATTTATAACAGTATTTATCAAACTAGGCATGGATTTCATTGTCAACATGATATTAAGGTCAAAAGTCATGTAACATGTAGTTATACCATGAAATAAACAGTGTTATTAACATGATCATCATGTATTTAGGTGTTATCAGACCCCATTATCAGCTGTAGTGAGGGTGTGTAATCAGATGATTTGGTTTTTGGAGTGCCAATTCCTATATTAAATATAATGGTCCATAATAATCAATTAAACATTATCCAAGAGGGAGCTAGTTCTATTTTCAGTCTAAAAGGGATAATAGGTTTTAGAATGAACATTAAACTTGGCAAATAAGAGCTCTATTCATTAGTAAATATACCTACTGCCATAAAAAACACAAAAAGAAAATAAATATCCCAAAAACTAAGTAATTATCCATAAAGATGCATTTGATTATTGAAAAACGCTTTTTACATTGATTAAACATTCTTCAAAAATGACTTTGTTTTGTGAATTTTCAAGGTTTTAAGGGATTTTAAGTTCCCTGATGAATATATACTCATATTGACCATTCTTGAGAACTAAAATTTATGTTCATGCTAAGACGCAGTATCTCTTTAAATCACTTGATCCGTGTCAGATGATCTGAAAAGAAACCATTCTGTTAGTATCATTGCTGTGGCATGTTTTCATACGAGCCAGTGTGGGTAACTAAATTCTTCAAAGTAGTTTGATAAATAATACATATTTTGATGTGTTATTAAGTAGAACTATGGGACTCCATATGATTCTCAGATTATGTTAAAAATTTTAATCCAAATTTAAAAGAAAAATTCCTCTGATTTTGATTCATGACACATATTTCATTGTAGAATAAACACAATTTTATTCATTTAATGTTATCAGATATTATGTTGAATGATCTTTGTATATGTTAATCATCACAAGTTTTAGACTATCCAGCAGCTGATGTAGAAATTAAGGTTCTAGAAAGTGGGTTCTATACATGCACATTTCCAATTATTTCGTATATTTCTGTATATAATGCGAATTGTTTTACTAAGAAGGGCTTGCCAAACTGGGGTTGCTCATTAAACACGGTGATTAAATATTTTAAATTTTGTGAGAAAGAGATTTAAAGAATGTACAAAGAAACTAAGTTTACAAGTAGCCCTGAAGAAGAGAGAGTCAGGAAATATGCGATGAAACCAGATATATCTGAGGTTAATAAATTGGTGCGCATTAAACATGTTTTCAGGTTATATTTGGAAATACACAGAAGAATAAAATAAATCAGTGAATTTACTGGGATGAAAATTTACAAACACCATGATTACAACTGCCTAGTGATTAAAATCTTGTGTATAAATACTCTCCCTAATTATAACTTACAGAATGCCTTTCATTATATTGAGTTGTGAATTGTTGTACATTACAGGAAGCAGACTATGGAAAGTGAACTATATTGTGAAAACCATGTTCCACAACAACCCTCAGAATCATCACAACCAGTCAATAATAATTCTCTGGACATGGAAGATAGTGGGGTAAGATCAATTTTCTTTTTTTCTTCTAGCAGCCACTACTAGCCAGATAATTACACAATATGCAATATATACCTAAGCGGTCTGTTAAGCAGCTTTTTCCAAATGAGGTAACATAACTATACTAAGTGTACTCTTTAAGTATATTACTTGTAGTGTACATGACATTTCATTTCATTGACACTTAATGATGAAACTGATTGGTTCTTCAATTAAATAAGGATCATGAAAACATTAATTGTCAATGGAATCACTGCTTGTCCTTCATATTTCACATGCTTTGAAACATGTATTTCCCTATCACATCTAAACTAACCCCAATATCCATACTTCCTTGAGGCAGTGGTAATTCAATTAGGAAAATAATATATTCATAGCTACATATTGTCCTAACAAAATTGGTCCTAGACCATTTCTAGGAAATCTTAGCCAATCAAATTAATCACTCATTGTGT
The DNA here is from genome assembly GCA_030562195.1 of Nipponacmea schrenckii. Lineage (NCBI taxonomy): Eukaryota > Metazoa > Mollusca > Gastropoda > Lottiidae > Nipponacmea > Nipponacmea schrenckii. The sequence goes on from JAUJPP010000005.1 coordinate 21,716,719, forward strand.
AGACACTTTGTTCTAATTTCTATGCCCATATAAAAAGTGCAGTGCTGGTAGTGGGCTTATTTGATTTATAGGTTAATAAGATGGTTTTATGGATAAGTTTGAAATTGAAGGAATTTTACTTAACTTTGAAATCAAGATGATAAATTAACTTTCTTTCTTAATAATTCATGATGAAACTTCTAGATATAGATTGAAAGGAAACCCAAGCTGCATTTCCTATAACCACAAGGGAGGCTCAAACTCTTTACTTTAAAAATAAATCTAATGAATTCTAATGGGGGTTGGTTAGAATCTGTTATAAAAATGACATTTGCCAGCAGGCTTTGGAACTCAATATCAAAACTAGCTTGACATTTAAATTTCTGTTTTAAAAAAAGTAAAATAAATTACTCTTTCACTAATCCCTTTTGATGGTTAAATTATTTTTTTTTTCTTTTGTAAAATATCTTATCTTCAGGTCTTTTATTCTGAGAATGTGTCTATTTTTGATTTTTTATTTCTGATGAAAATTATTCTAAATTGTGTCACTGAAATCTGTGTCTTACAGTTTGTACCAGTTATTTGTCAATTATAGATTCAGTTTTTAATAATTATGTGAATGTTTTTAATACGTTTGGTTGTACAAAATTGTCTTTTATTTGCTTCAGTCATATGTTATTATGAGAATAATAATGGTTTCTTCATATGAGGTAGGAGGGGAAGGAGAGAATTAAGGGGAAGAAGATCAGTTCGATCAAATTCCCTATATCACACTGCAAGACAATGCTCATGGTAATATCTTCAGTAAAGTGAGGAAATAAATGTCTATCCATTGCAGCCCATTAACCATCTTGTACCTAAAGTCAAAGTAATCAATACATGCGATATAAAGCCAGGAATGTGTATTAAGGTTTAGAATCTACAGGAAATAATCTATCTGCTGTGATAATATACATCAAATAATATGACAATCATTATTTCATTTCATCACATTTTTGATGGATAAATAGGAAAATTGATGTGCTTTGTAGAATGCTTGTCAATCTTATCTTCACAGTTCAAGATTAGAATGTATACTGATTTTTACAGGAGTTCAATGGTTCTAGAAAACAGAATAAGACTTATATTGGGCATCATATTTAACAGATCCATTTTGAGCCAAGGACGGAAAATGCTATGAAATGAGGGAAATTTTGTTAAGGCATTTACCTCTCTACAAATGATCTTTATCAAGCATAACCACAAGGCCAAAGTTTTGTTTCATGCAAAGAAACTGAATCTTATTTCATATCGGTGATAGCTTTCAATATGTTCTTTCTTCACCAGACTTCCATCTTGTTGTTTATTGGTATATTGGCTTCACAACTTTGCAGAAATTTATTAGCTATAAATACATATATTAAAATTTACAAAAATTATTCAATTTAAACCAAACTAAATATCAAATGAACTAATTAAAGATGTTCACTGTCTAGCAGTGTTACCTGAAGTGTTTCTAACAACACTAACCACATGCATCTGCGTGTTATTAGTTACCATCATCATGTCATACTCCAAGTATGGATATCTGCATGTACCAATGAGAAATCGATTTCCCTCTTATTTCTGCCTTCAAATGAGGGAAATTTCATTACTTCTTTCTATGAAACTCTCTAAAGTTTGAAAAAAATTGTTTTTAAGACCCCATTGTCATACAGAATGATAAAGGGGATGCACTTGTATGTAAACATGATGAAACCATTTATATCCTTTCCTGAGATTAAGTTTTAATTACAGAAACCAATGTACATAATGGCAATATTTCATAATAGATTAAAACTTGTAAGGTTTCAGGAAGCTCAACTTTAAAATATTGATCCTTCTATTGTAGTCTGCTGATTTATTTGAGATGTTAGAGAGACTTCAAGGAACAAGAATCGATGATCAGAGATGTGCTTTATTTGAGGTATGTGACAGTGTTTTTATTACCCTAATTATTAAACAATAGACAAGCCACAGTTAAATGAAGTTATGACTTCAAACAGACTATTGGTAGAGAAAAAACAGTGTTTAAAATTAGAAAAATACCCTTATATATCCTTGTTTCAGACTTGTATCTCTAGAGGTTTTGCTACACTTATAATGGGACAAGTTAAAACTGAAAATGTCCAATATTCTGGCTTTATGAGTGGGCTATTTTCCAACAACTATATTTATAATCTAAAAAGGGACAGTGTAGATGTAAAGTAAACATATTTGCCTTTTAGCCGATAAAGCTCAATTTCTGCTTAATTTTTAGAATGACATAATTTACTTTGTCACTATTGACTCTCACTTCCAGGTCATTAATAATATTCTCTCATACGATACAAATTTTGAGTAGATTATAAACAATATCATGAAATTGCGATCTTCAAATGACAATCTGATAAAATGTGTAATTTGATTCACTAAAATTATTCCATAGATTTGATGTTCAAGTAATAATCAACTGTGAAAGTAATCATTCCTTGAAAGACATATTATGTGTTTACAGCTAATAATTTGTCATTTTCAGCTCAATGTATGGCACCTTTTCTGTGTGGGACATCCATAGGGATATATATTCCAAAATGGTTATATATATTGAACTCTAACAAATAAAAGATTAGACCTTATTGTTGGCCATATTGAATCCTGAATGTCACATTGACGAGCCTCCTTTTCCATTAGCTCATTAAAACCTTATTGAAAATTATAAGGATGGAAAATTGATTAAGCTCTTTAATGATTCTTTCAGATCATTTTAACCTACACATATTACTAACCTTTTTAAATAGTTGAGCAGGGGTCTATTTATTTTATAAATGGATGACGTAAATTGCGTTACCAACCTCGTTTACAATGTCTATTGATAAGTCATCATCACAATCTTATTGGCTTTGCTTGCAAATACAGTCAATCAGAGGTCTCAACAGAAAGCTTGTAAACACAACTTCATAATCTAGATCTTTCTGTTGAGTGTTCTGATTGGCTGTATTTTCTTGACTACAATCCAATCAAATCGCTGCATTTGTGATACCAAAAAGGTGACATGACATTGCAGTAATAAGGTCATAACCATTCATCAGTAAAATATTAAACTTCTGTCATTGCAAGAGAATATGCAGAAATACTGAAAAATTCCTTCAATATATCAGTTTTTTTCCAAGAGAAGTAATAATTGAGATAACTCATGGCTGAATAAAAACTATAGACTGCATGCAACCAAACTGAACATTTCAATGGAAACAAAATGTAATTCTATCTGTCAAAGGAAAACAGTCTTTCACATTTTATTTTTATTATGCTCTCTTGCATAGTAATTTCTTTCAAGATCAAAACAAATTCTGTTTGATCCAAGATGAAATTACAGATAGAGCAATTGAATGGTTCAGTTAATGGCAGTCTAAATTTCATTTGATTATTTGATTTGAGAACTCAATTTCTGGCTTCTGAGTTCACAAGTAAAAGGGGCAAATTGCAAAACTTTCATTATCAAAGACTTTATAAATCATACCTCAAAATATTTTTAGGAGTGCACTATTCATTAAGAAATCAGCTTAAACTAGTTATGGTTTTGGGCAACATATATCTTTAGTTTTTATACACCTTCATTACAGTTTTTGTTGGATTTGAATGAAATTTGCTGTGATCATTTATATTGATGAGATCTCGGACAAGTTTGAAATTGGCAATTTTTCGATGAACGGTTTTTGAGTTATTGCACTTGACTTAGCCAAAACGTGTCAAAATTGGCTTGTGAACACGATAGAGACTAAAATTTTCTATGGATTTAAATGAAACTTCTGTGATCATTAATATTGATGAGATCTCGGACAAGTTCGAAATTGGTGATTTTTCGATGAATGGTTTTTGAGTTATTGCACTTGACTTAGTTAAAACCCGTCAAAATTGGCTTGTGAACGCGATAGAGATCTTAATTTCCATTGGATTTGAATGAAATTTTGTGTCATTATTTATATTGATGAGATCTTAAACAAGTTTGATAGTGACGATTTTTTGGTGAACGTTCTTTGAGTTATTGGCCTAGACTAAGTCAAATTGCATCGAAATAGACTTGTGAACGATAGAGACAACAGTTTTCATCTGATTGGAATGAAATTTGGTGTGATCATTGAAGTTGATGTCATCTTGGTCAAGTTCGAAATTGACATTTTGATATACTGTTTTTGAGTTATTGCACTTGACTTAGTCAAAATGCGGCTTGTGATTGTGATCGACGATACAGTTTTCATATGATTTTAATGAAATTTGGTGTGAACATTTATATTGACGAGAACTTGGATTAGACCTTAAATAATTTTAGAGTTTTTGTCTGTGTTAAAACAGAAAATATATTTTAAAGTGGGCGTATCTTGCTAGACAACCACTTGTTAAATGTGTAAGAGACTTATTCCTTTTCAATTAGGTGATTGATGTTTATTATTTAAGTCCAGGGACATATTTCTCTAGAATTAGGTGTGATTTAAAGCAAAAAACAATAGAATCACTGGTCACATGATATTTGAAAAACAAGTGACAAGAGCTAATATTTGATTTATTAGCTAAATGTGAGAATGGTAATAATGACATGGAAGTGACAATAGTCTAAACAGAATTGAGTTGAGCTCTCTCAGCTGGTAAAACAAATATATATACATGTATGGCATGTAAAGGGATTGTACAGAGGATATTACAGAATTTTTATGAGTATTGGGAACACTGATAGTATCTATTTGCACTACTCCAATTTTCAGCCGGTTCTGCAATCTCACTAAAACTAAGCATTAACAATGTCAGTAATGCAAAATATTCTTACATAATGACCCTTTAGGTTGCTTAGTTTAAACGTAATTGAAGGCATCACAGACATCAGATTCAAAAATTGGAATGCTGCAAAATTGATGCTAACAATGTCATCATTAAACAGACAAAGTTTAACAACTTCTGTACAATTCCTTTGTGGTTGTTCTAGTATAATGGTGGCATTTAGAAGATAAAGGTCACAGTGCTGAACTGTCAGACCATTGAAAATCTATAAATATTATACACCTGCTGTTAAGATATAGAAATATGGTTGTTATTGTATTTAAGCTTACTAGTTACTATTGTTCAGCTTGATGTATCCTCTAGTTACAGGTTGAAATTTATATTGAAAAAGAAAAAAAATCTAGTTCAATTGTTCCAAATATTCATTTTAATTCATAAACACATATTCTCTTTAGAACAAGTATTTTTATGCAAGTTAAATCTTTATTTTATTGTCAAGAAATACACTTATATTGTTATATTCCTTAAAGCATATAGACAATCTGTAAAATCTTTCTGTGTACAGGTATATTTTTACATAGAAATAGGATAGATTTGACTTTTTTATAAAACAAATAACAATCCCAGTGGATCCTTCATGTCATGCCAAAGTGACGACTTATATTAGAGTATTTTTATAAATTTCTATTTTGAGCAAAATTGCATTTTAAAGAATCTGAATAACTTTCCTTCCATGGATGAAGATTAGAGCCTTATTTACATTTACATTTACATTTGAACCTTTTGTTTATTTAACTTTAGAAAAAGGAATTGGGGGAATTCAGTATTTTCATATCCCAATATATCAGATATAGCATATTGCAGGTTAATGTGCTAAATAAAATTATTTGAATTGTAGGATCAAGATTTTTTTGATGCGCTATTGAAATACCAGAGTGCCCGTCTGGATGATCAAAGATGTTCTTTACCTTCTCTACACAGTCTATCACAGGTCTCTTTTTTTTCTCTTGTGTCCAGCTTTATATATCTTTGGCATGCACTGTATAGACATATCTTACTAATGTTTAATTAATCTCTAGCATGTTGCTTGAAATCATACAAGATGATGGTTGTGGTAACAAATTCCAAATCGAGATGTTTTGAGGGGCTATGTATTAAATTACACTTGTGACAGTCATACAATCAAATTGTTCTGTATGTAACAGTCTTACTTGTTTCGTATCAAATTGTTCTGTATGTAACAGTCTTCCTTGTTTCGTATCAAATTGTTCTGTATGTAACAGTCATACTTGTTTCTCATCAAATTGTTCTTTATGTCACAGTTATACCTGTCTCTTATCAAATTGTTCTGTATGTAACAGTCATACTTATTTCTTATCAAATTGTTCTGTAACAGTCATACTTATTTCTTATCAAATAATTGTTCTGTAACAGACATACATGTTTCTTATCAAATTGTTCTGTATGTAACAGTCATACTTATTTTTTATCAAATTGTTCTGTAACAGTCATACTTATTTCTTATCAAATTGTTCTGTAACAGTCATACTTATTTCTTATCAAATTGTTCTGTAACAGTCATACTTATTTCTTATCAAATTGTTCTGTAACAGTCATATTGGTTTCTTATCGAATTGTTCTGTAACAGACATACATGTTTCTTATCAAATTGTTCTGTAATAGTCATACTTGTTTCTTATCAAATTGTTGTGTAATTGTCATACTTGTTACTTATCAAAATGTTCTGTACTTGTTTCTTATCAAAAAGTTCTGTAGCAGTCATACTGGTTTCTTATCAAATTGTTTTTTAATTGTCATACTGGTTTCTTATCAAATTGTTCTGTAACAGACATACTTGTTCCTTATAAAAAATTTGTTACAGACATACACTTGTTTCTTTTTAATTTGTTTGGTAATTGTCATACTTGTTTCTTATCAATTTGTTCTGTAACAGACATACTTGTTTCTTATTAAAGGTGTCAAATTATTCTTTTTGAAACAGTTGTTTCTGATACAAGAGCATAGGCTAGGGAAGGGTACCCTCCTCAGAATAACCCATTCAGAAGCTATGCTTTTCAATATGTTCTGAAAATTTAAGGTATTTCGAATGTATGATTGTACACAAAGTTTGTCTTGCTGGTATTATTGGTGATCTAATATTTTCAGACACAATGAACCTTAAAACCATCTTCTCTATATTAAGTCTCAGATTTGACACCATTTTTCTAAGATGTGGTAGATATCATCACATATTATTGTGAGAGTTGTTATTAATCCTATCAATAGCTTTAGGAGTTTGTAAAGTTAAGTTCATGCTTCTTAAAGGTCATAGTTTGTTTGGAATTCTAGTTCTATGTATGTCTTTTCTATACATGGTGTTGTGTCCTCAGTTTGACTTTGATGAATAATTCTGGACACATATAGATTTGAAGGTTCAAAGTGATACAGCGAGCTTAATGCTATTACTGATTTACTTTGATGAAAAAAAAAAATACCTGTTTCTGGTGCTAATATATGATTGGTCAAACAGTCCCTTTAACTTAAATATATATTTGGTGATTTATATGTTGTGTTTAGAATGGTTTTTGGGATTTGCATGTTATTCTATATATTTGTATGTTAAGAAATTCAAATTTTTATAAGCATTATAGATAAATTCAGTTTAAATTCTAATTTTGATACACGTTACCAGTGCCAGCACCAGGTCCAGTTACATTTATTAAAGATAGGAATAAATGGAATATTTGTGCCCTTCCTGTTGTGAATTCTTAGGATTTATTAGATAGAACTGGCATACAGTATGATATTCAAACAACATGTAAATTTATTACACTTTACAAACTTTTATCTGAGAAAAATCAATCTAGACATACAGCGCTAATAGAGCATATATTCTGTAGCCTCTATTATAATGGTTATTTATCAAAGACATTCTAAGCTATATTATTCTGATTTATGTAATATTGAAACATCTAATGGGTATTAAAAGTGTATTTTATTTATTTTATGTCTGTAATATTTACAGTGGAAGTGTGATATTTTGTTTCTATACATCTTATTGTCTGGATGTTGTATTTTCAATAAGCAGTAATTTCTTTTTAAGTCTGCTTTCATGTGAAGTTATTTTTGGCATGAATTACAGATGCGTTGACAATGTTTATCTTTAAAGTCAAGGTCTTTTTAAAATGATGCACTCGCATCCCACAGGTGAAAAACATCACTTGTCCATTTTATTTAATAGTGCCGTCTAATGCCAATCATGCCATAATACGATATGTATTGTGATACAAGGGTCATGATACGATATGGAATAATGGATGAAAATAAATATTTTATCTTCAAAGTTTTTTTTCTGCTTATACCCAGAAATTATTAAAAATTATTACTGTAATTGCATTAAGCATCACTATTTTGTTGTGAAATTAGTTTTCCCTGTAGGCCTATATGACATTGAAAAAAATATATTTCCTTGTTATGTTTGTTCATCCGATATATACATGAAATCTGAGCAAATAAATATTTTTTTTTTTTAATTCTAATTATAACTTGATAATGTATTGTATTATTTCAGATTAAGCCTAAATCAGAAAAAATTGTTAAAGAAACCAGTTTAATTCAAAATGTAAGTCTTGTTTTCTGTTTTAGACAAGTTAAGATTGACTCAGTCATTACTGAATTGAACACAAGCAATGTGTCATGTACAGAAGTGAATGATTCAGTGGGACAGAAGTAAATTTCCTTTTAATTGCTTTGTTCTTAAAGTATCTTATGGACTAATGAAATGACAGATCAGATATTTTTTCTGTAGCTGATAGAAAGCATGGCAAAAATATAATTGATATTTATTCACAGTTATTTTGCCAATATTGAACCCTTGAAATTACCCAAAAATAAAAAATGGCCTATGAGCTACTGATTCTTTAGCTTATATTGAGGGAAGGGAGAATAAACTATGAAATGGTTGCTGATAAACTAAAAAAAACGTTCAGAAAACATATTTATTTCATTGACCACAATTTTAATCTGCTTTGTTTTAGAATGACAAATCAACAAATTTCACAACTTGACATATTCAGTTAATTATTAACAAAACACATTGACAAGAAAATAACTTCAATTATATTTTTTTTTCATTTTCTGACATAAAGTGTTGAGATGATTTGCATGTAGAGCATGACCGTATTTTGAAATAAATTGAATGAAGAGTTTTACACCCTACTCTTCCTTATCCAATGTGCTATAATAAAGACAGCCAGGGCCATGCAGATGTAAAAAGGGTAATTTTTGAAGATTACTAGCCTAATCTTTGTCTATATCCAACTGTTAAGGAATCTTCAACGTGCACAGTCTGTACAATACGGGACTTTGATTTATTGTCTCATCCGAACAACTATGCCTGACCTGCATCTTTGATAGGGGGAAACAGACTGAAACCTGCTGACATAGAATGCTAGATTGCGCCCTGGAATCTTTTTAAAATCTGAAAAGAACAGAAAACATTTCCTTTTTTTAGAATAAAATAGGAAGAAAGAATGTCACACTCAATGATGGCCAATGTTTTATGGGTATTTACCGCAGATTGCCAGTACATTTGGTTTATAGCACTCTTATTTAAACATGAAATTAGTAACCTAATGCTAACAGTATTGATTAGATACCTCATTGATTTCTACATCAAATGAATTGGCATTTTATAAAACTTCTGTGTAGGTTTGCTTGTTTTTGTACACTTTATTCATCTGATTAATGCCTAAATGATTTATACTAAATTGAACAATTGTTCCGAGATGTTTTGTCCAATTATTAGCAAGTATAAATCTACAGGACCAATTTACTCTTAGAAAAACACATATAGATTGTTATTGGCTAGCTTATTGATCACGAAGGCAGATGTTCAGCTGTCAGCTTATACATGTTCTACTAGCTATTTTATTTTATTTGCCGTAATTATGTTCAAATCTGATTGTTGTTTATATCTTTAATTTTACCCAGAGCTCTATTTACCACAACTATAAATAAATTTGTAATAGATGTATATACAGTTTTACACAGACAACTTAAAGGGATACAGAATACATTGCCTAACAATCCATGTTTCTAATATTTCCATTATACTCTTCTGTCTTTTCTATGCTTTTGAACTGTCTTAGGAATATACAGATAATATTAGCTAGTTAGGTACAGAGTAGGATGTAAAACTCCATTATTTTATTTTAAAAAATAAAAAACAACTTAAAAGAAGATATAGCACAATCTAATTTTTAACTTCTCAGTTTTGACTGTGCTTTCTACTGTGTTAAAGATGGTTAAGGGGAAATATTGAAAAAGATACTGCTAAATCTCATGCAGAATAGTCTAAGCTTAAAGACAAACATTGAACATAGAACAACATGTCATATTATAAAGAAGGACTAGATATATTGATAGACTATTTCTAACATTTATTAACTCAACATTTCACATGCTCATAAAGGCATCTTATATCAGTTGCTGATGCATTTCTGGCTTCTTAAACTACACTGGACTCAAGCCTTTAGTATTGACAGTGTAAAAACAAATAAGTTTGTAAATTCTCTGATATTACTGTAGATATTAAAGAAACCTGGACCATACCCGATGGTGGTTGTACCTGATAGATTAAACTATTGGATAGAAGACAATACTCACAGTCAATGTAATCACAGACAATTCTCCATAGAAACAGATGAAACCAGTATATGTTATAGAAAATTCTTCCTTGGAAAGGTAAGCTGTGTAGCCTATAACAATATTTTAAAGACTTATGACAATAGAAACTAGCATAGGTAAAGCATAGTATGATGCATAGTACATGAATGATCACTTACTCTTCTTGTATCACTGAATTCAGTGATTTGATATAATGATACGTGAGTGAATGTTCAGACTAAAACACTATTTGGTTCTATTACTCGACATTGTAACTTGTGTGTGATTGTTAAGTTTTGAAAATTACTGGGCTTCACTATGTCTAGCTATACTGTCTTATACCTTGACTGCAACAGTCTTTCTTGTATCACTGAATTCAGTGATTTGATTGAATACAGCCAATCAGAGTCCTTGATAGAAAGAAAGTATTTGTTACACTTTATTTTTACAGACTTAATGTTGAGATTTAGATGGGCTGTATTCGCTAACATAGACCTAAAATCCATTCAAATAACTGCATTTACAAACTTCCGTGATAGCAGTAATAGCTTGACATTGTGAAGATGGGATAATATAATGATTTTGACATTCACCAAATTATATAATATAGTTTTGATCTTAGTGTTTACCATTCATTATTAAATCATAAATTTACAATTTCCCTTGCCAGCAGCCAATTAGACTGAAAGTTATTGCTAACTGAGATTTTGTTATCGATTATTTTTATTCAAATTAGTCTACATCCTCTATCTTACTATGTGATATAGAATAATCTAATAATGCCAGAATGTAATTTCTATATCATTATAGGAACACTTTAATTACTATGCTGTGGATGAAAATCTCGGTCCAATAGTAATGTCTATTAAAGCAGAAGCTAGTCAAGAGTCAATTAGAGTCATATTGAGGTAAGGTTGGACACTTGTTCAAAATAAAGGCTGCTCTTTCTCCACAAAATCCTACTAATAGTCTTAATCAAAAGTTGGTTCTTGACATGATGTCATTTGCTTGGTTACTTTGAACAAATGGTGATCAAAATCTTCATCGGTGTGTGAAAGTATGATGATCTTGAATAAGTCATTTTCACTAATGAAATGGTTTTATGAGGTGCAACAACTGGTATTATACTAGTCCATGCATTTTTACTCCTAGAACATCAATGAACATCAATAGCAGTATAGTTATGATACTATTTTTTGACTATTTCAGAACAAGGTTCACTATTCATCATGAACTTTTACCATCCTCCAAAATAGAGGTACCTAGTCCAGCTAAAATAGCCAAGGTAAGAAATGTTCAAACTAGAGCAATTTCAATTTCTTGAACATTGTAACTTTCAATTTCAGTTTCAATTTCATTTGACTAATGCCTGATGAAGCAGCTTAATTGAGTGACAACGTGATAAGGTGTATTTAGTTAATCAAGTTGGACTTCTTGTATCACGTGCATTGTTGTATAAAGCAAGTAAACCTGGCCTCTCTGTCTTCCGACTACTGCCCTGTAAACATCTTGATCAACGTGGGATTGGATACAATCTAGTTAACTGGCGCAATGACAAAGCATTTTAGGACAAGAATCTATCGAATTGATTTGTATTTAGTTTACTGTTTATCATGGTTTTTACATATTTCAGACTGTGTTCAGTGATATATCTACAGAAAAATTTTTTCCTGTATTATCTATGAAGGTATCTACTTAGTCATTTATTATTAAAAAAACAAACATGAATTTTAAGGTACAAGGTCTCATATAGGACAAAGGGTTTACTTGGTTTGTTATGTTCATTTACATCTTATGTAACATAGGAATGAATGATTCTTGTCCAAGGAATTTATAATGTGATTTACATCTTATGCAGATGTAACATTGGAATGTACACTTTGTGACCTAAAGAATTATTAAAGTGTTTTCAATGGACCGCTTACATTGGTGTTCATTTTATAATTTCAATTGGTTCACTTAAGTACTTGAGTTAGCTCAAGAATGACATACTAGGAATGCAAGAGTGAACTGGGCGCAAAAACAGACATTTAGTTGTGTGACAAATGAGCAAATTAAACACAAACTCTATGTAACCCTTCAGGAAAAATGATGAATGAATTATCATGCATTGAAAATTAAAAATTAAGGTGTAAAAAGTGCATTGCCATTTTACGTCTGCCAAATGGATATATTTATGGTCTTACTGCCTCTTATATTGCTCGTACAGTTTGTTGATCACATTTTTTTCTTTTGATTGCCGCTTTTCTAAAAATTCTAGTGTACCACTTCTTGTTGTAATAACTGAAGATATCATTGATCAATATGTTGTATTGTTTCAGTATTTTGTGTGTTTATTTTTAGGGTTCAGAGTTAATTGTTTTATATGATGAACATCTGTTAACCAGTACTTTTAAATTTGGAATAATATACCAGAAATTTGGTCAGGTAGGGATACTTGCTTCACACATTTGAGCGTCAGGATTTGTAAATAACAAGAGAAAAAATAGTGCATTTTGGCATATTTCACTTTATACATTCTTCACTTGCTACATACTTACCAAAGTATTACTTGCTACATACTTACCAAAGTATCACTTTTTACATACTTAACAAAGTATCACTTGCTACATACTTACCAAAGTATCACTTTTTACATACTTAACAAAGTATCACTTGCTACATACTTACCAAAGTATAACTTGCTACTAATTACAAAAGTATCACTTGCTACATACTTCACAAAGTATCACTTGCTACATACTTACCAAAGTATCACTGGCTTCATACTTACCAAGGTATCACTTGTTATATACTTACCAAAGTCTCACTATCTATATGCTTACCAAAGTCTCACTTTCTATATACTTACCAAAGTCTCACTTTCTTCATCCTTATCAAAGTATCACTTGCTACATACTTTCCAAAGTATCACTTTCGACATACTTACCAAAGTATCATTTGCTACATACTTACCAAAGTATCACTAAGTATCATTTGCTACATACTTACCAAAGTATCACTAGCTACATATTTTCAAAGTACCAGGTATCACTTGCTACATATTACCAAAGTATCACTTGCTACATACTTACCAAAGTATCACTTGTTACATACTTACCAAAATATCACTTGCTACATACTTATCAAAGTATCACTTGCTACATACTTACCAAAGTATCACTGGCTACATACTTAGCAAAGTATTACTGGCTACACACTTACAAAGTGCATGCTTACCAAGAGAAAAAATAGTGCATTTTGGCATATTTCACTTTATACATTCTTCACTTGCTACATACTTACCAAAGTATCACTTGCTACATACTTTATAAAGTATCACTTGTTACATACTTAACAAAGTATCACTTGCTACATACTTACCAAAGTATAACTTGCTACTAATTACAAAAGCATCACTTGCTACATACTTCACAAAGTATCACTTGCTACATACTTAACAAAGTATCACTGACTTCATACTTACCAAGGTATCACTTGTTATATACTTACCAAAGTCTCACTATCTATATGCTTACCAAAGTCTCACTTTCTTCATCCTTATCAAAGTATCACTTGCTACATACTTTCCAAAGTATCACTTTCTACATACTTACCAAAGTATCACTAAGTATCATTTGCTACATACTTACCAAAGTATCACTAGCTACATATTTTAAAAGTACCGGGTATCACTTGCTACATATTACCAAAGTATCACTTGCTACATACTTACCAAAGTATCACTTGCTACATACTTACCAAAGTATCACTTGCTACATACTTACCAAAATATCACTTGCTACATACTTATCAAAGTATCACTTGCTACATACTTACCAAAGTATCACTGGCTACATACTTACCAAAGTATTACTGGCTACACACTTACAAAGTACATGCTTACCAATGTATTGATGTTTGCACATTTATAATGCAATTAAGTCTTAGAATCTCAACTAAGTTTCTTGAATTTTACAGACAACAGAAGAAGAACTATTTGGTAATGTTTGTCATAGTCCTGCTATGGAAGAATTCCTAGATTTAATTGGTGAAAAGGTTTCTCTACAGTATTTTAAGGGGTAAGTCTAGATATATTAGAAAAAGAATATCAAAACAGAACCCTTAAAAAAACATGTTGTTACTCAAAGAATTTCTTTTCTGCAATTTCAGACAACTAATCTGCTCCCAAGCTTTATGCTTTTGGCTTGGAAGGTCATGTATTACTTAATTTTACTTCATTTAATTTTCACATTGCTCTGATCTTGATCAAATATACCACTCTGAATTGATAAAGGTTTTTCTCCTACATTGTGATACTAAAAAGATCTGTCACCTAACCAGCTAGTGGACATTATTTGGATTTACAGACGAAACCAAGAGTATTATATGAACATTGCCTTTTATGCCTATTTTACTTAGACATAAGTTCTCAACATGTTCATTTTTGTAGAAATGATTTGCTTGAAATAATTTTTGTTCTTAATGATGTAGATTTCGAGGTGGTTTAGATACTCTACATGGTCAGACTGGAGAAGAATCATTATATACTCATTATCAGAATCGTGAAGTCATGTTTCATGTCTCTACCATGTTACCCCATACAGACGGAGATCCACAACAGGTGCTTTTTCTTTAAATCACTATTTAAAACTCGAGTTGCAAGAACATTATCTACATGTATATACCTTCCATCTTCGTAATATCAAGCTGTTACAAATCTTCTGATACCTTGACTACCACCATTCTTGTGTCAGGGAAGTTTGTAATTGTAGGTATTTGATTAGATTGTATGCTAGCAAATACAAATGTAAATTTCATCTGAAGCTATAGTCATTTGCATCTTAGCTCAAATCTCTAACAATATAGTACATACTAAAAATTTATACAATAAAAACAATCTTGTTAACTATTTATCCAAAGCATCATTTATCTAGAATTGTTAATTGTTAATGTTATTACTTAATCTTTATAGCTTCAGCGTAAACGACACATTGGAAACGACATAGTCGCCATTATATTTCAAGAAGAAAATACTCCATTTGTCCCTGATATGATAGCATCTCATTTCCTTCATTCTTATATAGTCATACAACCTATAGACTCTAATACAGATCATACTAAATATAAGGTAGGTTGTATTTTATAATTTTAATATAATACTTTAATATAATACATAGACTCTAATACAGATCATACTAAATATAGGGTCGGTTGTATTTTATAACTGTAATATAATACTTTCATATAATGCATGGACTCTAATACAGATCATTCTAAATATAGGGTCGGTTGTATTTTATAACTGTAATATAATACTTTCATATAATAAAGACTTAATAAAGATCATACTAAATATAAGGGGAGGTTGTATTTTATAACTGTTTAAAAAAATACTTTCATATAATACATAGACTCTAATAAAGATATTTCTAAATATAAGGTAAGGTTGTATTTTATAACTTTTTTAAAAAAATACTTTAATATAATACATAGGGCTCTAATACAGATCATACTAAATATAAGGGGAGGTTGTATTTTATAACTGTAATATAATACTTTCATATAATGCATGGACTCTAATACAGATCATACTAAATATAGGGTCGGTTGTATTTTAAAACTTTAATAAAATACTTTCATATGATACATAGACTCTAATACAGATCATACTAAATATAAGGTAGGTTGTATTTTAAAACTTTAATAAAATACTTTCATATAATACATAGACTCTAGTAAAGATCATACTAAATATAAGGTAGGTTGTATTTTATAACTTTAATAAAATACTTTCATATGATACATAGACTCTAATACAGATCATACTAAATATAAGGTATGTTATATTTATAACTTTTATATAATATAGTCATACAACCTACACTCTAATACAGATCATACTAAATATAAGGTAGGTTGTATCTTATAACTTAGTTATGATATAGTCATACAACCTACACTTATATAGATCATACTAAATATAAGGTAGGTTGTATTTTATAACTTTAATAAAATACTTTCATATGATACATAGACTCTAATACAGATCATACTAAATATAAGGTAGGTTGTATTTTATAATTTTAAAATAATACTTTAATATAATACATAGACTCTAATACAGATCATACTAAATATAAGGTAAGTTGTATTTTAAACTTTAATAAATACTTTCATATAATACATAGACTCTAATACAGATCATACTAAATATAAGGTGGTTGTATTTTATAACTGTAATATAATACTTTCATATAATGCATGGACTCTAATACAGATCATACTAAATATAGGGTCGGTTGTATTTTATAACTGTAATATAATACTTTCATATAATGCATGGACTCTAATACAGATCATACTAAATATAGGGTCGGTTGTATTTTATAACTTTAATATAATACTTTCATATAATGCATGGACTCTAATACAGATCATACTAAATATAGGGTCGGTTGTATTTTATAACTGTAATATAATACTTTCATATAATGCATGGACTCTAATACAGATCATACTAAATATAGGGTCGGTTGTATTTTATAACTGTAATATAATACTTTCATATAATGCATGGACTCTAATACAGATCATACTAAATATAAGGGTCGGTTGTATTTTATAACTGTAATATAATACTTTCATATAATGCATGGACTCTAATACAGATCATACTAAATATAAGGGTCGGTTGTATTTTATAACTGTAATATAATACTTTCATATAATGCATGGACTCTAATACAGATCATACTAAATATAGGGTCGGTTGTATTTTATAACTGTAATATAAATACTTTCATATAATGCATGGACTCTAATACAGATCATACTAAATATAAGGTAGGTTGTATTTTATAATTTTAATATAATATAGTCATACAACCTACACTCTAATACAGATCATACTAAATATAAGGTAGGTTGTATTTATAACTTAGTTATGTAGTCATACAACCTACACTGTAATACTGATCATACTAAATAGAAGGTAGGTTGTATTTTATAACTTAGTTACAATACAGTCATAAAATCTATAGACTCTAATACAGATCATACTAAAAATAAGGTTGTATACTAAATAGAAGGTAGGTTTTATTTTATAACTTAGTTATAATTTAGTCATACGACCTACAGACTCTAATACAGATCATACTATACTGATTTTTGGAGTAACAAGAATAATATGTTGTATTGGGAAATGATATTTTATAAATTTTGCATGTCTCTTTCATTAGGTGTCCGTTACAGCAAGAAATGATGTTCCACAATTTGGTCCTGATCTCCCCAACCCAGCAGTATTTGAAAAAGGTCCAGAGTTCCGTGATTTCCTGCTAACTAAGTTAATCAATGCTGAAATGGCTAGTTACCATGCTGAGCAGTTTGCTAAGTTAGGGGTAAGTAAGAACTGTTTGTAGCTTTGTAATTTTTTTTGTCATTTCATCCAAAAATTTAAGATTCTTCACGTTTTTCAATCTCACTAATGTATGTACATGTATAAGTTAAAGATAAGCTGAAGATAAAATTATTTTTACCTTGACAGGAAAGAACCAGGTCTTCTTTATTAGACTCATTGTATCAAGATTTACAGAAGAGAAACTTTGAACTCTTTGGTGGCTCAATTTTAACTGGAAGTAAAATTGAAGGAAGTCGTCTGTTTGATTCAGTCAAGAAAGCATTTTCTGGAAAAGGCAGAAGTCAATCTTTTGAATCCAGTTTGTCTGGCTCTGGAAGTCGAAGATTAAATGGTAGTTCAACATTGCCAACTGTTGGTGAACATGAAAAAGGTTCAAAGGTATTTCAGTACAATTTTGTATAATTTTACCTCAATTGACTTTTAGAATAAGAGCTCATTGATTTGAATTGGGACTAAAGAAGATTTTCAACTTACAATATTTTCATTATTTGCAATTTTTTCTGCCCTTGTATCATTTTTGATCAATGTCAATGATATTTTTAGAATAAGAAGTCACCAACAAGTAATCAGAATGCTCATCATTTTTCAAGTCTTGAAAGAAAAGCAGAGAGAGGGTAAGGAAATTTCTTTATATTATTTAACATATTATAGTAGTGAAATAACTGAAATGCTTTTTTATATTCCCTACTTTTCTTTTCTGATTCAACAAAATTATGAAGATGTGCAGCAGAAAGTACTTTGTGGGAAATGGCTGTTAAGGGAGGAAACTTCAACGTGCACCATACCAGTTGCTAAGAGATCACCTTTACCAATCTGACCAACAAAGATAACTTTTCCTAACCTCCTTTTGCGTCACAGACAGATGGAAAAATATAAAGGCACATTGTTTACCTCTGATAAGATGTATCCCGGAAATAATAATTATTTGTTTTTATATTTCAGTAGCAGGTTAGATGGCAGTAATTCATCTTATGCTACTTGTAGTACCCCGTCTAGTCCCCAATCTAGTCCTGGAAGCATGTCCTCTAGAACAAGGTAAGTCAGTGTGACAGGTTACAACCATTAATTATAAAATACTATTATGGATATACTACTCCTTTGATTTAAGAAACTTTCCAATTCACATACAGGAATCGTTATCAATTATTAGCTATTGATTATTGATATTATTTATGATAAATATTACTGGCTGTAACTGTATATATTTAGAAAACCTTTCTGCATAATTTTTCCTATTTTTAAGTAACATTAACTCTCACTTTAATAAGGCTGAATGGAGTAGTGCAAATAATATTAATTTCCAAGGGAAAATGTAGGGAAAAGGATGGTCATGAGTTATAATTTTACTGAATGTGTTGACTTGATAATGTACAAGTCATATTTCTTTATTTGTCTATTGCAGAAATAATACCCATGGTGTTCAGCTATCTCCATCTAATTCTGAGAGTAGTTTTAATAGTATTGAAGATTCTATATCATCCTATAGTTATACTATTGATAAACATGAACGAAAGAAAAGTCATGTTAATAATGATACTGGTATTACTCAAGATTCTGACAGTGGATTGGTAAGTGAATTCTTTAATAGGGACATAATTGTGTAATTCTAAATGTGAGGGTGGGGTCCATGAGGGCTGGACCCTAACAAGCAAGAATTAAGCCCCAGTAAACCTTGTTAAGTTCAGCCGAGAATTGCACTTACTTCATATAAGAAGTTAGTTACTACTACTGATAGTTGTTTTTTTTTAATGTCACTGACCTATTCTTGATGTCTGGCAGAGCCTATTTGCAAATGTTCATTTTGGCATGACTGCCAGTCATGACCAGCATATATAGCCAAATCAACAGCCCTGTTTTAGTACCTTTCTATGGTTAGAAATTAGTTCTGTGCTTTTAATAGACATGTGTTGCCCGTGTGCACAAAATATGAGCCCTAGATCCAATTAACTCCTGGAAACAACTGAAAATTGCTGCATAATTACAAATTAAAAATATTAGGTTACAGCATCTTACATGAAAAACCCAGGTCAACAGAGACATTAGGTTTTACAGTAGAGTGGACTTTGAACCACATTTAGTATTGCTATGCTTATATTATAACCAGATTTGGAGATCACAGTGCTGTTAAAATAAACCTGATAATTTCCTTTTTGATCAGTCATGGCTATCAGCACAATCATTGGTAAATTTTGAACAACAAAATCTTATTTTCTACACCATTCTGTGTTCATTCAGAGTGTTATCTTATCCAGTGTTTCTTGAATCAAATAAGTTAATGTATTATTATTTTATTTAGGAAAGTAAGTTGTCAATAGGTACTTCAAGTACCAGAGTACCAAATACAGTACAAGACAATGAGAATGGTGATAGTAAATGTGTATTTACTATAGATAACATGGATACCGGTGCCAACAGTAAATATACCTTATTATATTATCTGACTAATAAAGCTGAATAATAATGCTATTCTATCAGGCATACTCCCCCAGAAACTTGGCTGGCTCATTACCCCAACCCTAATTTACAGATTCCATACCATTAATTTCAAAAATGCCTGCTGCTATTGGTCTCCATCCACTATCATGCCCCACATTGACCCCCCCCCCCCCACACCTAATGCATTGAATCGCTGTTGTATAGAATGCTATCACTTCCAAGGCATTATTAACCTTTTTACAGTTATTATCAATATAATGATGTCATAAGTAATAACTGTGAATAAAAAAAGTCAATAACAACTCAAATTTCTTAGGAATCTAGGTAATACATCAGTTACTAAACTCAAATATTTTACTGATATTACAGGTGTATACGATGACAGCCGTGTACAACAAACAGATTATCTGAAGGCTGAAATACATAAATTAAAGTGTGAAAAACTTGATTTATTGAGACAAAATGTGGTAAGTTATTGTCGACATTTATGTACTTGTTTTGCAGTACATTTACTATATAAAGTGACCCTTTGCTAACATTTAACTAAATTATTGAAATAATACATATTCATTTACAATTATTGAAGGTTTAGAATGAGACTTTTGGACTATACAATTACTGGCCTCTTACAAATATTAAAATAGAATATCAACCCTGATGATGAAGTAGTGTCCATCTATATCCTCTGTATTTTGCGACGTAATAAAATAGTTACTGAAAAACATCAAACTTTTTATCCTGTTCTACTATCTAGAACAATGATTAATATTTTATTTGAGTATTTGTGCGTCAAATGGATTTACTATAAGCTAAGATGTATTTGACTTTTAATTCTTTTCAGTCAAGTCAGAAAGAAATCAAGAACCTAAGAGAACAAGAATTTAGATTAGTCAATGAACTTGCTACAATAACCAAAAAATTAAAACAACAAAAGATACCCCCAATTGAAATTAGTGCTGAAGCCACAGTGTAATTTATTATGAAATAAAACTGTTTAAACTATGTACTATGTATGTTTAATAAATACAGGAGCAAGAAACGAACATTTATAAGATGCCAAAATCATATGAATAAAACATGAAAATATGTTAATCACTTAAATTTGCTTGAAATAAGTGTATTTATTCGTTTCAATTTATTTTCGTGTTGGGCCTTTTCATCTGTATTGGACCTGGGTCATACTCGTTTGAGCCGTTAATTGCAGAAACCACAGTCACAAATAGAAGTCAAGGTGACACCCATACAAATAACATTTTCAAAAGGCCAGAAAATACTTTTTCAACCCCCTCTTCTGAATCCACTCATTTCATTTCATTATGTTACAACTGGCCATTTCGTGAACCAGATGCTCAAGTAGGCACAAGCATTTAATTATATAGCTGTTGTTCACATATCACGGCTCATCACACAAAAGCCAAATTGTCTTGTAATTTTATTTATCTCAAAATCGGTCACTTCAATAGCACAGCTTTAACTAAGACCATACCACATTCTGCTTATAGTGCTTGCCCCTCCGAAAGACGAAGTCCTACTACGTATGTCGTTAGTGGTTTCCCTTTTTTCAGTTTCAAGACTGCTGGCAATCGCCATGTATAGTATAATATCTTCATAATCTTTATGTATGGGAGATAACTAATTTCAAATAACCTGGTTCCAAGGTTGCATTTAATAATGTAATATTTTTCACCATACAAGTGTAATTTGATATTCAATTGAGTGGACTTCTCTTGCACTTTATGAAATGGGTGGTCAGCAAATTGGTTAAAAAGAAAACCACACATCCAATTTAGTAAATTAAACTTTATTCTAGCATAACAAAAACCCTGAAATATTCAAAACAGACTATTACACATTGAAACATAGTACAGAATATTTATATACAAAGAAGAATATCAGAAAATATACAAAAGTATACAATAATGTATCTGGGATCTATATATTCGAAAGGAATAATATTGACCTACTTAATAACAAACTAAACATGTAGCAGTAGCGGTGAATAAGCCGTAAAATGAAATATAAAGTTAAGTCTTACCCTAAAGAGGGGTTTTTAACACTGCTATGCGTCAAGCGAAAAGCTTGAGCGCAAACAAACTAAAACTTACAAACTAGCCTAAAAGAAATGAAATGCTATGTAATATTTTATAATGAAATATATATGCATATTGAAATACTATGACTGAAAACTATAAATTATTTTAAGCTTATGTGAATTGACTATGACTTCCACAAAACTACTAATAACTTATTTAAATACTAAAACTATAATATACAAATAAAACTAAACAAGAAATTAACTTACCAAAACTAGAGAAAATCCAATTATAATGAAACACATCAAAACTCCAAAACTAAAGAACTATATAAACTTCTGATTTATAAAGAGAAGGTCTTTACTCATCAGAATCCAAATATCTTGTGTAGGTGAAAATCACACAAAAGGACAGAAACCAAGGGGAGCAAGGATAAACAAATCAGAAACCATGGTAAAGACCAATGGAAAGAGAGAAAAAGTGAGTGAGTGAAGAAATGTTCTCACTCAGATGAATTAAAGAAGAGAGTAAAGAAAATAGATGAACTGTGCTACAGTGTTTATTAGTAAAACATAATCAGTAATTAAAACCTGGATAAAATTCAGTAATATATATATATACACCTAAAATATAGCTCCATTACATTTATATACCGCCATCATTACCATCCCATGAGTACACCACGGAACACATAAACCCTCAAGAACCTCAATAACACATACCATTAGGACCTCCCGGACACAAACCATCAGGATTCTCCGAATCTCGAGACACACCTTACGTCTTCAGTAGCCCAATACCTCCACTCACTCCATTTCATTTTTTCAATCAGGTGACCAACAAATTGAGAGGGCGATCCCCCAAACATCCCCAAAAACAAATGTCAAAGGCACGGGCACGTGCGGCATCTCGAATCATACTTTATGAAATGGCCCATTTCGTTACCGTTAACCCCCCCCCCCCCCCGAAAATTGTTTAATTTATATTCACTTAACAGCCACCACCGGAAGTCTTTGTTACATTTTTTATGTCCTTGATAGCATGTCAAATACCATTCGCTCATTTTGTTATAAATGACGGTTCCAAATTGCGTTCTTCAAAACATTTTTACTTTATAAATATGACATGTAGTATTAGCTAGTTTGGAACATAAAATCGAAGTAGGAAATAATGAAACCTCATATTTACGTCACTTTCATAAATGGTTTTACAAGCATCTTTACTTTATCCGTTGGAATAATTCTTAATGCATGCGTAAGTAAAAAAAAAGGTTCCATTGCATGCTATACTTGTAAGAAGTAAGCAAGTGTTGTTGAGATTTTTTGGCTTGTCAATGATAATAATGGAACCAAATGGGTGATATTAATGATGTTAAGGATCAACTTCGTAAGATCTAACATGGTTAGATTTATCGAAAACCAGATTGGTTTGTTTTATGGAGAACCAGATGGCTCAGATAAATGCAGAAACAATTGGTAAGATTTATCAAGAACCAATTGGAAAAAATTTATCGAGATTAACTGGGTCAGATTTATTGAGAACCAGCTGGGTTAGATGAATGGAGAAACAACTTGGTAAAATTTATCGAGAACCAGTTGGAAAAAGATTTATCGAGAACAACTGGGTCAGCTTTATTGAGAACCAGCTGGGTTAGATGAATGGAGAAACAACTTGGTAAGATTTATCGAGAACCAGTTGGAAAAAGATTTATCGAGAACAACTGGGTCAGATTTATTGAGAACCAGCTGGGTTAGATGAATGGAGAAACAACTTGGTAAGATTTATCGAGAACCAGATGGAAAAAGATTTATCGAGAACAACTGGGTCAGATTTATTGAGAACCAGCTGGGTTAGATGAATGGAGAAACAACTTGGTAAGATGTATCGGGGACCAACTGGGTCAGATATTTATGGAGAACCGATTGAAAAAAGTCCGATATAACCCTTGTGATAGCGAAGACGAAGAATGAAACTGCCCAGAAACATCCCACATTTTCATATTTTCTTATTATACTGGCGCAAATCACCAGATTATTTCAGTTAAAGCTACTGCCGAGGTTATCGATACACTGGAGAATATAACCTTCCAGGATTAATGTTCTGTAAGGTCAAAATGAGTGTACGTGACGCAATCTGTTTCTCTAAATGAAGATGTAAGTTGATTAAAATCATTATCGGAAGCATACAAAACTTAAGCCAATAAAACTTAAGGCATCGGAAGTTGAATGCTACATAAAGTTGCCTTGTTGATACACTACTTCCGGTATAATTCTTGGAGAACAGTTTATAATCACGTAGTATTCTACAATATTCTCTTTCCAAATTTTCCCCTCAACCGTTATTAACCCTGTCTTGAACAAATACATTTTGTGTCTAATCTATCCGATAAAATCACTTATGAAAGAGTTTGATATGTTAGTAAACGTCAACTTAACAACTTACTAAAAAGTCCAGTCAGAAATGCTTAAATAACAGTGCTTGACACATATCTCGTCCACAGATCAAGGACGATCACCGCCAATTGTTGTAATGAGAATTCCATCCTTTTATTTGTCCCAAGTTACCAATAAGCATGGCAAGTGTCATTCAATCATACTATAAACTGTAATATTGCTGACGTTTACAAGCCGATATTCAAGTATATTGTTCAAGTCAAGTTAATGAGTTCGAATATACCCAGTTTGTACAGCATATTATGAAGCACAAATTCTAGAACGTTAGTCGTTAGTAGCATAGCTAAATGCAAAAAGTGGCAAATAGTAGCAAACTATATGTCAAGTCATAATATACCTATACCTAATACATATGTAATAGGTATAGTCATCTATCCAGAGGTGTTGCTGAGATATGCCACCAAAGGTTCTGCTACTGTAGTATTGATTGTTCCTGCAAATTTGGCACTGATCATTCCACAAATGGCTTACTATTAGAATATCTGCTCACATTCACACTGAAAATAGAAAAAAGAGATATCATGTAAGATTACATTTCACCAACGAATACATTCGTTATGTTTCATTTTTTGATCTAATTATTGAAAAATGTGCGTTAAGTCTATGGAAATGTGTTTAAAGGCATACACAATCATAATGTCACGGAATCTGCAATCGGAAGCTTGAAGGGGTTGTCTGATACAAAGACAATTACGTTGCAGTTGTAGTTCTCATGTTTATGATTCATAGTAATTATCGGGGCAAAAGTTTGTTTCAATCAAATTGAAATACCCCATTTAGGACGATTTCAGCAAACCCTCGTACATGAGAGGTCCATAATAGCCTAAACAAGTTAACAAACAATTTAAGTAGATCTATATAGATCAAGAAAAAAGACAATATCATATATAATCAATATAACCGACCAATATTGGCCAGGAAAAGTTATTCATCATTTGCAAGATGTTAATGTAAATAGAAAGATGAATGAATTGAACAAGTCCGTCCAGTTAAATATGATAATGATCACAGAGAACTCTGACTAATCTATATCTTGAGAGACATTGATAATACTTCCTTACTCATTAAAAAACTAGACTATGTTTACATTTCATTAATCCTTAATAATGAACAGGGTAGTAGAACTAAGTGTATATAATTGATCAGAGCTTTGTTTTCCTGTTATTAATATCGACGAATTTTTAATTAAGTTTAAGTATACTTAATGTCTTTTCTTAGTACTCTCCATTCCAAAGATGCTTAAAGTAAGCCCAGATATAACTGACATAATCTGAGAACAAGTGGATAGTTGACGAGAATCTTATCAATCTCTGCATTGGGTCGACCTGAGTGCACCAATGACTTAAAAATCACAATGTCAGTCTGTTTTTCTTCTTACAAGCTTAAATCGTGTTACCGCCCCGAGTCATGGACATTAACGACCATTCGATTGATTGCGGTTATTATATATTCTGGGTATTTATGCTTCATGTACAATTTACTAGCATGAACATACTGTTATAAGAACACCAACTCGAGATGCGCAATACGTTTGGTATTTAGAGTTCTAATAATGATGGAATAAATTACCATGTTCTCTAATTTTGGGGTAATATTTCTACAGTTACTTCCAAGAGTCTGTGAATTAACAGAAAATTTCCCGAGATTTTTATGCATAACATCTTGCCTTAAGATAGTATTATTATAATGTCTGGCACCCTTATATGACAGATATAAAGTTCCACAATAATTGGGCAATCTTTATACAAATATTTCCGCTTTATTTCTAACAAATTGATAAATACAGATTCTATACGTTTCCCAAAATGTGTGTCAAAAAGCACCAATACTATTTTTCAAAAGTGTTACTTTCTAATGCTCATTTGGAATCTCTGGCTTATGCGCTCCGATTGAGCTATCACATTATGAATCTTATTGTCGACGATTGTTCCTCCATTAGGTCAGTCTGCCCTAAGTTTGTTCTCCCAGTGTTAGGTTGTGTAGGCGATTTCGTGAAACCATTTATCTTGATGTCAATAAAAGGATATTAAGATTATCTTATGTAGAGGGGTAGCAGTCTTTAAGAAATCCTATTTACTGTCGATTCTAAGATCAAGGTTGTAATATAAGCCTATTGTTTGTTTATGAATAATTTATACTATTTACCCTGTATGTAAAACGATAAGTATGATAATTTAATCATTTGACAAATACCGCAATTCCTGATTCATTATTTATATAATCAATAGAAGCTTATAGATAACAAGTTGGCCAAATATTTATATCACCAAGTACGATGAAGTTATTTCTCAATAATAGCTACTAGAATATATGAGTGAAGAGTATCGGTATACAAACGGCAGCTGTTTAAATAAAACCCTATTAAAGCCTAGATCTTAAATCATTAACGATTACGGAAAGTACAGAACTTATTATAAAAAGAGAGATCAATCGTCATGAATGAAAGAGAAAATATAACAACCATTTCAATTGAAATGGTATCGACAACCCAATTTAGGTTTGATGTATTTCATAACCAACCAAAATCTTTCAGACATTTCAGACAACCATATTAAATTTGCCATGAAAACTACGTTTCCACCACATAGGGATTATACAGTGAATAAAATATAAACTATGAATATTCCTCTATCCGTCCTCCGTTGAATTGCATGTAACCGTCCAGGTGTTTCGTCTTAAAATCTAGTCAATAATCTCAACACTAACTATAGCGCCCCTATTGAATATGTGGAAGGGTGTGCAAACGACAGACGAATTTTCACTGCTGCTTGAACGTAATATTGCAAGTCTCAAAACTAAAATACAATTATATGACTTCTGTTCAGAATGCAGTTTCAAGTGGACATAACTTTCAATCATTTGAATAAATATATACTGTGCATAACCGTCACAGACTCTCTTCGGAGAAAATAACAAACAACTCGTTCTCTCAGAATGTGCGATCATCCAATTAATAGCAATTTCGATCGTGGTTTGGAAATTATGGCTTGCCTGGACGTTATTGTTCCCATTCTATAAATACAAATCTTATATCGTAGTCATGTTATAAATAGCTCTCTTCTGTAACTGACAGGCATTCCGGACAAATAATTAGTTGTCTAAGAGGCATGAATTCAGGCACGGTAAGGGTAGGGTTGGGCAGTCGGGGAGGGAACCTTAATCTCAATCATAATCTGAGAATCCGAACACGTATTCTAATGCGTTAGGTAACATTTATTTGATTCTAAAACCTGTCACTATCAATGTTAATTTAATTGGTATGCAATAAAAAACTCAGCTTCTGAATCTAAAAACTGAGTGTTGTTTTAGTATTTTTGACACGCATACATGAATGTCGTCTTTAGTTTAAACTGACTAATTCAGATCGCTTGCTCATACATGTGATTGATCTGAATCTGTCTAAGCAGATCCTAACGATTAGGTTTACATGATCTTATACGATAATCTTTGTACAATTTTGAAGAAAAGAAAAGCTTTCTAAAAGGCTTCTGAATCAAAAAACTGAGTGTCTTTTTTAATATTTTGACACTGTATACATAATGCCGTGTTTAGTTTTAACTGACTAATTCAGATCCGCTGATTTGCTCGTACATGTGATTGGTCCGAATCTTCCTAGCGGATCCTACACAATAAGGTTTGCCTGCATATCTTGTACAATTTTGAAGACAAGAAAAGATTAGGTAAGAACGGATGTCAAGTATTGATTATTGTCCTGCCGAATATGTTGTGGCAATCAAATTTGCAACTGGAACTATAGCAACTGTATTCACAAGGATAAATCAGATACAGAATATAATTCATATATATAATGATCACATGGTTGGCATTATACTCTAGCCTATGACATATTAATTAAAATGAAATTGGTATTTTAAATTGCTTTGCATTAGAGGAACTTGTAAAAATATTTCTCCGATTAAATATTTTATAATGACACTAATTATAAAGCAGAAATTGCGCACATAATGTATCTGTCTCTCAGACTCCTTGAATTGGAACGTATAAATGTTAACTTAACAATACATATTGATTTTGCAAAAAACTAATTATTTATCTGGAACATCTATATCTTAAAGACTATTTACCTAAATTATCGACATTCACGAACACTTTTTAACAAGCACTATGTGAATCATTAACAAATGCCAAATTGAAATTGTTATGTGTATCGGGGACTAAATTGGAAACAATTTGCACTATTCAAATTTTCAATCAGAATACCTGAAACTGAAGAAGTGTTTGGTGACGTCGTTAATCGGACTGATTGAAAATTAGAAATTGATACTGTTCCCTCAGGAGTTTATATTTATAAATTCACTTTTTACAACTGCTTCATCAATCAGGCAGTTACCGTTGGAAACCGCGATTAATTTAAAACTGATCCACATTAACTCACGAAAGTAATCATCAAAGTCAGAAATTTCAAATGGAAAGGGTACAGAATATTGAACAATGATTAAAATTAGGAAGCAGTGTATATCGAAAAGTCATATTTATTCTTGTACTTCATTAGTATACCAAAAATCAATGAAACTCATTCAGAGTAGCCACTTCTTCATCACTTCATTTTTTGTCACATCAATCTCCATAAAAAGTCTGGAAAAAGCATTATCGCTATTCCCAGATATAAAGATTTTTGGTGCTAGGAATTCAACTTTTATTCATTCATTCCAGTAAATCTTTGTTTCAAGTCGAAATCATCTAAACGAATCCGTCGCAATCGCCAAGAGTGAAAACGAAGACTTCGATGACTCAGAACACTAAAGGCAAGTATTTCAGTCGTTGGTGCCATATGTGGACCACCACCAGCAATCGACCAACCTGTATAAGATGCTTATGTTTACTTGCAGTAGATAAATTTTGGTTCATGCTATATGTATGGACGACTTGAGCCCCTATACATTTTGACGGACAATCGCAAGGTCAAACGGAATATTCCAATCGAACAATCAAAAGGACAGACATAGATCATGCCGTTTTTGTGCAGTAGTCCATGCTAAAAAGATTATAAATTGTTACCAACCCGTATCATTTTAATTTGTCTTTGATTTATTAAGGAAAGCAATAAGTCGAGCAATGATTACTATAAAGAATCATTATTAGACATGTAGTATGATATATTACCATATCCTGGTAGTATTATACGGAATTGTAAAGGTAAAAGTACCTACAACAGCAAGTTCTACCAAATCAAATAACGACATAGAAACCAAAATATTTGGCTTACTCTAATTAATTGGAATATTGAATAAGGTTATAGGATAACCATACTTCAGACAAAACCTTACATGATTGGTGCCATTACATTTATCTTCTGACAGCGTGTGTCGGCTATAGTTACACAAATTACCATATTCAATAAGTGATTTGAAGACGATGTGTCATAGAACTTTTCTTTCTTGATTGAGTGTGATTTCATATTCCTTCTTCTCGTGACTGGCAAGGATTGAAATTATACTCTTGTTTATGACGACACTGGAACCATTAATTTGAAACTGGCTTTTTATGAATATAAAGGTAGGTGAATTCAGAAGACATTTGACTAATTGTATTATATAAAGCTTTCTAAAAAAAATGGTGAGGCACTGTATTAACGAATATTACATTTCAGTTACAGAGTCAGACCATCAACAGAAAGGATTGTGGCATTGGTATTTCTTTTCACTAAGATTTATTTCTATTCAACAACATTCTTGTTTCGGAATTTTAACTATGTTAACTATGCTCGTGCAGATTTCATTTCCAAATTTTATTGAATTAGATTCTAAGATTAATACACACATGAATGCTTTAATCACTTCATAACATGTATAATGATCAGCGTTATGGAAACTGTTTGAATTCATCAATAATAGAACATGAAGCAAGTTGTACAAATGCTAAACTTGCACGGTATTTCAAATTTTTATAGAATCTGTGCATATTTGGTATTGTGTATTAGAAAGAGAGAAATACTGCTCGATTTGATTAAAACGAATGGAATCCAGTTGGAATATCAGCATATAATAAAGACATTCTAATTAAAAATGACTTCTTTCCTGTTTTCTAAGACTGCAAATAACTTTCTTTCATGTTTAAAGCAGGTACCTCTTCAGAATTTTGTCGAAACCACTATAAACAAAAGTATACCGAAGTGCGTCCGACTCAATGGAAACACGCGCAATCAGATAGAACTGACATATACATAACGAAGCATGACATTTTTAGCATATTTTGGGTTCACTCCATTATCAATAAGTCAGGCGCACACATTTGTACACTAACAAACGGTAGAAGTCGTATGAGAATATAATGATTTGACAACTTCCACGACTCTTTTACATTGACAATTCTTAATTATCGTAGAGTTTCCAATTACGTTTCATTCCTTTCAACTCCAAGAAAAGTTTCATCAATCTAAAAAAAAATTATGACAAACTGCCTGAAATAAATACGTGTTATACAGATTTGGATTTTTCTGAAGCATTACATACAGCTCATGCTGATGAATACTAATCTTCTTGTTAGTAAGAGAAAAAGTCTCAAGGCTTTTAGCTTGTAATACGCTATCATGCTATTACAAAGAAAAATGCTTTTATTAACCGATTGTTAAGCAGCTTTTATACATATTTCTTAAAGTTAATTGAATTAATTATTAGGGAAATAGAATATTATCTGCAGTTGTTTAAGAAGATATTCAAATTATTTAACCCAACTTAAACAATTTTTATACGCCCACATGGAAATGTGGACGTATATTGCCGTCGCCCCTGTCCGTCCGTCCGTCCGTCCGTCCGTCGGTCCGTCCACATTTGTTGTATCCACGATAGAGGCTACAGTTTTTATCCGATCTTAATGAGACTTGGTATACATGTATATATTGATGATATCTCGGTCAAGTTCGAAAATGGAAATCATCGCATAAACGGTTTTTGAGTTATTACACTTGACTTAGTAAAAACGCGTCAAATTTGGTTTGTATCCACAATAGAGGCTACAGTTTTTATCCGATATTAATGAAACTTGGTATACATGTATATATTGATGATATCTCGGTCAAGTTCGAAAATGGAAATTATCGCATGAACGGTTTTTGAGTTATTGCCCTTGACTTAGTAAAAACGCGTCAAATTTAGGTTGTATCCACAATAGAGGCTACAGCTTTTATCCGATCTTAATGAAACTTGGTATACATGTATATATTGATGATATCTCGGTCAAGTTCGAAAATCGAAATCATCGCATGAGCGGTTTTTGAGTTATTGCACTTGACTTAGTAAAAACGCGTCAAATTTGGTTTGTATCCACAATAGAGGCTACAGTTTTTATCCGATCTTAATGAAACTTGGTATACATGTATATATTGATGATATCTCAGTCAAGTTCGAAAATGGAAATTATCGCATGAGCGGTTTTTGAGTTATTGCCCTTGACTTAGTAAAAACGCGTCAAATTTAGGTTGTATCCACAATAGAGGCTACAGCTTTTATCCGATCTTAATGAAACTTGGTATACATGTATATATTGATGATATGTCGGTCAAGTTCGAAAATAGAAATAATCACATGAGCGGTTTTTGAGTTATTGCCCTTGACTTTGTAAAAACATGTCAAATTCGGGTTGTATCCACAATAGAGGCTACAGTTTTTATCCGATCTTAATGAAACTTGGTATACATGTATATATTAAGGATATCTCGCTCAAGTTCGAAAATGGAAATTATCGCATGAACGGTTTTTGAGTTATTGCCCTTGACTTAGTAAAAACGTGTCA
This sequence comes from Nipponacmea schrenckii, assembly GCA_030562195.1. NCBI lineage: Eukaryota > Metazoa > Mollusca > Gastropoda > Lottiidae > Nipponacmea > Nipponacmea schrenckii. Next base: position 21,749,208 of record JAUJPP010000005.1, read on the forward strand.
AAATTTTAGTTTCAATGCAATAAATCCTCCAATTTTCAGAGGATGTTGATGAAACTTGGTGTCAGCATTGGAATTGATTAGGCCTCAGTCAAGTTTGAATTTGACAGTTTTTCAATGAATTGTTTTAGGTTTTTGCCCTTGACTAAGTAAAATTGCATTGCATTGTGGTTGCAATAAGAAGCTTTCATTTTCAAAGGATTTTGATGAAACTTGGTGTAAGCAATTTCTGACTTTTTTAACAAATGGTTTTTGGGTTATTGCCCTTGACTTAGTAAAATTGCGTCAAAAATATTTGTGGGTGCAAAATAAGCTAAAATTTTTTAATAGATTTGATGAAACTTGGTATGAGTATTTAAATAGATAAGATGGTGGTCAAGTTCAAAATTGACAATTTTCCATGAACAGTTTTTGAGTTTTTGCCCTTAACTTCAATACTAATTCAGTGAATGTTTTTTGATAGAGGGGTGGAAACTAATATCTCGTAGTTCCGGGAAAGCACGGGCCTAGGAATCAGACCTAATTTTTATTTCCTCGCACCGATCGGGATTCGAACCCACGGCACCTAGTCGCCTAGCAGACGACAGTCCAACTCGCTAACCACTGAGCCATTCACCACCCTAAAATGGAAATGTGGACGTATATTGCCGTCGCCCCTGTCCGTCCGTCCGTCGGTCCGTCGGTCCGTCCACATTTGTTGTATCCACGATAGAGGCTACAGTTTTTATCCGATCTTAATGAAACTTGGTATACATGTATATATTGATGATATCTCGGTCAATTTCGAAAATGGAAATTATCGCATGAACGGTCTTTGAGTTATTGCACTTGACTTAGTAAAAACGCGTCAAATTTGGGTTGTATCCACAATAGAGGCTACAGTTTTTATCCAATCTTAATGAAACTTGGTATACATGTATATATTGATGATATCTCGGTCAAGTTCGAAAATGGAAATTTTCGCATGAACGGTTTTTGAGTTATTGCCCTTGACTTAGTAAAAACGCGTCAAATTTGGGTTGTATCCACAATAGAGGCTACAGTTTTTATCCGATCTTAATGAAACTTGGTATACATGTATATATTGATGATATCTCGGTCAAGTTCGAAAATTGAAATTATCGAATGAATGGATTTTGAGTTATTGCCCTTTACTTAGTAAAAACACGTCAAATTTGGGTTGTATCCACAATAGAGGCTACAGTTTTTATCCGATCTTAATGAAAATTGGTATACATGTATATATTGATGATATCTCGGTCAAGTTCGAAAATGGAAATTTTCGCATGAACGGTTTTTGAGTTATTGCCCTTGACTTAGTAAAAACGCGTCAAATTTGGGTTGTATCCAAAATAGAGGCTATAGTTTTTATCCGATCTTAATGAAACTTGGTATACATGTATATATTGATGATATCTCGGTCAAGTTCGAAAATTGAAATTATCGAATGAACGGATTTTGAGTTATTGCCCTTGACTTAGTAAAAACGTGTCAAATTTGGGTTGTATTCACGATAGAAGCTACAGTTTTTATCCGATCTTAATGAAACTTGGTATACATGTATATATTGATGATATCTCGGTCAAGTTCCAAAATGGAAATCATCGCATGTACGGTTTTTGAGTTATTGCACTTGACTTAGTAAAAACGCGTCAAATTTGGGTTGTATCCACAATAGAGGCTACAGTTTTTATCCGATCTTAATGAAACTTGGTATACATGTATATATTGATGATATCTCAGTCAAGTTCGAAAATGGAAATTATTGCATGCACGTTTTTTGAGTTATTGCACTTGACTTAGTAAAAACGCGTCAAATTTGGGTTGTATCCACAATAGAGGCTACAGTTTTTATCTGATCTTAATGAAATTTGGTATACATGTATATATTGATGATATCTCTGTCAAGTTCAAAAATGGAAATAATTGCATGAACGGATTTTGAGTTATTGCCTTGACTTAGTTTGCGTCAAATTAGGGTTGTATCCATGATAGAGGCTACAGTTTTTATCCGATCTTAATGAAACTTGGTATACATGTATATATTGATGATATCTCGGTCAAGTTCCAAAATGGAAATTATCGAATGAACAGATTTTGAGTTATTGCCCTTGACTTCGTAAAAACGCGTCAAATTTGGGTTATATCCACGATATAGGCTACAGTTTTTATCAGAAATTCAAATTTGACGATTTTTTGATGAATAGTTTATGAGTAATTGCCCTTGACTAAGTAAAATTGCGTAAAAATTCATTTTCTGTAGACACTATAGAAGCTACAATTATCTATGGATTTTAATGAAACTCGGTATGAGCATTGGAATTGATAAGAGGGCGGTCAAGTTCGATTTGGACGATTTTGCGATAAACAGTTTTGGAGTTATTGCCCCTGCCTCTATATTTGTTGTAGACAAAATAGAAGCTACAATTTTCAATGGATTTAAATGAAACTTGGTGTAAGCATTGGAATTGATAAGACACAGTCAAGTTCGAATTTGATGATTTTTCGATGAACAGTTTTTTAGTTATTGCCCTTGACTTAGTAAGATTGTGTCAAAATTTTTTTGTGGTTCAATAGAAGCTACAATTTTCAATGGATTTTGATGAAACTTGGTGTTTTTGAGTTTTTGCCCTTGACTTCAATATCCATTTAGTGAATGTTTTTGAGTCATTGCTCTATTTATTTTTCAAATTCAATGCTGCCAGTGGGCGTATGTTACCTTGCCTGGCAAGCTATCTTTCTATTTATCAACAGAAAATTTAAGGTGCCTCATTAGACCCCTTTCCCCACTATAGCTACGGGCCTGGATTCCACATCACATACCTGAATTTTACAAAATGTTCGGTAAAATATATTTCGGTATTCTATCCACGAATTTCTTTGGGTTCACGGAAATACAAATTTTGGCGATGTTACGTTTGAAATAACAAAACAACAAAACCTGCAAATTACAAACTTCTGGCCGAAAACCCCAATCGGCTATATTGGTATTTCTCAATTTTGATTCTAAGAAAACTGGGGATTACCATACAACCTAAAAGTCCATATTCATTTTCTAATTTTCAGATCGGATCTAATCTAATTGAGAGTTGGAGATAATTACATAATAAAGCAATTTCCAAAGGGGAGTCTAGTATACATGTTTTGGTTTAAAGGGATGATTAACGTTTGCTTGGTAAAGCCAAAGTCTTGTCAAATTAATGCGCCATTCAATATAATCAATTTTTAATAATGTTTATTTGAGGAGAACACTATTTCGTTTCTCAAAAACGAACATACTTTTGCTATTATTTCCTCATTAATGCGACATTTTTAAAAATCTTAACGAAAAAAGAGGATTGTCGAATGACAGCATTCTAGTTCCAAAGTTGATACAAGTGCTGCCACTTGATACTCATGATGACATCTATATAGTCGATAGCAGCTTCAGTTTTGATTTAGATCTTGATTGGGTAAACTAGTTTTTGTAACAATGTCATGTATGGTTTGATCGTGATTTCATTGAAACCTGACAAGCGAATAGAAGTGGTAAGTTGGAAATAGACTTGCTGACTCTATTCCCAGCCTCTGAGAGCTATTTGGACAGATATGGCTAGGGGAGAGTCAGAAAAACTGGGCACCAAAAACTGGGGATTTCTGCATCTCCGAAGGTTTTAAGCGTATTTACATACCTCGAATCCACTAGACCTCGATATATTTAGAAAGATGGCTGATTTTGTAGTTTAGTCATACCATCATTATTCCCTTACAGAATTTATGTCACATTCGTGGTTGCGTCAAATTTTTTTTTCAAGAATTTCAATCACTTGGCATCTCAAATTGAGTGTGTATTAAATAATGCATCATCTTGTACTTTTCTTTTTACTGAGCGATTGAAATTCTTGAAAAAAACTAAAATTGTATGTCCATTCAAAATATTACTTTAAAGATTAAAATTTTTCCTTGTCAATTTTGTTTTTGATTGATTTGATATGTTTTTTATGTAAATATTAACAATTTTGTACTAATTTTCTGTGTCAATTTATTTCTTATGCCCAATTTGCAAACCCGAGATTTTTTGCTTCGCTTTTATACAATAATGGACAAAACGATCAGAGAGATGGCAGATGGTAAACGGATGGGCTTAGTAGTCAAGTTTTTTTACTGTTGAGTGGGCTTATGTTACTTTGCCTTGGTGGAAGACATTGATTGAAATGGAACTGGAAATAAATATTTAAGAAATATAGTTTTCGTCTTATCTTGAGTACACTTTGATCTGTCTTTTCTCTTTTCTGGTTGATAATACTTTTTTTTATGGGAAAATATCAATGTTTCTCATCCATATCATGGTTTTCTTGATAGGCGTATCATTAACTTTTCAGATTTATTACCAGTAATCTAACTTCCAATGCCAATTGATATTTCTGACAGTTCGCTCGACCTCGTCTAGGAAATATGGACCACTCGCTATTCTGTTAATTGGTCGCTGAATAGAATACTGGGATAGTGATGTCTATAAAATTACTTGTTGAATTAATTACTATCGTCTTAATACTTCCAGCAAAATATCGAAAATAGAAAAAGGAAATTACAGATACTGATTCATTTAAATGGAAATTTAAGATATTTAGCAAAGCTATTCTATACGTAATAAGAATTTGTGTATATAAACCACTATGAAAGAAAACATAACGCAAACGAGAAATTGTAGATCCGCACCTTCTCGAGCCAGAATACTGCCACCGATGACAACAAGAGAAATTTATCTATAAATGTGACAATAATAAACCTACGCTTAACAATTAACTCTGCAAACATCCTAAATGACTTTGGGAATTAGTTTATCATTTGATGTCTTATCACTACTTTATTTTCAACACAAACGTTCTAGTTTACAATGGAATTCACATCGATAATAAAATACAACCCATTTTAATATAAAGTATATAAATCTCGGAGTTAGCTGGACTGAGTTTCAGTTATCTCTGCAAAAGGAATAATTATTGAAAGATTCTGGCAATTTAACTATTTAGAATGATCAAAGTTCAGTATGTCCTTAATTCTATCTGTCTGGCTTCAATATCTCCAGGCTTTGACATTAATCTTTCTGAACTAATGACCAGCTTGCTTCAAGACGCTCAGCTTTAATAATAATTTCTAGACAAACCTTAGACGAAAACACTTTATATCTTTCTCATAACTTTGCTTCAACGATACAATACTTTATTGAGGACTACAGTAGTCGAATTATTTACTGGTTTAAGTTTGGTTGCTATGATTCGGTCAAGACATTGTATAATTATCATTAGCTGCAATGCTATTTTGATATATTTTAAATTGTTTTGTCATACCATAGACATTTCTGCTACCCGCTTCCGAATGACGTTCAAATATTAACTGTTTTTTGTTATTTTATATCATTTCAGATTCTTCAGAGTGGTATGGACGTTTTGTTATTCATATAACATTTACACGTTTTCTAAAATCAAGGAATTCAACATGAGTGACCTTTACATCTCAGCGACGTTCTCAAGTCAACAGTCTAACCAGTCCGTCACCAGCCACCCATCTGCGAAAGACTTCAAAGAATTCAAAATAGCCGATATTGTTAACCTGTACGTTCCACCTATTCTAGTTTTACTCGGTAATGTCTGCAATATTTTAGCTATATGCGTTATGAGGACACAGCACTTTCGATATTTGTCTACATCCGTTTATATGATAGCCTGTGCATTAAACGATGCTACAAGTTTAATTATATCACTGACAGCTCATTGGTTGTATGTGAATTTCCCTGAAATAGTTGTAAGATCCGCATACTCTCATTACATGTGCAAGTTTTTTAATTTCTACGGTTGGGGAAATTGTGACTATACCATCATCTTGACGGCAGCTATGACTGCAGATCGTGCTTATGCTATTATGAAGCCGTTAAAGGCATCTACATTGAATTTAGTTAAAAGAGCAAAAATTGTCGTCATTTCACTAGTGCTTGTGGTTACCATAAAGGAATTTCATTTCCTGTTTTCGTCAGATATAGTACCCCCAGACAGGACTGAAAGAATGTGTGACGTAATTCCGCCTTCAGAAACCTATTTGTATTTTTGGATGAAAGTTTGGCCTTGGATTCATATAGTGTATCTAACAGTGTGTTTTGTTGTGATCATCGTCAGTAATATTATCATTATACATAACGTACGGAGATCTGCAAATATGTCTGATTTTAAAGTCAAATTTAGAAAAGATAGTACCGGAAGTACGTCATTAACTGGCAAGGATAGTAGCTCGAGTCATACAGCACAGAATCGATGGCGACAAATGACAACCATGTTGTTAGCTGAATCGTTTGCGTTGATTCTACTAACGTATCCGTTTACGCTGCACTTAGCGATTTCTACACAGATTCTCGACCTGTTTACCGATCCTGTTAAAAACGCTGGAAATCAACTGACGTTTTCTATAGTGTTTTACCTATTATATTCCAACAAATGTGTTAATTTCTGTTTGTATTGCGTGACGGGATCAAGATTTCGCTTAGCACTCCGAGAAATTCTTAGTTGTAAATCGTTACTGACATTTCTGAAATCATTAAGACCTATAGACAGATTGTCTTTATCTGGGTCAGCTACTGGTATCTCTATGATTTCTACCGGAAGTGAGCAAAGAAGGATGTCTTATGCTTCTGATACCAATGCATGAACAATAAAAGAATGTTTTAAATAAGTAAAACATTGAATCAATACTTTAAATGTTGTATTTTTTTTAACATAATAGAAATTAACTTAAATGTATATGATAACTTCTGGAAGCATGTTGTAAATAAAAAAACAAATTATTATTCACTAATATTGACACTTTATAGACTTCACCGAATCAACATATTAATACATTAAGCACGTTAATGCATATCATATTATGTATGTAGTTGATGTTTGTTTATGCAAGAGCTGAAATTGAAGGATAGCTGTGGTTTAATCTGTAATGGTCATAATGAAAAGTTACAATAAGAAGACTGATCTGAGTACTTCCCCAACATTCCCCGTAGGTTTCATAAATAAAAATCACGCATTTATGGTAATTGCATCGTATAAATCAAACTAAGCCAGTGTGTTTCTCTAGCGAAACAAGATACAAGTATGCAGAACAGTTCTTAACCTTCTTATAAATGTGTAAATTCACCATAAAACCATTGACCGAAGAGCTCTATCACCAAGGGAACTGACACAACATGGCCTGAAAGACGCAATGACAATGACAATTATATATAGTTTAGTTTAACACTTGATAAATTGAACGTGTGATCGAATAACAATCTGAATTCCTCGAATCTGGTCCAAATCAAGATCAAGATTAAGATTTTCTTCGATATATTCCGATTTCCACGAAATTAAACTCGATTCACGAACTTACCTGGTTTGTACCTCACAAAAACTAGTAATATACCGTTTATGTATTTATCAACAATGGTTAATAATCATCTTGAAGCTTTATCTACCCTTTCTCTTCTTGCGCTTCTTTAAGAGTACAGACGCACGACTAAAATCCTTAATTTTATAAATAAAACTAAAAATAGTATATAAATTTTACCAGAGAAAGGGGCATACATCATGTAAATCATGACATGAAGTAACAGGACAGATGAACCTGATATAAAAACGGTCGTCATCAATTGTTTACAGAAATGCAACTGAAAAGTAAAATTATTTTTTAAGAGAATGTCTATATCAGGAAGATGTTGATATCTGCAAATGACACCAAGGACAAATTGCCATCTTAAATCGTTCGACAATAATTACTCAAACAATGTTAGTAAAATAAAGTTAGTTTAATTATCATGTTTTATAACAAGAAAATTTAGTAATAATTTCATTGATATATATTTCCATTTAATAAATTTAGGAGAAGGGAGGGATTGATTCTCCCAGATGTAAAGGCCTAGGATGGAACACTTATTTTATTGAAAAATTGGGATAAAGGGTCTGGAACTTTTGGAAGGATTTCTTCTATTCTCATTTGATTGGACGAGGAGTATAGTTCTCCTTTAAGTTTTAGTTTGCTATGAAAAAGTTTGCCATTTAAGTTCTGACTTTATGTAAATAGGCATGGGGGAATTTATCTTGGAAACACTTATAATGGGAATGAACTTATTACTGCGTTGTATTGAAGGGGACGACAAATGGTGCTATGCCCGTATAATGGGACCCGCATTATGGTGAATATTAAGTCCTATAGGTCTTGCTGTTTTCAATGTCTCAATCCAATGGGCTTCTCTAGTTTCATCTTCAAGCAAGTCGATTTTTATGCGCTCAATTGGGGTTAGGGTGAGATCATCAAGTGAATTACAAACAGGCTTGTCTTTTTTTAATTTAATATCTGATCTGTAAAACGAAGGGATTTGTGTGATACAAGCACATTTTTGGATTATTGACGTCATCAGACACTTAGCTCTATTGGAATTGCAAATGAATTGAAATGAATGTGCTTTTATGTCTTACCTACACATTCGGGGCTAATGAAGACAGGAGTGTAGGAACCACAGACGTCCGATTGAAAATTGGAATAGTGAAAATTGATGCATAATTTAAAAAATATAACATTTTAAGGTGCTGGGGAAGAGATGTAACATAACATCATCATTAAAAAAAATTAATAAAACAAGAAAAATGCATGCTGCCTTCATTGGAAAACTTTTATTGGAATCATAAAATATCTCTCTCCATCGTATAGTCATGGCCAGGTCTTAATAGTTTAACCTAAAAAATCAGATGAAATGCTTGTTTAATGGAACAGCTGATAAGTTCTGGAGAAAAAGAATAGATTACAGGGACATTAGTGATCTGTATTTGAAGGAGAATTTAATAGATAATCAATGTAAGAAAGACGACCACTTAAAGATAATAACGTGTATCGACTGTATCAGCTAATTTCAAACAAATAACTTCTAAAACATTTGCTAATTATTTTTATTAACTTTCTATATGATAAATAAAATATTGAGCGTAAATCAGGTGCATGCAATGAAACGGTTAATCTCACAGAAAATTCGAAAATCACTCTCACTCAGGTCACCAAAGCGACAAAAGAGCGTCTAATGGAATAGTCCAGCAACTTCTATCAGTGAAGCAATGCTGTTCACCGGTGAAAATAGGAAGACCCGTCAACTTCCAAATCAACCTAATAAGTAGACATAAGACGACATACTGGAGATACAAGAAATAGATGGTTGTCTGCGAGGTTCTATAACACAGTCAGTCAGACCGTTGGTATTTACTTGACGTCATTTGCTTGGCTACTTTGATTGAAAGGGTGCCTGTGGGTTAGGACATCGATCGTCATGTGAAAGTCCATTAACCTTGAATAAGTCACCTTCAACCTTAATTAACCCTAGTCAACCCATCTGTAAATGGGTGCGGATAATCAAGGATAGATAAATTTTAAGAGCTTTGGCCATGGACGAGCTGGTGCAGTTGGTTAAGTGCTTTCTCACCTGTACACCATCATATTGTGTGTATGGTTTGCCCTATGAAAAGGTTCAATAGTAAATAGTTGATGCAGACTAACCGGATTAAGATTCCAGGTGCTCATTTCTCCAGAACAAGTACCTATATGAACAAAGTAAAGAGTTTTTTTTATCTAAAGATTTTAAGAAAATTGAAATAGGCCTATCAGCCTCCCAAAAGTATCCTAATAGTTATTTAGGTGAAAAGTTAATAATTCATGTAGTTTTAATTTCAAACTTCGATTTTTATCTAGTTTAAATGAATCTAGATTAAATGAAGTGAATATTCATGTAATTTCAAAATAAGATCTATATTTTCTAGGTGATAATAAGGAGCTTTTTTTATATTTTGAACAAACACTTCCCAACTATACAGGACGCGGATATTTCAAATCATACGAAAGTGATTGGCAAAATTCTACTAATAATATAATATGCCATTTAAAAGGATGTATCCGCCAATCGTTTGCTTGACCATTTCTTAGTCTTTTGTTATGTTAGCTGATCAGTTATAGTATTCATCGTCGATCCCTGTCTTGAATTAAGTTACAAGTGTTTTAATCCACCTGCGAAAAATACACAAAATACCGACTACATTACTCGGGTTTTCTCTATACTTTGCTATGACCTCTTTCTTGAATTAACTTAAAAATGTCTGAATCCACTTTGGGAAAAATCCCGATTGAAAGTTTCAAAACACATTAATTTTGACGTACTTAATCAGGGTTAAGTACCTTTAATTTTTTATATCATCTCTGTCTTTATTCCGTTAAAACAGAAAAATCAAAACAGGTTTTTTATCTAGTCCTTGTGCTACGTATTGAGCAGTTACCACAAGGCGTTTGAATCATTCATTACAGTAAGTAAAAAGGACACGTTGCAGGTTTTGGGCACTGAATAGGGATAAAAAAAAAGATAATATTCATACAATTCTCAGATTAAACGCCTAATGAATCATATAAAGTCACTGCTTGTTCCTTTGGTGATGATGTTATGATGTTACGTTTTTGGGGAAAAACGAGTGTTACTATTTACCTTGATACGAACTAAGAGTGTACGGTTCGATCCCGCGGATTTTTGCATCGCAGTTAAAGAAATAGTATATAAACTCAAAAATAGAATTGGTAGAATCAGTGGAATTCTTTAACTTTTCCAACTGTTTGAATGAACAGTTTAAACATAGATTGAAGTCTTTAAAATGATATTCGGAAATTGTCACAGTCATATGTTAAAACAATCAATAGTTAAAATTGTATGCAACGTTTCGAAACCGTGTTGTTTTATTTTGTTAATTTATCTAATACCTTAAGTAAATAGGAACACTATTATGGATTTACTACTTCTTCCTTTAATTTAAGCGACGTTTCAATTCACATACAAAAATCTTTTCAAGCATACATAATAATAACCTATAATGGACGCCACTTGAATTTTAAACCTCTCATTAATTGTAAAATTACTACTATTTCAGATATTATATGTAATGACGATTTTAGCTTACTCCTCTTTGATAGAATCTTAGATAAGCTCAATGAGAGAAATATTAATATTAATCCCCGTGTCATTGAAAGGAAATATAACATTATCATAATTATCATCCTTACCTAAAGAATGGATTCGACAGATTATAAATAGTAACCCCACCCATAGCGAGCTTGAATTATTTTTTCCTTCCAATGACACCGAGGTCAATATGTCAGAATGTTCTTCTATACAACATTTATTTACAATACTCTTAGATCCAATATTTCACAACCCACTACATCACACAATTTCTGGTTAACTTTATTTCCTACCCAATGTTTTTCTTTCTTAGGTAATGATTGTATTGTTAACATTTTAAAATTGCCCATATATTATTGTGACAAATGCAAAGTTATTTAATTATAAAATGATAGAGTCTCATGCTTGTAAACTTTGTAATACTGATAATATTGAATATATGAAACATTTATTTCTTTCTCGTCCTAAGATACCGGAATTAGTTGAGCTGGTCAGAAATTTACTTTTTGATTTTATACCTACAGGTTTTACTGAAAACCAACTCCATTTATATATTTTACTCTCCTATAAATTATCTAGTAAAAAGATTAACAATATTCTTTATATAATTTTATCATTTGTTAAATTAGCAATTATCAGACGTAGAAATGTATATGTCAAAACCAGCAGATTTGTTGATGTAATGCCCCTTTTTTATAAAGCTCATAGAAAATCATATTAAAGATTTGTATTATTACCCTCAAGACAGTAATTTAAAAAAAACTTTTGTCCTATCCATCATATATTAATGTTATTAACTTACAACCTATTGTCAAACTTTCATTGTAATGCATAGTTTATCTTGATTCTGATATGTAATTCCATAATTTCGATTTAACCTCATATCTTATTTTAGTGTACTCAAACCTTTTTCATCATTTAACTACAAGACTACAGTATAGTATATAATCTTCTTATATAATTTATTAGGTGTTTTTCTTCTTTCCCTGAAACATCATTTTTACAAGGCCATTTGCAATTTGTCATTGGTTTAAGAGCGAGTCTCAGTTCGGTACATTCAATGGAGAGATGCGACCAAGAAGCGATTAGCCACATACATCGACATTAAAATTTGATGGCGTTGAAATGATGTAAGCAGGCAACTTCATAGGCATAGCATTATTTAGGCACCTTGATTTTGGCGCACTTTCACATAAAAAAGGAACTAAAAGTGGTCATCCTGCTAACATGATAGAGGAAGAAAGCTTTTGAATTACACAGAGGAAACTTAATCCTAGGCAAAATCACAATTACGTACCCAAAATTGCAAAAAAAACAATTTCACAAAGCACACTTTCAATTCATGCTTTTCAAGGGATTTATCTCTCCGCCAATAGACCAAAACGACACGACTTTTCGGATTTGATTTGAAAGACATAACATTCCTTGTTATGTCTTTTTGCTCTTTTCATCAATGGATCATTGAGAGACAATCTCAAATCTATTCAAAATTCTGCCTTATATTAGTGTGCCTAATAAGAGTTCACCTATAGGAATATGTGGTTGAATGTAATCGTGTGAATGTGACCTGAAAGCAGTCTTCAATATTTATAATAACCCGTATAAGGAAAAGCACGTGCATTTATTCATAGTTGTTGTAAGCTACCGTGATTTGTTATTGACCGGTCAATATGTCGATGTTGTTCAGCTTTGTGCAGGAATAAGCTTTCTTGTTGGGCTTTTACATAGTTTAAATATGTTATTTGTTTGTGTGTATTATTTTGTGCTTCAAATTAATGATTCAACACAACTATCATAAACTATCAGATACGTTCCTATTGGAATACTGTCGAGTTGAAAAGTAAGTCTATCAAACTAAAATATTGTTCACAATTGTTTTCAGAAGAAATTCTTAGCCTTTAAAAGTTTAATTAAATAATTATCTTTCCTTTTATTGCACATCGCCAAAACTGTTTCAATAAATAAATCTCTCGATTGAAAGTTTCGAATGCTGTAGAATTGTCGCGCTAGGCTTGTTCAAACACCGGTATTGTTGATAAGGTTAACCTGAACTACTTTTTTTTTGTCTTTATCCATCCTTATATATCTACGAGCCTGTTGGAGATATCTGCAGAGGGAAAGCTCCTCTTTGACAAAACGTTGTCGTGACCATCTTGATATTTGTTCCCAACTTTTCATGGTTGGGACATTTTCATCTCATATGGTCAGAAATATTCTCATATTTTCAAAGTTTTCCCTTCGTGTTGCCTTCATCATCACTATGTTTTCTTCTAATGTGTCTGTAGTGAATGTTTGGATTATTTCTCCTATAGTGCAAGAGATGAATTGGTTTCTGTTTCTGAAGAAGTACCGAGTATAGCAACATACGAAAACCCCACATTTACACCGTTCTCATCATCGACGCAGTACGATGAAATGTTAAATAATCCTCTCCAAATTCATGAAGATCTTGTACCAATGAATTGTGTAGAAACCGAGGGTTTGTATTACATTCATAAACTAGAAAATGGTCATTTAGCACCCATGAATGAAAGATGACTCCTATGAGCTATAGAAGGGCTAGAAGTAGATCCTGTATATAAAAAGTGTCAACCTTTGTTAGTTGTTTGCAGCAGTATAATTGTTAGCCTCTGTTGCCTGCAGCGTGCATGGGATTATTATAATGTAAGCCTTTGTTAGCTGTTGGTAGCAACTAACATTTACCTCTGAAGGCGGAAAGGCGCCTTTGTTATTGCTACTAGCGCTAATAGACACTAACAATTCCGTGCTAGGAGCAGCTAACAATAGGCGAATCGGGTGTTCATAGTATGCTGTACAAACTGGGTATATTCGAACTCATTAAGTTGACTTGAACAATATACTTGAATATCGGCTTGTAAACGTCAGCAATATTACAGTTTATAGTATGATTGAATGACACTTGCCATGCTTATTGGTAACTTGGGACAAATAAAAGGATGGAATTCTCATTACAAGAATTGGCGGTGATCGTCCTTGATCTGTGGACGAGATATGTGTCAAGCACTGTTATTTAAGCATTTCTGACTGGACTTTTTAGTAAGTTGTTAAGTTGACGTTTACTAACATATCAAACTCTTTCATAAGTGATTTTATCGGATAGATTAGACACAAAATGTATTTGTTCAAGACAGGGTTAATAACGGTTGAGGGGAAAATTTGGAAAGAGAATATTGTAGAATACTACGTGATTATAAACTGTTCTCCAAGAATTATACCGGAAGTAGTGTATCAACAAGGCAACTTTATGTAGCATTCAACTTCCGATGACCTTAAGTTTTATTGGCTTAAGTTTTGTATGCTTCCGATAATGATTTTAATCAACTTACATCTTCATTTAGAGAAACAGATTGCGTCACGTACACTCATTTTGACCTTACAGAACATTAATCCTGGAAGGTTATATTCTCCAGTGTATCGATAACCTCGGCAGTAGCTTTAACTGAAATAATCTGGTGATTTGCGCCAGTATAATAAGAAAATATGAAAATGTGGGATGTTACTGGGCAGTTTCATTCTTCGTCTTCGCTATCACAAGGGCTATATCAATCGGTTCTCAATAAATCTAACCCAGTTGGTCCCCGATACATCTTACCAAGTTGTTTCTCCATTCATCTAACCCAGCTGGTTCTCAATAAATCTGACCCAGTTGTTCTCGATAAATCTTTTTCCATCTGGTTCTCGATAAATCTTACCAAGTTGTTTCTCCATTCATCTAACCCAGCTGGTTCTCAATAAATCTGACCCAGTTGTTCTCGATAAATCTTTTTCCAACTGGTTCTCGATAAATCTTACCAAGTTGTTTCTCCATTCATCTAACCCAGCTGGTTCTCAATAAAGCTGACCCAGTTGTTCTCGATAAATCTTTTTCCAACTGGTTCTCGATAAATTTTACCAAGTTGTTTCTCCATTCATCTAACCCAGCTGGTTCTCAATAAATCTGACCCAGTTAATCTCGATAAATTTTTTCCAATTGGTTCTTGATAAATCTTACCAATTGTTTCTGCATTTATCTGAGCCATCTGGTTCTCCATAAAACAAACCAATCTGGTTTTCGATAAATCTAACCATGTTAGATCTTACGAAGTTGATCCTTAACATCATTAATATCACCCATTTGGTTCCATTATTATCATTGACAAGCCAAAAAATCTCAACAACACTTGCTTACTTCTTACAAGTATAGCATGCAATGGAACCTTTTTTTTTACTTAC